>CM053029.1:549771071-549976781 GCA_028564925.1 Lithobates sylvaticus
GAGTTATACTCCCTCCTCCACTGTATCTATGGAAGGTTATACTCCCTCCTCCACTGTATCTATGGAGGGTTATACTCCCTCCTCCACTGTATCTATGGAGGGTTATACTCCCTCCTCCACTGTAGCTATGGAGGGTTATACTCCCTCCTCCACTGTAGCTATGGAGGGTTATACTCCCTCCTCCACTGTAGCTATGGAGGGTTATACTCCCTCCTCCACTGTAGCTATGGAGGGTTATACTCCCTCCTTCACTGTAGCTATGGAGGGTTATACTCCCTCCTCCACTGTATCTATGGAGGGTTATACTCCCTCCTCCACTGTATCTATGGAGGGTTATACTCCCTCCTCCACTGTATCTATGGAAGGTTATACTCCCTCCTCCACTGTATCTATGGAGGGTTATACTCCCTCCTCCACTGTATCTATGGAAGGTTATACTCCTTCCTCCACTGTATCTATGGAGGGTTATACTCCCTCCTCCACTGTATCTATGGAAGGTTATACTCCCTCCTCCACTGTATCTATGGAGGGTTATACTCCCTCTTCCACTGTAGCTATGGAGGGTTATACTCCCTCCTCCACTGTATCTATGGAAGAGAAGAGTAGCCACCCATGGACAATAGCATTGCCAACATATGGAACAGGGTAGTGTTACTTGGTTTCGTAAATTTAGATTTAAGTCTTGTTCACACCACTATTTTTTTTTTTCATTCAACCTACGAACGAATAAAAAACTGGCAGCTCAGGTCGGAGCCGCTGTACTAAGAATCCAATTTTAGTACATCGACCTCCCCCGCTGACAAAGGGATGGCCCCTCCACCAGAACACTCCGGTTAGCTGACAGGAAGCCTGTTAGCTCAATTAACTGTTTACTTCCTAGAGATCTCTCTCTGGTGGGCAACCAACCCATGACCATAAAAGTGTGCCGAGTTATGATTTGTTATTTTTGTGCCAGTGTGATGACTCTCGCTTTTATTTTATTGTGTACTTGCTCTGTGTTGACAGTTCACATAAATGAGAAAAATATATAAGAATTCACATTTAAAGGGTCTAAACCGGAAAAACAAAAAAGTATATATTGCAATTTACCTTAGTCTATAGATGGGGTAGTTGTATTATTTTTCTTTCTTTTTTCACTTCATTTTCACCCAGGGATCCGGTCAAGGTGGTTATACTCCCTCCTCCACTGTATCTATGGAGGGTTATGTATCCATAATCAGGGCACTGATTATCAGTGCAGTCCCAGCAATGCCCACCAGTGCTGCCACTCCTCATTAGTGTCACCTATCAGTGCTGCCTATAAGTGCCCATCAGTGCTGCCTACAAGTGCCTATCATTGCCGCCTATCAGTGTTCATCAATGCCGCCTATCAGTGCAGCCTCATCAGTGCCCACTAGTGCGGCCTCATCAGTGCCCCTCAGTACATCCTCATCAGCGCACATCAGTGAAGGAGAAAAATTACCTGTTTGCAAAATTTTATAACAAACTATGAAAACATTTTTTCTGTTTGTTTGTTTAGCAAAAAATAAAAAACCCAGTGGTTGATTAAATACAACTAAAAGACAGCTCTAGTTGTGTGGAAAAAAGGATAAAAATGTAATTTGCGTACAGTATTGCACGACCGCACAATTGTCATTCAAGTGCAACAGCGCTCAAAGCTGGAAATTGGCCTGGGCAGGAAGGGGGTAAAAGTGCCCAGTAGACAAGTGGTTAATATCACTTTAATCTTTTATACCAAGTGTTTAGGAATCAGCTGTGTCCTGTGATGTATAAATCAAATTTTCCATCTCTGTTAAGCGATTGAGTTTGGAAAACCATTCTCTTATAGAAGGAATTTGTTTTGAGTGACAGTGTATACACATAACCTAGCTGCACTAATCATGTGCATTGCTATAGGCTTGCAGTACAACCAGGCAGGCAGAGAAGAAATTTGGAGACGACACTGAGCTGGGGTGTAATCTATGCAAACATAAAGACGTCTATAACAAAAGGATGGACTGCATGCCAGAAGCATTGGAGCTCCAGGAAAGCCCACCATATGTAGAGCATAGTCTTTGTTGCCCCTCCAAAAATTGTGTTTTTGAATGGAAGTATCTCACTGCAACCGAGAGACAAGCATTTGGTAACGCGGTCCTATTTATTGAATGGGCCGTGCTCGGCAGTGGTACTGCCTGCTGAATGCAACAACATCCTGCCTGCAGCATACAGTATGCACAACCCCTTCTGGTCATTGTGTTAGGTTATGGGATCAGCTCCACAGCCTATTTGTACTGCCCCCCTGAACACAAGTGTAAACAAGCCCAAAGATTGCAGAAAGAGCTTTTCAATTTTTATAGTTACTTCATCTTAGTAGCTCAGCTCCTCCATTCAGTTCAGCTAACCTCTGACAGCCTTGACCTGAATGTGCTTAGAGCTACATATTTCTAATCTCCCCTTGCTTTCCATCCTGCTCCAAAGAAGAGCCTGCTGGGCCTAGAGGTAGGTGTAAATCATTGGGTGGCAATACACCTAATGCTAAACATAGGATAGCTGTCACCTGTCTTTTCTATGTTTCTAGGCCCCCAGACATCCACCAGGACAAGCCTAGGTCATTCTGGGGGTGATCTGACCTTTGAATGTATCCAGAAGAGGCTAAACCTGGGTGGACACTCTACGCAGACCAGTGGCGGCTGGTGAAGTTTTTGAAAGGGGGGGGCACCAGACTCCGCCCATAATTGTCGACCCCTCACACTTCTCATAAACCACACCCCTTATATAATCCACCCACTCCGTCCCCTGTAATCCACTTCCTTCCACCCATAGTGTCAGGAGTATATATCTCAGATCGCAAATTCTACAGGTTGCATGTTTTGCGTTACAGAGGAGGTCTAGGGCTAGTATTATTGCACTCACTCTAATGCGGCGTACACACGGTCAGAATTTCCGATGGAAACAGTCCGATGGGAGCTTTTCATCGGATTTTCCGACCGTGTGTATGCCCAACGGTCTTTTTCTGTCGGACTTTGAATTGAGAACCTGTTCTCAATTTTTCCGAAGGAAAACCTTTCTATCGGATTTTCCGATCGTGTGTATGCAATTCCGACACGCAAAATTCCGACGCATGCTCGAAAAACAATTCGACGCATGCTCAGAAGCATTAAACTTCCCTTTTATAGTGCTGTCGAACGTGTTTTATGCCGCTGTGTTATTGACCGTCGGAATTTGGTGTGATCGTGTGTAGGCAACACAGCTTGAGCGGAATTCCGTCGGAAAAACTGTCAGAGTTTTTTCCGACGAGAATTCCGACCGTGTGTATTAGGCATAACGATCGCGGCAATACCTCACATGTGTGGTTTGACCACCGTTTTCATATGGTTTGTGAAATCAAGGAGATGTATATAGAATATTATACAGCCATAATCATTAATTCTGCTGTCAGCAAGGTAAAAATGCTCCACACTCCCCTATCATATCAGTATGTTATTATCACAGAGCACCCAACAAGCCACCCCAATACCAAGCAAAATCATTTAGTTTTTCCCAGCAAATGATTGCGAGTAACAAGCAGACCATTGCATTGTTTGCACTTTGCTGATAAGAATGCCGCATGTTACATCTCCTGCAAGCATTGAACATTATTTATGACCTCAAACCTGCTGGATATATTCTAATAAAACATTTTAAAAATGGATCATATTATTGCTCAACGTGTCTGAGTAAAGGGGTGCATTTTAAAACATATTTTAACTTGCTTAAATAATTTTTACAGCTCCACACACTCTGGAGAACATTTACACTCTCCCTCACCTTACTGCAGCTCCGCTCGGGCTGAGGAACGGAGCCGCCAACGTCACTTCCGGCTTTCGTCTGCTTCACAAAACCCGGAAGTGACCTGGGGTTTGAACAACAATGCTCCTGCCCGTAGAATCACAGTGATTTTCCTGGGTGGAAGCTACTCAGCGTTCTGCATTGCGCCGCAAGGCGGGTTAAGAGCCCACAAATGAAGCGCCATGTATGCAATCTTGTGACCACAATGTTTTTTTTTTTTTTTTATGTCTTAAAGGGACCGTTTAAAAAAAAAATTGTGAATACAAGAAGGGGGGGAGGGGGCGGCGGGGGCTGTTGGCGCCCGTGCGCCCCCTATGAGGACAAACAATAATGAGGTTTTCTCTTACCTCCTGACATTAGAACTTGCAAAAAAGGACACGTGCCCCGAGCGGCACACAGTAGTGAAAAAGTAGGCTTGGTTTCAGTGTGCTCCATACTGAGTGCGGCATAAAGAGTTCTTGATTGAAAAAAAAAAAAAAATCAATGTCTCCAGAGCAATAACCTCACATTTTTCCATTCCTAATGGTATCGGCACATTGTTAAAATGGAATGCTCAAATAAACCTACAAACTATGCCAGAAGGTGCCTTTGCTTCTGGGTAGGTTACCCCAGCTTTACAGGTCTTAAAATAGTAGGCCATACTAACAGCGATACCCTAGCCCTCCAGGAGGGGGTTAGGCAGGGGACCTAGAGCAGGGGTAGGCAACCTTAAAGAGGTGGAGATCTATCGGAATAACACGGGAGAAGTCAAAATCACTGGGCACAGTGTGCCCCTCCACAGACCTGATTTAAACCTCTAATTGCCGTATTACCATGTCACAAGCATGTGCATTGCATGGCAATCATGGTTTTGAATCAGGTGGTCAGGAGGCAACGTATCACCTCCTCACCACCTGTCAACACACTCTCGGATCACTTTTCAGAGGAGCAGCAGTACCTGCTGCACTTGTGAATGGGCCCTTAGTGGCATTCGGCACTGGCACCCTTAGGGCTAATTCACACGTAAAGTTGGGGGTGGTAAAACAGCAGGCTATAATAGAAGTCTATGGCTAAGAGCAGCAAACCAGCAGGAAAGCTGCAGGTACGCTGCACTGCACCCACAATGTGTGTATACCACAGTGCATTGGTGTGAAAGCAGCCCTATACTATTATGCCCAGTGTATTGCTTCACACTGACCCGAAGATCTCTTCTTTCCTGCTGCTGTCACAACTTTGGAGACTGCTAGCCGGGATAAGAGATGGAGTGCAGTTGGTATCACTCTGCATGGGACAGGAGTCGGCACTACAGAGGAGGCACTGGCTTATGCGGCTATTGCTCTGTACTACAACTCAAACTTTACAAGTAATTCCTCTGCATTGCACTCTGTTTGATTCTCTGGAATAGAGGGTCAGCAAACCCAGTCCACGATCTACTGGTAGATCGCCATCTACCCCCGACCTAGAGCCTCATCCTATAAAATAGACAGTTGGGCTAGCCAAAACCCAAGATCCTCTAGAAAAAAATTGACCATTTTCACAAAATTTGGACAGTTTGCTAAACGCATTGGAATCAATAAAGAAGAGCAACATGTAAGGGTGCAGTGGACTTTGAATGGCTCCTGAGGGTTGGAGTTTTGTGTTTAATCATTTTATGGGCTATGCATATTTATATATTTTAGTTTTATTATTATTCTCCAATATCCAATGTTCTATCCCTGTAAAAACATTATTAAAGCTAATAGAGGTGTGTGAGTGTTGAGGGGCGGGGGTAATGGGGCAAGGACAGATAACATTTCTCTCAACCCTATTCAGAACTGCAAGACAGTAGATGGATCTACAGAACAGAACATTCATTCCAAAAACAATGGTTATTACACCCTCCAGGTATCAGGCCCTATATCTGTCAATTAGTCCCCGGTAATTGTTTCTTCCCTTGAGATTATTAGTATCCTGATTGGCAGGCATTGTTTCCCTGCTAATTGACTGTATTCCCTCACCATCATCTTTTAGTAAAAACAAAAGACTAACCATATACGTGGGCAGAACAGAATGTCGGGAGACATTTGCCGATTCAAAAAAAAAAACGTCCGACATTCTGTCTGTCGGTCTTTCAGACAGAAAGCAGCCATTCAGCTGGCTTCAGTTGGATGTGCATGCTGGAAAACCAGCAGCCGATGACTCCCGATCAGCGATCAGAGTGATTTGAAGTGTTCTAGCGGGGGGTCGTCCTCCTGTCAGAACACAATAGCTCAGTGGGGGAGATCGCTGGGGGAGATCGCTGGACTAACCTTGCATGGTTAGTATAGTTTCTCCAACTGGAGCTGTTAGTTGCACGAAAATAATAACTGTTCGTGTGTACTGTACTTGGCTTTAAATGGCAGACCATTCATCAACTCCATTCCAGGACTGGCGTTGTCCCGGGGCACTTGGAAGCTTCACTTCACCAAAATCTTTCCTGATTGTTCCTACTCAGTTTCGTCTTGAAAGTCCTCACCGTTGGGTCCTGCAAAACCTTATCTCTATTCATTACAATGGAAAGTCTGTCCTCTACTCCTTTTCCATTGGAGTATGGACATTCTGTTGGTGTTGCTGAGTTCCATGAAACCCTAGGGTTCTTCTAGAGGTTGCTAGGGGTTCCTTGACCAATATGAAATTTCTACCTCTCACATAAGTTCCCACTGACGTCATTGATTCTTTTAGCTATTTGTAAGGGGGAATTCTTCCCAATGACCACAAGTATAAAGACCATTATTCCCAGTGACCACACTAATGTATTAAAGCGGAAGTAAACCCATCGATTTATCAGTTTTAAAAAAAAAGGCATGCCGGGAATGCTAACTGCACATTGGCTGTGCTCTCAACCAAACAGTCAAACCATCCAATGGCTGGTGTCATAACGGATCACATGTGCAGCACCATGGCAGTTGAAGATTAAACAGAGGCAAAGATGGCAGCTTCCTTGGTTGAAAACGATAGGGGGGTTTACTTCCGCTTTAAGAGAAGTAGATATAGTAATTTTTAGCAGGGGTTCCCTGAGAGTGGAAAGTTATTTCAAGGGTTCCTCTGTGTTAAAAAGGTTGAGGAAGGCTGACCTAGAGCATTACACAAGATAGTGAAGGGTATTCAATATATACTTGTTTGTTGGGGAGAAAGCTTAGTTTGACACTTCTCTGGTCAAACGTGACTATTATATCTGGTCATTCTTGACAAATGCTGGCCATACACACATATACATATTGATTTTTCATCCAGTCATCCATTTGTGCCAATAATTTAATTGGCTAGATGTGGAAAACGTTTATGTGATTTGACACCAACAGAAAATCTGTATCCATTTGATTGCTTTTAATGACAAAGATTGATCAGAAGCCATTAACTGTAGCTGTGAAAACCATTATATTGTGCTTCGATTGATTGGTTTTTCAACAAGAAATGCCACAAATTGCACATCCTTGATTAAAACGATCTTGTGTGAAACAATCTCTTAAGCATTTATTCACCCTAGTGAATAGATTCAATAAAAATATTAAGGAATAATCAGATTGATATGTGTATGACCAATATTAAAGATACACACAACTGTTTTTTATAACTGGGCCTAATGAAGCTTTTAAGCTGATGTAGCTGATCTGATATTTTCTTTTATTGTTGCACCCACTGTGTTTTTTACCATGTGATTATAAGTAGAAGCATATTTTGTGTAGGTAATGCCTTCCACCATCGATCTTAAAGACTTATGCCCTATACACACGGTCAGACTTTCCGACGGAAAATGTGCGATTGGATCGTGTTGTCGGAAAATCCGATCAGACTTTTTCCGTCGGAATTTCCGACACACAAAGTTTGAGAGCAGGATCTAAAATTTTCCCACAACAAAATCCGATCGTTTAAATTCCGATCGTGTGTAGACAATTCCGACGGACGAAGTGCCACGCATGCTCAGAATACATTACGAGACGAAAGCTATTGGCTACTGGCCTCTCTATAGTTCCGGCGTACGTGTTGTACGTCACCTCGTTCTGAACGTTCGGATTTTCCAACAACTTTGTGCGACCGTGTGTATGCAAGACAAGTTTGGGCCAAAATCCGTTGGAAAAAATCGTGTGTACAGGGCATAACTCCACTTTTGTTGAGAACTAAACAATCTCCTCTAGGTGATCAAGGATTTTAACAAACTTTGTTGCAGATTCCGACTTGCTTAAAAAACTTTGATTATGTCATGTGCAGAAGTGATACACAAAGGAATGGGAGTGAATTTTTCATTATTAATCAGCTGATGCACTTGCAGTGTTCTAATGAGGAACGTTGCAGGGTCTGCATCACTTTGGAAGTGATTAACCCTGGTTGAAATTTTTGGTTGTAGAGGATGGCTAAAAATCTGACTTGTATCTTAGTGCAGACTTCTGGGAAAATCAGTGAGCCAATCACACAAGCAGGAGCAGACAATTTTGGGGAAGTTCTTTGTACCAGCTGTGTACAGAACATCGCCAGGTTGGCATATTGCACTGAATTTTACAGAAAATGACAGAGCTGCAGAATGAAATAGAAAGGTCATTTTGATAAAATTCAATTACAACTGGAAAGTGTATACGCTATATTATTTTTTTTATTTGCTATTTTTTCCCAAGAAAGAGGAGCTTCCCTTTAAAGCGCCCCATTGCCATTGCTAAAACAAGTATTGTGATTTTTTTTTTTTTTGGGATAACATTTAACTAACATTTACATTTCCATGTCAAGCTTTTGGGGTGTTTTTTCTTTCTTGTCAGTCAAAGCAGTAGAGATACACAAAGCTTTAGCAAAATGTTAAGGAAGGGCAATCTCTTAAAAAAATATAAAAAAATTAAAAAACTGACATACATATACAGCAATGGTAATTCAATTGGCATAGTTGTTTTTTCACCTTAATACATTCTATGCATTAAGTCAAAAAAAGAGGGGAAAGGGGTTTGTGACTTTGAATGAAGCACGTAGGTATAAAGAATTACGTTTATTGTATAAATTACCATACACACATAATCATGAGTAAGTGTATATCCAATACAATTATAATAACTGGTACAATTCATAAAAATGTATACCTATACATACAATGTAGACGGGTTGCCACATGATTATAAACAATTACTATCAAAAACTATACAAACTGACAGATATCAATTGAATCATAGGGACATGGCATATAATAGCTCTATGCATTTCGTGGATTGATCTACTCTTCAGGAGCATGCGCGTGAGTTCAATAAAATATAATAGAAGGAGCTCCTGTATGGTCTGATCCTACCCAAGGAAAAAAGAAAAATCATAAAGAATAAAATAAAATAAGACTTATCCCAACGGTGTCTCGTCCCCCCCTCTTTTCCTGCGGCCTGCCAGGTTGCGTGTTCGGATAAAGGGTCTTGTATGGATTTTTGGGGGGAACTCCACGCCATTTTTTTTTTTAATTTGACGTGGGGTTCCCCTTAATATCCATACCAGACCTGAAGGGCCTGGTAATTGAATTTGGGGGGACCCCCACAAATTTTTTTTTTTTTTATCAATGACTGTTCTCTGTGTTACGGGGAGCCGACAATTCATTATAGCCGCGAGTGATTTCAAATAGCTTTTTTTCCTGCAAAAATGACACTTTGTGCAGGGACAGTTCTAAGCACGGAAAAAATGCGCCCCTTTACATGCATACTATACACCCCCCCCCCCCCCGGTACGAAATTTAAAGGAATATTACACTTTTATTGTTTCACTTTAAGCATTATTAAAATCACTGCTCCCGAAAAAACTGAAGTTTTTAAAACTTTTTTTTGCATTGATACATGTCCCCTGGGGCAGGACCCGGGTCCCCAAACACTTTTTATGACAATAACTTGCATATAAGCCTTTAAAATTAGCACTTTAGATTTCTCCCATAGACTTTTACAGGGTGTTCCGCGGCTTTTCGAATTTGCCTCGAACACCCGAAATTGTTCGCTGTTCGGCAAACGGGTGAACAGGCAATGTTCGAGTCGAACATGAGTTTGGCTCAAACTCGAAGCTCATCCCTACTCTCTACCATACTTACAAGGTAGACTATATAATAAAAGTGTGACACTGTAGATCGGGGACCCCCAAAGGGGGGCATCTCCAACGGGAGCTGAGGTGCTGTGAGTGGCCTGCTGTCCAGCACGAAAATCATCCAGGGGAGACAGATTTCAAGAAGTTGAAGTAGTCAGTAAAAAAGCCTAGGCTTATGACATCATGCACAGCTCTCTCTCTCACTCTCGTGAGAGTTTGTCAGGAAGGGAGGGGGTAAGTCATAAAAGGGCCAATGAGAGCTGCAGAGCTGGAGGTGTGCGTCTGTGTAAATCCAGGAAGTGAACAGGCAGTAGCTTCAGCTGCCCACAGTTAAAATGGCTGCATCCAGACTCAGTGGAGGGAGATTTCTAAAAGCATAATTGGAAAGTACAGAATCACAGCATATATAAAATAATATGCAAAGTGGTTGGAGGGAAGCTTCAGAATGTTTTTATTACAAATTATGTGAGCAGACTGCAGTTCCTCTTTAATGCTCTCAGTTTATTTGTACATAGATATTGTCCTAATTCACCTTCTGAGTTTATCTGTACATTGGCATTGTCCTTTTTCACCTTCTCTGCTTTTTTTGTGACATTATTTTGTTTCCTGTGTATTTATTATATTTCATTATTTTCAGCAAATACTTATAGCACCTTGAAAAAATTGCTAATATGCAAATTATAGGAGATTAGCTAGCCCCATGCCGGTGATCTCCTCTCACCCACTGCTAACATAAGATCGGCCTTGCAAGTCAAAACATAACGTGTGCAGACCTCTGACTATGTAATTTACCGCAAATCAAATTGAAATACTTGTGAATTAATGAGCTGCCCATATGTGGTCTCAGGAGTGCTTCTACTCCTACTTGTCAGTCACGCAGCTTCACTGCTGAAATTTTGCCTATTGTCAGCATGACAAATGATTATCTTCCTGCATATTCTAGACTTGCCTCTCATCTTTTATTCTCTCACATGTGTGCTGTTATCCTATGTCTGCATCTGATGCCATGGCCGTGGTGGTCTGATCCCTTTGCGTGAAAACACACATACAGATGTACAGAACCAATTCCCTAGAACTCCATTTGATATTTGGAAAAGAATCACCTAAATTTAAAATTTTGTTCTGTGTAAAAGATGAAATCTTAGTAGCACACATTTGCAAAACATATGAGGACAAAGGAAAAAGGTGCTTATTAGTAAGCTTGTCAAATGACGTTATTTTGGTAAAAAAAAGTATTAACGTATAATTAAAGGCAAAACTTTTATTTTTGCTTTACTGTTATCATCAAGAAAAAAAGTGAAAAAATAAATAAATCCTACAGACAGTAATAGATGGAAAATCTTCCCATGGGGGACACTAGCTCTGATGACAACTGGGGATTCCCTAGCTTTGGAGGGGTTTACTCTCACTTCCGGGACATAGATTGCAAAAAAAAAAACCTCAGAGAGGTTATAACCTACCTTTACTCTACCCAAAGTGAAAAAAACTGTTTTTCCTTTATCTCTCTTCCTGGAACCAGCTTCCTGAATATGTCTGGTGAATGACGAAATGCGTAGAGATGAGACTTCCAGTGTGATGTCTTATCCGCCTGTTGGCTCCAGGAAGGGAGTGGCGCAA
The DNA here is from genome assembly GCA_028564925.1 of Lithobates sylvaticus. Lineage (NCBI taxonomy): Eukaryota > Metazoa > Chordata > Amphibia > Anura > Ranidae > Lithobates > Lithobates sylvaticus. The sequence goes on from CM053029.1 coordinate 549,782,520, forward strand.
GTGAGATACATTCAGCTGGCTTGCTTTACTGTTATCATCAAGAATAAAAGTGAAAAAAAAATCCTACAGACAGTAATATATGGAAAATCTTCCCATGGGGGACACTGGCTCTGATGACAACTGGGGATTCCCTAGCTTTGGAGGGGTTTACTCTCACTTGCGGGACATAGATTGCAAAAAAAAAACCTCAGAGAGGTTATAACCTACCTTTACTCTACCCAAAATGAAAAAAAATGTTTTTCCTTTATCTCTCTTCCTGGAACCAGCTTCCTGAATATGTCTGGTGAATGACGAAATGCGTAGAGATGGGACTTCCTGCGTGATGTCTTATCCGCCTTTTGGCTCCAGGAAGGGAGTGGCGCGAGTGAGATACATTCAGCTGGCTGGTTTACTTAGTGACGGTGTAGGCACAAATAATGTAAATGCATTACTGTGTTTTTATGGCCTCATTTCAATAAAGTGGTGTGTGATGATGGGATCTCTAGTCTGTGTTTATTATATTTCCTGAGTAACTTAAGGTGTACTGCATAGCCTACTGGGGGCCATACAAATGTTTCCTGTTGCAGCTGAAGGAGAATTTTTGGAGAGACCTGATTTGCTATAGGCCCAGTGGTGGCTGGTGGATTCTTTTGGGGGCGGCAAACAAACAACACCCTGCGGCGGCGTGGCACAGCACTGAAACAGCACCCCCCCCCCGCAGGTGGTCCAGCACTTACCCGCTCATGTGGTGGGGCTGTGGTGTCCTCTCCTGGAGTGTGGGCAGCAGCCACGGCGACTCCGATGTCCACTCCTCCAACTTCCTCTGCCATGTGTCTCCTTTTCAGCCAAAGTGCTAGGCATCCAATAGGATCGCCTGACGCTTTGGTCAATTGAGAAACAGGTCTCACAGACCTGCCTCCTGATTGGCGGGGAGGAACTTTAGTGTGATAATAGTGAAAATGTATTCCCTATGATCACACAAGTGGGCTCTGAGCCCACCCTTTTTCGAAGCCTATTAGAGCCTCTGGCTCTAATCAGGTGCTTCAAAAAAAAAAAAAACATCCACCCTGCATTGGAATCCATGGTCCGGCACCACTGATATGTAGAGAACGGGGTCAGATGCATGGATAGGGGAGACGGCACCTGTGTGCCCTCTATGGATGGGCCGCCACTGTATATAGGCTCCTTTGGAGGGACCTCCAAAAATGCACAGTTGAGCCATGTTTTTGTCACCCACCAATCTGCCACCCTTAAACTGCATTAGGCAGTGGGCAGAGGTGTTTACATGCTGCGGTCTCAGTGCTTTGTGTATGGGAGCTATGGAGCTGGAGGTGTGCCTCTGTGTGTCTGTGTAAATCCAGGAAGTGAACAGGCAGCAGCTTCAGCTGCCCACAGTTAAAATGGCTGCAGCCAGACTCAGTGGAGGGAGATTTCTGCAGCACAGTGGCGTCACTAGGGTTGGTGTCACCCGGTGCGAAAAAAAATGGTGTCACCCCCCCCCCACCAACTATAGTCCCCCCTCAGTACAGACCCCCTCCCGCAGTATAGATCCCCCTCCCTCAGTACAGACCCCCACACTAAGTACAGACCACCCTCCATCAATATAAACCTCCTCCCTCAGTACAGACACCCCTTCAGTGCAGACCCCTCCATCAGTACAGACACCCCCCCTTAGTGCAGTCACCCCCCAGCAGTACAGATACCCCTCCCAGTGCAGACCCCCCCCAGCATTACAGACACCCCCCTCAGTGCAGACCCCACCAGCAGTACAGATACCCCTCTCAGTGAAGACCCCCCCCCCCAGCATTACAGAAACCCCCCTCAGTGCAGACCCCCCAGCAGTACAGACATTACCCTCAGTGCAGACCCCCCCCAGCAGTACAGACACCCCTCCCTTAGTGTAGACCCCCCTCAGTACAGACACCCCCCAGGACAGGCCCTCCAGCAGTACAGATATCCCCCCTCAGTGCAGACCCCCCCCAGTGCAGGCCCCCCCCCAGTGCAGATATCCCCCCTCAGTGCAGACACCCCAAAAGACAGACAGTACAGACCCCCCCAGTGCAGATATCCCCCCCCCCCCCCTCCCCCCCCAGTGCAGACACCCCAAAAGACAGACAGTGCAGATATCCCCCCTCAGTGCAGACCCCCAGTGCAGACACCCCAAAAGACAGACAGTACAGACCCCCCAGTGCAGATATCCCCCTCAGTGCAGACCCCCAGTACAGACACCCCCCAGTGCAGACCCATCCCTCAATACAGACACCCCCATCACAGACCTCAGATACAGACAGCGGTGTGTGTCCCTCGAGCTCCTCCTCCTTTGTGGATGTAAACAAAGGAGGGGAGGCGGCTTCGTTCCGCTCTGCTACGCTGAGGGACACAGCCGCGGTGACGGTGAGACACGGCGGCTGGCGGTGTTAGCGGTGCCGCTACCCACGGGTGTCACCCCTTTGGCGGGTGTCACCCGGGTGCGGCGCGCACCCCCCGCATCTGGCTAACAACGCCACTGCTGCAGCATAATTGGCAAGTATAGAATCACAGTATATATAAAATAATATGCAAAGTGGTTGGAGGGAAGCTTCAGAATTGCAAAGATGTTTTTATTATAAATTATGTGAGCAGACTGCAGTTCCTCTTTAAGTGTGCATTTTCATATAAGATTATGCTTGGTACCATTATACTAGAATTGTTCTATGAACTGCAACATTCTGTGATAGTAACATTCTCTCATACTATCACAGTGTAATGCAAAACAGAATCAGAGCAGGTAAAACACCCTGAGATTGGATGACTGACTCATACAACTACGTGTTCTCATCATTTTATAGGTTGTTTCATTTCTCCTTTGGCAGCAAGAAGGTTAAATGCTGCCAATTGCAATTTAAACTCTCCAATTCCTGTGTCTGGTATTCTTATTTCTTCAATTTGTTGAGCTGACAGTAATGATTTATTGTCCTGCTCACTGTAATATGTGTATCATTTTAGCCTTAGCTTCAGCAGATTTTGGCCTGCGCACACACAGTATTCTTTAATCCCCATTAATAGCCATTATTTTCTCTTAGCTTAATCTTTTTTGAAACTTTCAACGTCGCAGTCGCCTCTGAAGATTTATACAAACCCCTGAAGAGCAAAGAGGATTGAAGGATAGTTCAGAAACCTTTGTTTGGATCAGCATATGAATGTATTCCTATTCCTTCACCCGTCAATAAAGGCAAAAACAAAATATTCTTCTGTGCACTCGGCAGAGGAAAAGCTTGCTTTCCTTTATCCTGAAGAGAAAAATATAAGATAGTTGTTTTTGTTAGCATGCTGTTTTTACAGACATAGGTGCAACAACCATTCTCATGGTTGGTGGTAGTACCTGTTATGTCTATTGCTTGCATAATCGTATGTTCTTCCTAGTGGAACTAAATGGTTATAATGTAATTTCTTGTTTCTGTGTTCCTGCTGTTTTCCAATAAAACAAGATGGGTTTGCGATACACGATACATCTTTTACTTCATGGTTTTCATGCATGTTGCCGCTCCAAGGACTGTTGTGTGTATGTGTATGTAACTATGGGAAATGTTCATTATATTTTCATGCTGTATTTTAAGTTGATATTACTTTGTACCCTTGATGTCCATGCTCTGTATGTTATTGACATATCACCATGAGTTTTCAAGTTGATACGAATATGTGTCTCTAGTGTCCATGACATGCATGTATTATTTTGTAAAGTCCCATGGTTCAGATATTTTATCACAGCACATATCGTGTTATTAAACATGTGTTTCCTTTTATACCCCCACCTGGTCTAGGACTTCATTTAAAGTCCTAAATTTTTCTCATTTGTACTAGGGATGGAGGTGTGCCTCATTTAAAGTCCCATCTGTGTTTTTGCACAGTCCCCCTTTATTGCACTGCAACAGGGATGGAGGTTCTTGACTCAGTTGGCAGTTTTCCCCTGCCACCTGTGTGGGTGGTCCGGGTTCCCCCTTTTTTGAGGCATTGTACCCATTATGGGTTCCTGGTTTATACTCTGGACATGTTTATCATATCCATGAGTTGAGCGGCATTTGTTCGTTTTTTTAGTCTAGTGGGGATTTGGTATGGTCTGGTACCGGAAGCCTCCTTTTGTTGTCATACCCGGAAGCTGCGATGCGCCCTGCAGGTCCTCCCTCTCGCCCCTCCACCCCTATTGGGTGCAGGGCTGTTCGGGGGGTGGGCAGGTCTCCATGGCGCATCGATGCCATGCCACGTGCTCCGCGTCTGACGTCATTTTGGCGCCAAGACACAGAGCGCGTTTTCCATCCCAGCTCTCACAGCACATGGAGGTTTAACTCCTTTCGTGGGCGGGTTGCCGCTCTGATCGGAGCCCCTCCTTGCATGTGATTGCCAGCGTGACGTTGGCGGGAGTCCACATGTGGCTGTGTGTGCGGGGGTATATTATGCCTGCCCGCACACTCTCTCCCTTTGGTCCTAATGTGAGCATGCCATATCGCTCAGGGAATTTTCTTATCCCTTGATGCTCAACACCCAGGTAATATTGTGAGTGTTCAGACATACCACTGGACGCTACTTAATGTGCCCCTATCACTTCATACATATCCTATTTGTCCATTTAGATCTTATGGCGCTCCTACTGCCTGACCACCACTCCAGCACTCCACTAAGTGTGATTACTTGCCCTTTTGAGAAGGTTTATGCTTGTGCCCTAGTCTACACGTGGCCCCATTACTTCAGCATCCGGGATGGACATCCTCTGGTTGGCCCCGGTTTATCATTCCAGCTATCCCCACTAACTACTTTTTACATGTAAGTACTTCAGGATTGGCATATATGCCCTTTCCTGTTATATTTAGTGTCATCTTAGACTCAACATATTTTAATTTCTTTAGATGTTTGGGAGCATCCGCCCCTGATGAGTGTACTAACACGAAACGCGTCGGAAAATCCAGGATGCCAACACATTCCCACATCAGCAAATTTAACTATCCACTGGTTCCAAAGCAAATTTGGGTTACATCTTTTACTTCATGGTGTTCATGCATGTTGCCGCTCCAAGGACTGTTGTGTGTATGTAACTATGGGAAATGTTCATTATATTTTAATGCTGCCATGTATTTTAAGTTGATATTACTTTGTACCCTTGATGTCTATGCTCTGTATGTAATTGACATATCACCATGAGTTTCAAAGTTGATGCGAATATGTGTCTCCAGTGTCCATGACATGCATGTATTTTGTAAAGTCCCATGGTTCAGATATTTTATCACATCAGATCACATATCGTGTTATTAAACATGTGTTTCCTTTTATACCCCCACCTGGTCTAGAACTTAATTTAAAGTCCCAAATTCCCTTTTTTCTCCTCCCCATGTTGAGGGCATGTGGCCTGGTATGGTTCAGGAAGGGGGGGAGCTCTCTCGTCCCCCCTTTTCCTGCGGCCTGCCAGGTTGCGTGCTCGGATAAGGGTCTGGTATGGATTTTGGGGGGACCCCACACCATTTTTTTATTTTGGTGCAGGGTTCCCCTTAAAATCCATTCCAGACCTAAAGAGCCTGCTATGGGTTTTGGGGGGGACCCCAAGGCAATTTAAAAAAAAAAAAAAAAAATTGGCGTGGGGTTCCAATTAATATTCATATCAGACCCAAAAGGTTATGGACTGAGGGGGGAACCCATGCCGTTTTTTTCAGTGTTTTTTATCTATATTGCCAGGATCCGACAATACATTACAGCCACGAGCAGTTTTAAATTAAATTTTTTCCTTTAGAAATGTCATTTTGCTGTGGTACTGTTATGAACATGGGAAAGCGGCACTATTTTACAGGCTAATGACACACCCCAGGCACGATATTTAAAGGAATATTTCACTTTTATTGTTTCACTTTAAGCATTATAAAAGTCACTGCTCCTGAAAAAACGTCAGTTTTTATAACTTTTTTTTGCATTGATACATGTCCCCTGGGGCAGGACCCGGGTCCCCAAACACTTATTATGACAATAACTTGCATATAAGCCTTTAAAATTAGCACTTTTGATTTTTCACGGTCGTGTCCCATAGACTTTAATGGTGTTTGCGTGTTTGCACACATTTTTTGCCTGTTTGCACGTTCTGCTGCAAACTGAACCAGGGTATGTTTGGCTCATCCCTAAGCACTAGCATGGTATACCCAGGGCCGGTGCGACCACTAGGCAAACTAGGCAGCCGTCTAGGGCACCATGCTGCCTAGGGGGCGCCCAGCCACTGGTTTTCCTACTCCCTTCTCTCTGCAGCAAGCAACTAAGTCTCAGCATCAGCAGGCAGCCCCCCCTCTGTTCACAGATAGTGTCAGAGGCGCAGCGGCGGTGAAGGACTGTGTCTGTGTCCCGACTCCTGAATGAATGGAAGCAAGCAAACATTCATTTATGGGCACTGGTAGGCTGCATTTGATGGGTCCTGGTGAGGCTAAATGTGATGGGCGCTGGTGAGGCTGCATTGATGTGCATTGGTGAGGCTGCATTTGATGTGCGTTGGTAAGGCTGCATTTGATGGGCGCTGGTAGGCTGCATTTGATAGGGCTGGTGGGCTGTATTTGATGGGTGCTGGTAGGTTGCATTTTATGGGTGCTTCGTTAAAAAAGGTGGGGTTTACATGGGCAGGGAAAAGGCAGGGCAGGGGTGGAGTCAAGGGGGGCGGCAAAATTAGGTTTTGCCTAGGGTGTCAAAAATCCTTACACCAGCCCTGGGTATACCCCTGTAACCCCCTCTCTTTGTTCTATGATCATTTTGGATGTGGCATGGGTAGAGGTCTTCCTTTGCATTAAATCTACAAAGCCCACATTTATTTCTATTCAAACAATAAGGTTTGACTATGTACTTCCTGCCATATATTTTACAGAAACACCCTAATTAAGAGAACTTATCATAAACATAAGCACAAATGCCTTGGGCCCCCTATATACAAGATAATAGGGCGCATTGCCCTGGGTTGTAATATTGTATTGCATTATCTGCAGGAAAATGTATTGCTTTCCAATATTTATACAACATTCATCATTTAAGGCTTCCAATTAGTGTCATACTGTAAAATTACTCATGTTCTGTCCCACTGATAATATTTATTGCTCAGAGCCTTCAGGTCGGATATGGATACAGCCCCAGGCATAAACTAGTTAGCAGATTTTCAGACCAACTGAATAGAGCTGGTGTATACAACTTTATAGCAACACTTTGTAACCATGGAATTTTTTATTTCTAATAAGAATTCTACTTGAGTTGAACAGCCGCATTCCCACCCTTTTATTTTTGATCGGTGTTAAAAAAAAATAACAATGGTATTATTTTAAGTTATAAGAGTGTTACTAATTGAAGCGGTGTTCCGTAGTGCAGGTACCAGGAAAGAGAAGTATTTACTGTTTTTTTACGTATAAATTGGGAAGAATTTATGTACAATTTTCCACAACTTGTGTCCTTCATTTCAATTAAGAATCAGTTTTTAATAATACGTCAATTCAACAGTACAAAATATACACTGTACATGACCCAGAGACACACAAGTCTATTAGACAGCACTGTTTAGGGCTTTCAATGGATTCAAAGCTTTCCAGTAGCTCTCACCTGCTCAATTCATACACACCCAACGACGTGTCAAGATCTCAAAGGGCACTTTTCAACCTCTGTGCTTTGGCCACAGTTTGGGTGCAGCTCAGTGTATCCACGGTTTTTGTGTGGATTCATTGATCCTTTGCATAGACTTCTATTATAGTTACATAGTAGGTGAGGTTGAAAAAAGACACAAATCCATCAAGTCCAACCTATGTGCGTGATTATATGTCAGTATTACATTGTATATCCCTGTATGTTGCGATCGTTCAGGTGCTTATCTAATGGTTTCTTGAAACTATCGATGCTCCCCGCTGAGACCACCGCCTGTGGAAGGGAATTCCACGTCCTTGCCGCTCTTACAGTAAAGAGCCCTCTACATAGCTCTACAGTATTATATCCTGTGGATTTGGTGTGCTTTCTGAAAGAGCACCAAAAGTTCTGCATGCAGTGGGACAAAATAGAAGTCTATGGGAAAGCGTAACTAACGTGCATGAAAACCACAGTTACACTGCGCTGTGGTCAAAGCACAGAGGATCATTTTAAAACCGACCTTACTAAAACCTCTCCTGCTCCATAAAATCCACCAAAGGGAAGACAGTGGGTTTGTGAACAAGTGGATTGGATTAAGTGAAGTTAATGTGGTTCTAATATTAAAACATGTTTTTCCTTAACCGCTTCAGCACCGGGCCATTTTTCACCCTTCCTTACCAGAGCACTTTTTGCGATTCGGCACTGCGTCGCTTTAACTGACAATTGCGCGGTCGTGCGACGTTACACCCAAACAAAATTGACGTCCTTTTTTCCCCACAAATAGTGCTTTCTTTTGGTGGTATTTGATCGCCCCTGCGGTTTTTATTTTTTGCGCTATAAACAAAAGAAGAGCGACAATTTTGAAAAAAAACACAATATTTTTTACTTTTTGCTATAATAAATATCCCATTTTTTAAAAAAAAAACTATTTTTTTACTCAGTTTAGGCCGATACGTATTCTTCTACATATTTTTGGAAAAAAAAATCGCAATAAGCGTATATTGATCGGTTTGCGCAAAAGTTATAGCGTCTACAAAATAGGGGATAGATTTATTGCATTTTTTTTTTTTTTTTTTACTAATAATGGCGGCGATCTGCGATTTTTTTTTCGTGACTGCGACATTGCGGCGGACACTTCGGACACTTTTGACACATTTTTGGGACCATTCACATTTACACAGCGATCGTTGCTATAAAATTGCATTGATTACTGTGTAAATGTGACTGGCAGGGAAGGGGTTAACACTAGGGGGCGCTGCAGGGGTTAATGTATTCCCTATATGTGTGATTCTAACTGTGGGGGGAGGGGACTTAAGGGGAGGAGACCGATCATGTGTTCCTCCGTACTGGGATCACATGATCGGTCTCCTGCTCGCTGACAGGACGTGGAGCTGTATGTTTACACACACAGCTCCACGGTCCCGCACGGTCCCGTTGTTTTAACGGGCAATCGCGGGTGCCCGGCGGACATCGAGGCCGCCGGGCACCCGCACCGGGTCCCGAGCGACGCCGCGGGGGCGCACGCGCGCCGCCGGCGGCGCGCGCCCCCCTAGGCGGCCGGGAATGGGAGGACGTCATATGACGCCCACCCAGGATGGTAGATCCACCTTGTGGGCGTCATATGACTATGGGCGGGTATTGAAGGGGTTAAAGAGGAAGTAAAGTCCTGTTTTGTTTTTTGTTTTTCTGATCGGCATAATGTGCTAGTATGCATTATGTTAACCTTACCTGCAAACGAAGCCATTTCAGCCTCAAGTCCAATCGTTGTCAAAAGTTTGTAGACTTCACCTCCGTAACATCCCTAAAATTCGCCCCTTTTTAACAAATGAAACCACCAAACTCCTCATTCACTCCCTTGTTATCTCTCGCCTAGACTATTGCAACTCCCTTCTCATTGGCCTGCCTCTCCATACGCTATCCCCTCTTCAGTCTATCATGAATGCTGCTGCCAGACTTATCCACCTTACCAACTGCTCAGTGTCTACCAACCCACTCCTCCAATCCCTACACTGGCTCCCAATCACCCAGCGAATTAAATTCAAAATACTAACCACAACTTACAAAGCCATTCAAAACTCTGCCCCGAGCTACATCGCCAATCTTGTCTCCAAACATCTCCCAAACCGTCCTCTCCGCTCTTCTCAAGATCTCCTCCTGTCAAGCTCTCTCGTTTCCTCCTCCCATACTCGTCTCCAGGATTTCTCCAGAGCCTCTCCCATCCTCTGGAACTTGCTACCTCAACCTGTCCGGCTATCCCCTACTCTACCTACCTTCAGGCAATCCCTGAAAACTCATCTCTTCAGGGAAGCCTATCACGTCTCCAACTAATCTTTTACCACTTCCATCAGCTCATTCCCCACAGTTACAACCTTTTGTACCACCTCCCCCACCCTATTAGATTGTAAGCTCTTCTGAGCAGGGCCCTCTTAATCCTATTGTATTTTATTGTATTATAACTGTATTGTTTCCCTTTTATAGTGTAAAGTGCTGTGTAAACTGTTGGTGCTATATAAATCCTGTAATAATATTAATAATAATAATAATTATCACCCCCGCTGGAGGCCGCATCGATCTTCACCCATCTTCCTACCGGGTTTGCGGACTCCAGCTGTGCGACTGGACAGAGTAGCGTGACGTCACGCGGGAGCCGCCGATCACAGCACAGTCTTCTGAAGAAACGGCAAGGGGGGCCGTTCTTTCAGAGCGCATGCACTGGTGACCGCTGCATATACAGTAAATATCTCCTAAACAGTGCACATTTAGAAGATATTTACAGTACCTATAGGGATAAGCCTTATTATAAGCTTACCTGTAGGTACAATATATACATGGGACTTTACTTCCTCTTTAATGCATTACTAAATCCCCAAATGAACCATGATATATCAAAATCCAGAAACACACAAAATAAAGGTAAATAAAGCACCTGGACTGGATGGCTTACACCCACTAATTTGTAAAGTCTTCACCAAGTAAGTACAGTTCTGTGACTTTAAAGCGGAGGGCCAGCTGAAAATCAATTTTTTTAAAAGTCAGCAGCTTCAAACACTGTAGCTGCTGACTTTTAATAAGCACAGTTACCTGTCCAGGGTGCCCGCAATGTCGGCCGCCCGAGGCCGATCCGTCCAAGGCCGATCCACCATTCAAACTAAGGGAAACAGGCAGTGGAGCCTTGCGGCTTCACTGCCCGTTTCCTACTGCGCATTTGCGAGTCGCACAGCGCTTTGTGAATGGCCGGCTGTGTTCTGGGACACACACAATTCCCAGAACACAGCACGCCCCATTCCCCAGAAGACAACACGAGGAGGAGAATAATGAAGATCACCGCGGTGTAGGAAGTCGAGCATTTTTATGTTTTTTAGGGTGGACCTCCGCTTTAACTTCTTTAGTTGGATTGATACTTAAGTGTGTGATAAAGAAGATTTTTTGATTGAAAAAAATTATATAAGCCAGGGGCAGCTGGTGATTTTTTGTTTGGGGGGGTAAACAACCCTGTCTGATGGTCCACCGGCACCCTATCGGCGGCTGGGATCGGCGAGCTCATCGGGCAGGGGGACACAGGCTGCGGCGGGCATCTGGCAGCATATCCTGTGTCTTTTCTTCCGAGATCACATCGGCTTTTGCCGTGCGTCTCCTCCCCTCCTCCTAGGCGTCCAATAGGATTGCCTGACCTTTCAGCCAACCGGGAAACGGGTAACAGACCCGCACTTCCTGATTGGTGAAGAGGCGATTCAGCGTTAGAAAAGTGAACATTCATTTGCTTTTCTAACACACCTGGGTCCACCCTATTTTAAAGCCTATTAGAGCCTATGCTATGCATGAATATATCCATTAAAGTGGATGTAAACCCACATTTTTTTTTTTTTTTTGATGTCATAATGTAGAGAATACGATTTCCTTTCATTTGAGCCCAGTCTTGCCACACAAATTTACTCGAGGCCTGAGCAATCCTCTTTTATTGTTCAGTTAGAGAAATCTTGACAAAGTCTTGAAAACTTTGTCAAAAACGCCCCCTTGCTGTGAGTGACAGGTGATTTACATATCTCATGCACTAGCCTGAGACAGGTTATCATCAGATCACTGGATATTCTACTCTGCCCAGCTCTGACTACATACATGTCCCCTAAATCACTTGTCTGTCTATAGTCTGCTGACTGTTCACTGCATCCCATGATGAGAAACATCCAGTCAAAACACAGTAAAGCTGGGAGAGCTGGATGGGGAGGGGAGGGGGATGTGAATTGTGAACTTTTTACACAGGATGTGTCTGTCTCAGGCTAGTGCATGATATGTAAATCACCTGTCACTCACAGCAAGGGGGCGTTTTTGACAACGTTTTCAAGACTTTGTCAAGATTTCTCTAACTAAACAATAAAAGAGGATTGCTCAGGCCTCGAGTAAATCTGTGTGGCAAGACTGGGCTCAAATGAAAGGAAATCTTATTCTCTACATTATGACATCAAAAAAAAAAAAATTGGGTTTACATCCACTTTAACCATATAGGGGGATGGCATGGCTAGAGGGGACGGCACCCGTACACCCTTAATGGATGGGCCGCCCCTGGTATAAGCGATAGTCAGTATGGATTCTTGAAAGACTAAGCCCTGGTTCACACTATGAATCGGACAAGAATCCCTCTGCATTCCTGTGCAATTCACAAGCGATTCAGTGCACTACGATTTGAGTCTATTCATTTTGAATGAGCTCAAATCGCACCACACCAAAGTAATGCATGCATCAATTTTAAAAACACGCTGCAACCATGCTGTATGGTTGTCTTGCACCATGTGATATGGCGCAGGCAAACGCTCCTGTTTTGCATTATTCATTCTAATTTGCACCTGTTTATTAGGCCTCATGCACACTGGGGTTCTTCTAAATGCTTTTTCACCTGGCAAAAAGGAAAAAATAAGCTGCAAAAATGCTTTTTGTGTGTTTAGGTGTGTTTAGGTTTCATGTACACTATAGCTATAACTTGAGTTTAGGTGCTTTTGGTGTTTTTTTTTTTTTGCCAAAGCTCCTAAACTCAACTCCATAAAAGCCCATGTGTCCATGTACACATAGGCTCTGCTGAAGCTTCTGCGTTTAGGTGAGGTTCAACCTCCCTTAACCTCTCCTGAACGCAGAAGAATGGTGTTCAGGGTAGAAAAGTTTTGACCGCCAGCCGCAAAACGCCAGCCGTCTTAATAGGCTATGTGTACATGAAGCCTTAGGCGGGTCAAGCGCTTGGGCCTCTAGTAATTATTTTAGTAAAAGAAAAAATGCTCAAGTGCCTCGCTTTAGACACGTTTACATGCTTTTACCCATTTTTAGGAGCATCAGGCATTTTTTATGCTCAAAAGCTCCTCTCCTGAATGCACAAGGGATTTTTTTTTCTGCCTCTAAACTCCTGTAAATATGTATAGTGTGCATGGACACATAGGATAACATGCAGGGGGGTTTAGAAGCAAAGAAAAAAAGCTCAAACACATGAAAAAGCAGCGTTTCTCCGCTCAAGTGCGCATGAGGCCTTAACCACTTGTCAACCAGCCGCCATCATTATATTGCAGCAGGTTGGCACAATCTCGCAAATCGCCATAGGGCAATAGCGGGGGACCCGATGCACGTGGCCGGCGGCTGCGAAGTCCACCGATGCGCGATCACGGGCACGAGAGCCAGAACGCGCATTTATGTATGTAAACACACAAATACCCGTTCTGACAGGAGAGGAGAGACAGTGATTAGGAACAGCGATATGTCTCTTTCAGTCAGTCCCCTCCACCCACAGTTATAAACATACACGAGGAAACACATTTAACCCCTTGATCGCCCCCTAGTGTTAACCCCTTCCCTGCCAGTGACATTTATACAGTAATCAGTGCATTTTTAGAGCACTGATCGCTGTATTAATGTCACTGGTCCCAAAAAAGTATCAAAAGTGTCTGAGCTGTCCGCCGCAATGCTAAAAATCGCTGATCACCCAATTACTAGTAAAAAAAAAAAAAAAAATGCCATAAAAATGCCATAAATCTATCCCCTATTTTGTAGACCCTATAACTTTTGTGCAAACCAATCAATATACGCTTATTGCGATTTTATTTTTTACCAAAAATATGTAGAAGAATACATATTGGCCTAAACTGATGAAGAAATTTGTTTTCGTTTTTTTTAATTTGGGGATATTTATTATAGCAAAAAGAAAAAAAATATAGCTTTTTTTTCAAAATTGTCTGTCTTTTTTTGTTTACAGCGAAAAAAATAAAAACCGCAGAGGCGATCAAATACCACTAAAAGAAAGCTCTATTTGTAGGAAAATAAGGACATCAATTTTGTTTGGGTACAGCGTTGCACGACGGCGCTATTGTGAGTTAAAGCGACGCAGTGCTATATCACCAAAAAATGGCCTGGTCATTAAGGGGGCATATCCTTACGGTCCTTAAACTGCAAGTTCCAGTTATGCCGCGTACACAAGGTCGGAAAAAGCTCTGATGGTTTTCCCGTCGGAATTCCAACGGAATTTCGCTCAAACTGTCTTGCCTACACACGGTCACACCAAATTCCGACGGTCTGTAACACAGCGGCATAAAACACGTTCGACAGCACTATAAAAGGGAAGTTTAATGCTTCTGAGCATGCGTCGAATTGTTTCCGAGCATGCGTCGAATTGTTTCCGAGCATCGGAATTTTGCGTGTCGGAATTTCATACACACGATCGGAAAATCCGATAGAAAGGTTTTCCGTCGGAAAAATTGAGAACAGGTTCTCAATCCAAAGTCCGTCAGAAATTCCGACAGAAAAAGACCGATGGGCATACACACGGTCGGAAAATCCGTTGAAAAGCTCCCATCGGACTGTTTCCATCAGAAATTCCGACCGTGTGTACGCGGCATAACTTTCTGTCTGATGATTTGGCACAGTGCACAGTATACAGCACTGTGTGATAGTTTCTGTCTGCCTCACATTGTAAGTATAGCCATGGTTCATGCTGATGTGTTCATTTTCCTAACTTGTTGGAGGTTCCCCATGTTGTCTTCTAAGGATGGTCTGACGCCTTGCTGAGGGGTCCCGATGATTTTTCAGGAGCCACTTGTATTTAAAAGATGAACTTTTCTAAATCGGAATATTTAAATGGGCACAATATTCATTATTAGATTCTTTTAGTCTCACTGAAGATTCGGCCAAGGGTAGATTGAAAATTCATGACAGTGAGCTTTGGCATACGGCAGATCACAGCAGAGAGTGTAAGGTATCAAACAGTACCGTAGTAAAGACTACGTATGAAATAATAATCACATTTCCCTACAGCGAATATAGTACTTTATCCTTTGAGTCTTTCCGCTATGATGAATTGATCTTTCATTCTGTGCTGAGAAGAAAATAAATTAGTCTGACGTTTTACTCATTTTCTATTCTCGGTGGGAAAGCTATTTGGGTCCTAACATCCTATCAGTAGTACAAGAAAAATAATTGCAGTGACTCCCTGTAGCCAGGGAAACAAAATAAAAGAAAATTTGGTCCATAAATAGGGCTATGTCTCCCATTGTGGTCTTTGATTTAGATATATATAAAAAATAATTACATATGCAAATTTAGTTTTATTTACCTCTCCCACCTTTTCTGGGTAACAATGACACAAGGACATCACAAATCATAAGAGGAGATCCCAGGCCATCTACTGTATATACTCGAGTATAAGCCGAGTTTTTCAGCACATTTTTTTGTGCTCCCCTCGGCTTATACTCGAATCAAGCACTTTTCTACAGCAGAGAATGACATTTTCCGACCCGACTTTGGGGCCCTGTATCTTGGAACCCCAAATTTGGTATGCAGACCCAGTGGAACTAGCACTACCACATATCCAGATGGAATTCCTAGCACCGATTGACCCCGAGATACGGGGCCCCAAAGTTGGTCAACTGTGTCCATCTGCAGCAATGTCATTTCGGAACCCTTTGGGTCCAGAGACCCCAAATTCTGGCTGCAGCTAGGGGGCATTTAGGAACCCTTTAACCCCTTCCCGCCGAGCGTACGCAGATATGCTTACTCAGCTTTCATGGGTTATACTGGGATGATGCCCGCAGCTGCAGGCATCATCCTGGTACCATTGTTTAGAGCCGGCGATCGGCTTTACAGGTATAACAACCGATTTGGCTAAAAGCCGCTCGGTTGTTATACCGGAGGAGCAGGAGGGGACGTCCATCTGGAGGCCCGATCAAACATCCGCCGCTTGCTGTGGCTAGTGAGGGACTGGAACGAAGCCGGAAATGGCTTGGTTCCAGTCTCCTTGATGTAAACACGGAATCGACGTCACAACGTCACTTCCTGTTTACGCGGCTGCCAATGCCGCGGAATTTAAAAAAGTACACAGTATTCAGATACATCGTTTTCGCTGATCTGAATACTTTGAAGTGCAAAGGAGGGATCGTCCATCCTCCATAAAGAGTACCTGTCACCACCTATTACTGTCACAAGGGATGTTTACATTCCTTGTGACAGCAATAAATGTGATCAAATATCTTTTTTTTTTTAAAAAACACAATTGAATTATCTAAAATGAAATAAAATAAATAAGAAAAAAAAAAAAATTTTTTTTTAAAGCGCCCCCTTCCCCGCGAGCTTGCGCAGCAAAGAAAACGCATACGGAAGTCGCGCCCGCATATGTAAACGGTGTTCAAATCACACATGTAAGGTATCGCCGCGATCGTCAGAGCGAGAGCAATAATTCTAGCACTAGACCTCCTCCGTAACTCTAACCTGGTACCGTAAAACATTTTTAAAGTGTCGCCTATGGAGATTTTTAGGTACCGTAGTTTGTCGCCATTCCACGAGTGCGTGCAATTATAAAGCGTGACATGTTTGGTATCTATTTACTCGGCGTAACATCATCTTTTACATTATACAAAAAAAATGGGCTAATTTTACTGTTTCGTTTTTTTAAAATTAATGAAAGTATCTTTTTCCCAAAAAAGTTGCGCTTTAAACACCGCTGCACAAATACCGTGTGACATAAAATATTGCAACAATCGCCGTTTTATTCTCTAGAGTCTCTGCTAAAAAAATATATATATATATATATATATATATATATATAATGTTTGGGGGTCATTTTCTAGCAAAAAATACGGATTTTAACTTGTAAACACCAAATGTCAGAAATAGGCATAGTCATGAAAGGGTTAAAGTTCGGTGGACCTATGGCTGCAAATGGGCACAGTGAGGCATGCAAATGGGCATTGTTGACCCTCTTTGCACTTACAGTAGCTGCGCATTTCTGACCCTAGGCTTATACTCGAGTCAATACGTTTTCCCAGTTTTTTGTGGTAAAATTAGGTGTCTCAGCTTATATTCGGGTTGGCTTATGCTCGAGTATATACGGTAACTATTTCATACAAATCATAAAACTCTGTGGTCACCTGTATGTAGTGGTTTACAGGTGTCTAGTGATAATGGTAATCCTCAGTTCTAATGACTTCAATGACACTGTATTAGCATTAGAAATTCTGGATAACTCTTCACACTGATATACACCATTTCTAGCAAACTTTGCAATAAAAGACAGTGTTTTTTTTCATACATGCTGCAATACATGTTAAAGCTGGCCTACTGCATCACATGAATCCCTCCTATGGCAAGTTCTACACTGCTCTGTCACTGCAGATGCCACGGTGGACACAATGCCAACATGGGGCAAGCAGACACAAAATGGGGGAGAGCTACTAGGTTACTGACATTCATTGCAACAGAAACATATACATAGATATACCTGTTCTCAAATCTGTATAATGTATGTACCGGCATGTATAATCTATCAGGTGCTAAAGGGGTGTAACACTAGAAACATGTAGACACTGTATTAGCCCTTCTATGCAGTTTATACCTTATTGGTTTTATGGTCCTTAATTATTATACCTTAACCTCATCAAATATTTTCCTAAATAGTAAAGCTCTATTGAATTTAGAAATATAGTGAAAAGAGTGGCATAGGCCAATACAAAGTCAGAAACAAAGAACATGCGCAACACTCATGCATGTTGTCATAGATGTGAGCATAAGGTTAATGCAAAAGTCTTGCAAATGTAGCTATGATTCTATTGTACCATATCTGAGGACACATCATAGGGTAAAGTGAGAGGTTTGTTGAAGAGAGCATTTGGCTATGTGGAAGATTTATTGTTGAGTTTCCTTGAAGGGTAGCATTGTGGAGGTATCCCCTGAGTATCACTTTTTTGTGGAAGAAGAGAGAAAGAAAGAAAAACGAAAGTGCGAAAAGATATCAACAGAAGGGAAGGGATTTTTTTTTTTTTTGAGCTAGTGGTACAGTGAGTTAAAAGAAAACGCCAGCAAGAACCAAAAAAGTGCGTATGAACACACAAATATGTACTAGGGTGTGTCAAATGGTCCCCTTTCAAAGAGGGAGGACCCCACCCTGGACCCCTTGGGCGCAAAACTCCTGATGGGGACAAGGCAAAATCAGGTTCACCTAGCCAATGGGCTTGGTGAACCCTTCTCCTCATGATCAGCCGAAGCCAACCAACATGTATTAGGTAGGGGCTCTTTCGAAGAGAGACCCCCCAAAACAGGGGAGGAACCTAATAGCCACACATCCTCATCGTAGACTTCAGGGCAGGCCTGAACACCCACACCCTACAATCCTTGAGTAAAAAGGTGACACAAGAAAAAGGCGTAGCGACATACAACGTGAGAAAGATGAAATGCAAAAATTGCCCCAGTCTTGCCCAAAGGGCCAAATACTGAAGCTGGATAGAGGGACAGAAAGAAAGTAAGACAGGGAAGCAAGAGAAGAGTGGATGTTGTGACAAGCAGGGCCCACATTGTAAGAACTAAAAATAAAATCAGGAAAAAATGGTTTGAAACTGTAGGGAGCCATGAGAAAATTATACAGATGGTCCAAGTGCCAAGCATTTATCACAATGTCGGGCAGCTAGTTCTTCTGGGTGATGCAGGTATGCCAACTCTACACACCATTCTGTCAGAGAGGGAAAGGATGTAAGTTTACATTGTCTGGAAATTACATTCCTGGTGGCCAGTAGACTGAAGCATAAAGGGCCTATCTTGGCCACAGAAATAGAGCCAGAAAGCAAGGTAAGCATGGTAGGAGACACTGGAGTCCAAGTATCCATGACAGTATCATATGTAGGAAAAACTCTGGACCAAATGTCGTGACTGAGGACCAACAAATATGCAATACTGAGCCCATCGCTCTACCATATCTCCAGCAGGTGCTCGAAGCGGAAGGAATTATTCTGAGTATCGCAAAGGGGCAGTGATACCATCATGAAAGAGCTCTTTAATTGACTCATCAAATATTTTGAATGACTTTGTGGCATGGAATTGTCCCATTGCTGACAAAAGCCTAATTTCAATATATAGAAAGGTATCGCAAACTAATTTTAAAGGTTGGGAATTAAGGTGCTGAATTTTTTGAATGATACAGAAAAATTTAGGGAAAAGTAGTAAATTTACAAAACCCACATCTTATAGAGAAAACAAGATCGCCTAAAATTTCAAGGAAATGCGTTCCACAGTTATCGTGCTGTACCAATGCTCACTACTTTATAAACATTAAAAATTATGGAATCTAAAAGAGCTAAACTAAACAGGCTCCTAAAAAATTCAAAATCTCTCTTTTTTAGTGTTTGGTAACTAAACACTCATCCATTTTGGAACAATCATTTTTTGTGTTTAAAGCTGAGCTCTAGCTTAACTCACCAGTTCGAGAGGTTACTAGGGGATCATTGAGCTAAGTCTGACTGACCTCCCACATGATGGTGCCTACATAGTTCCAAGATTACTTGACAGCATCAGTAGCATTCACAACCATTCTGGAGATATCCACCGTAGTACTTTTTTTCTGCTGCTAAATGTCCTCAATCTGATGTCTACCATGATTTAACCTCTGATCCCAGGTCATCATGGACCTTCTCAAGCCTATGATTGGATATAGAAAGGAGAAGCAGTACAGTGATCAGCTCCTCTCGCTGTCATTCTGCTCTCCCCTCCTTTCCTTGTCATCACACAAATTGATTTGCTCCTTGTATTGCTTCTTCCTTCCACATTCTATATCAGCTATCTAGGGCCCGCAAGAGGCCAATAACAGGTCACTCAGGTAGTTACACTGCTTGTATTTAAAAAATACATCTAAAAATATAATAATTATTACAGAGCACGCTTATTTGTCCAGTCTTCTAAATGTGTACTGCCTGCCAAACATGATATCATTTTTGTTGAAAACTAACTGAAAGCTAACTGGAAAAGGCGGTACACATGCCATGGTGTGATGCTTTGCTTCCTGGTCATGGCATGTGTACCATTCCTTTCAACCACCATGTTGGCTCCAGATGGGCACCAAGGGGGTGGGGGAGGGGCTGCTAAAACCACAGCTCCACCTCCTATTTTTGGTGTTCCCCAATTGCAAATGTAAATGAGGCCTGAATGTCTGCAAATACACAGGTATGTAACTATCTATGAGGAGGGTAGTTGCCAGCTAGATAAGGGAAGGCCCGTAGATGTGGTGTATCTGGATTTTGCAAAAGCAATTGACACAGTTCCCCATAAACGTTTACCGTACAAAATAAGGTCCGTTGGCATGGACCATAGGGTGAGTACATGGATTGAAAACTGGCTACAAGGGCGAGTTCAGAGGGTGGTGATAAATGGGGAGTATTTGGAATGGTCAGGGGTGCATAGTGGGGTCCCCCAGGGTTCTGTGCTGCTACCAATCCTATTTAATTTGGTCATAAAAGACCTGGAGGATGGGGTAAACAGTTCAATCTCTGTATTTGCGGACGATACTAAGCTAAGCAGGGCAATAACTTCTCCGCAGGATGTGGAAACCTTTCAAAAAGATTTGAACAAATTAATGGGGTGGGCAACTACATGGCAAATGAGGTTTAATGTAGAAAAATGTAAAATAATGCATTTGGGTGGCAAAAATATGAATGCAATCTATACACTGGGGGGAGAACCTCTGGGGGAATCTAGGATGGAAAAGGACCTGGGGGTCCTAGTAGATTATAGGCTCAGCAATGCCAAAGTGCTGCTAACAAAGCAAACAGAACATTGAAATGCATTAAAAAGGGATCTAGAGATCTCCAGAGATAAAACAGTAATTCTCCTGCTCTACAAGACTCTTGTCAGGCCACACCTAGAGTATGCTGTCCAGTTCTGGGCACCAGTCCTCAGGAAGGGTGTTCTGGAAATGGAGCGATTACAAAGAAGGGCAACAAAGCTAATAAAGGGTCTGGAGGATATTAGTTATGAGGAAAAGTTGCGAGCACTGAACTTATTCTCTCTGGAGAAGAGACACTTGAGAGGGGATATGATTTCAATATACAAATACCATACTGGTGACCCCACAATAGGGATAAAAAAATTTCACAGAAGAGAGTTTAACAAGACTCGTGGCCACTCATTAAAATTTGAAGAAAAGAGGTTTAACCTTAAACTACGTAGAAGGTTCTTTACTGTAAGAGCGGCAATGATGTGGAATTCCCTTCCACAGGCGGTGGTCTCAGCGGGGGACATCGATAGTTTCAAAAAATTATTAGATAAGCCCCTGAACAACCGCAACATACAGGGATATACAATGTAATACTGACATATAATCACACACATAGTTTGGACTTGATGGACTTGTCTTTTTTCAACTTCACCTACTATGTAACCCAGTAGAAATATCGAATACAGAGTTGTAACTGAGTTTTCAGATTTTTTATTTTTTTTTTAAGGGAAAGGTCTATTATCATTTCTGAGATAAAAATCCCCTTGAACTGAAACTTCCATTAAAATGAAACCAGATACAGAAGGAATATCTTTGGGCTATAGATGAAATAATAATTACACCTGCCTGGTATCACTCTTGAATAATGTTTTGCATAAATTAGATCTGTCTTTTCATGCTGTTTCTACACAGCACATTAATCGTACACCATTTAACCCCAGTCGTGTGATTAGCTTTTGTTGGAGCAGACATGCACACTGATGGCTTTCCCTTCTAATTAGCTGAACTGCAATCAGCAGCAAATTCAACAACATTTCTCTCTAAAACCGTGCAAGGAGCCTGGCGAAGGCTCATGGAATTGTGACAAAGGTTTAAACGTAACAAGAACCTTTTAAAGCAGTCCACGCGCATCTTCAGTCTATGTTTATTCCAGCTGTCAAGACCCAGCAGGGACAAACATGTCACCATACACTACTGTGACCGCTTCTGAAGTAAGGATGGCTGATGAATATTCATGAGGACACTTATACTTGATGCAAGGTGACTCGGGCTTCGAGGACTGTTGTCAGTGGCAGCGTGTAAACTTTATTTTACAGAACAAAAAAAAAAATTCAGACTCCAATATATTCCAGTAGACCAGTAGGACTGCTCCAGTCTATAAAAGTGTATGTACTGTAAACCCTAACAATAATTTTTTTTTTTATTCATACATGATGACTTATGCTGGAAAATGTGACCTGAACTGCTTAAGGACCGCCCCATGTACATATACTGCGGCAAGGCGGCCCTTAAGCTCAAAATCATGTACCTGTACGTGATTTTTTTATTGGGCTCTGGGGCATGCGCACTGCCAGAGCCCCACACCCGCTGTGTCCAATCAGTGGATCTGGCGGACTCATGTCCGCCGTAAACCCATTGATCGTTCCGAGAGAGGTCGAACGGCGGTTTGTAAACAAGGCAGATCGCCGTTCTGCTAGTAAGGAAGACAGAGATCTTGTGTTTCTGCTAAGCAGGAACACGGATCTCTGTCTTCCTACAGTTAAACCATCCCCCACAGAGTAAGAAAGCACTCCCAGGGAACACATTTAACCCTTTGATCACTGCTGATGTTAAACCCTTCCTTGCCAGTGCCATTAGTCCAATGACAGTGCATACTTTTTAGAACTAATCGCTGTATTGGTGTCACTGGTCCCCAAAAAGTGTCAAACTTGTCAGTGTAAAAAAGGCAGATCGCCGTTCTGCTATGTAAACAAGGCAGATCGCCGTTCTGCTAGTAAGGAAGACAGAGATTTTGTGTTTCTGCTAAGCAGGATCATGGATCTCTGTCTTCCTACAGTTAAACCATCCCCCACAAAGTAAGAAAGCACTCCCAGGGAACACATTTAACCCTTTGATTGCCCCTGATGTTACCCCTTCCCTGCCAGTGTCATTAGTACAATGACAGTTCCTATTTTTTTTGAACTGATCGCTGTATTGGTGTCACTGGTCCCCAAAAAGTGTCAAACGTGTCAGTTAGGTTTCCGATTTGTCCGCTGCAATGTCGCAGTCCCGCTAAAAATCGCGGATCACTGCCATTACTATGAAAAAAAGTCCATAAATCTATCCCATAGTTTGTAGACGCTATAACTTTTGCGCAAAACCAATCAATATACGCTTATTGGGATTTTTTGAAGCAAAAACATGTAGCAGAATAAATATTGGTCTAAATTGATGAATAAATTAGATTTTTTACAGTTTTTTTATTACATGTTTTTTATAGCAGAATGTAACAAAAAATGTTTTTCAAAATTGTCGGTCTTTTTTTGTTTATAGCGCAAAAAATAAAAAACGCAGAGGTTATCAAATACCATCAAAAGAAAGCTGTATTTGTGGGGAATAATGACATCAATTTTATTTGGGTACAATGTGGCAGGACCATTCTTTGCCTTTACATATGTGGAGCCATAAGTCACTTATAGGGGTGCATTATCGAAGGAGTGCAAGAGAGACAGAGACAAGAAGTGGCTGTTACTGGAGGAGAGCTTGAGGAGGATATGATCTGTGGCCTAAAGAGGAAGACACCCTTCCCAATCCAGAAGGGTGCATAAACCTGATTGGCTCATCTAGCTGTATAGCAGAGAGTCATATCCTTCCCATGAGAGTGGGAACCCTTTAGGGGGCACAAACTTGCACTTTTGAAGGTGTAAAGAGGAAGCAGTGATTCTGCACAAATTAAGCACATTTAAGCACGGAGCCCTTTATAGAAAGACTGGCATATGTATGTATTGGATTTAACATTGAACATCAACTGGTGGGGGTGGAAGCTGTTCATTTCTTTTTTTTACACATTCTTTATTTACAATGTATAAGTTGTAGATAGTGCTGTAAGAATTCTTTCTGATTTGTTAAATGGACATTATGTCTTGGTAACAGCAGCTGTCAAAATGTTGTGTATAAGGTTATATAATTTGCAATTAGTGAATGTACATAGCGCAAGTAATTTTTTTATTTATTTGCTCAAAAGTTCGCACACTTGCTCATTGCTATTTGCAAGGTATGATTGCAGTATTAAAAAGGATTATTTGTTTTCAAATCTATTGTATTGATCCATGTAGTGTCAGATTGTTCTGTCTCTAGGGCAGAGAGCTAAACCTTTTGCTCCATAAACTCCAGATACCATATTTCTTTGATCTTAAATTTATTGGAACAAGCCAGGTGAGACTACAAATTGATAAAATAAACATCAATCAGTACAATGTTGCATATAATAAAGGAACAATGCACTATAACACAGAATGGGATAGCAAGAACTCACTTTTTAAGCTCGCTGAGGGGTGAAGGCGAGAGATTGAAGAAAACACGCCTTCTTATCCCTGTAGACTCTTTAAATGGAAGCTGAGTCACTTCCTTTAGAGAATTCTCCCAGAATGCACTGGTTCCTAACAACTTTATTAAAACATTCTAAGAGAATACAAGATGTAACTTCTATAAACAGCAAGGCTATACCAGAACGGGAACAGTAGGTGACGCCTGCACTCTGCATATAACTAGCTTGGTGTAAATCAAGAAAACTCAACATGTTATTTTAAGCAAATAAACATAGGTAAACTGAATAAATGCCCAGTGGGCAGAACACAGATTTAGACCTTGGAGGGCCTGGGACATTTTAGATTTGTGGGGCCCCTCATACATAGAGCTGGTTTACATTCTCAGTGACAGTCACACATTTTTTAAATGTATGACACAACATAATTTTGAGGTTATGCATACACACACAAACATGCAGTCATATCGCTCTATATGCGGTTTACTTGAGCTGTGGATATGGAAGTTACTGCACTAACTTTAAATGAAAAGAAAAAAGCTGCTACGTAAACAATGTGACAAACATATGAAACGTGAATGGTAGATATTGTAGCACTTACAAGTATACCCATATATCAATATATAAGTGAAACAGTGCAACAATCAAATATACAAAAGTAAGTATGGAGATGTGAAAAAGTCCATTGAATGTAAAAATCTTTAAAAGAGGCCTTATGCGTCAACCACCAAAGGATGATAAATCAAGGATGGAATAGGCTGGCACTTTCCGGTATGGGAAACATCAAAGATGGTAAATCTTCAACCAAAAAGAGTGGTGTATATACTCTAACCGGAACAGGCGGACTCGAGTGTCAGCGACAACGAGTCATAAAGGCAAGGTTGCCAAAATTGGTGGATAAACAGAACTCCAAGGGATCCTGGACCTCAAACCATGAATCCAGGGGTGTTATAGGTAACCACCAAACGAACCTCCGATGGAAGGAACCCCAGGGCTGGACCTTAGGTGTGAAGAGACCTGCTGGACCGCAAGGCAACTCTCATCCAGATGGTTATGTAAAGAAAAAATGCTTCCATATGGTGTAGATCAGTGATGGCGAACCTTGGCACTCCCAGATGTTTTGGAGCTACATTTTCCATGATGTGCATGCATTCTGCTGTGTAGTTGAGCATCATGGGAAATGTAGTTCCAAAACATCTGGGGTGCCAAGGTTCGCCATCCCAGGTGTAGATCAAAAAAAAAAATTTATTTCTAAAAACCAGCATACAGCAATAAGAGTAAAAAACTGTGATCACAGTATAAAATTCAGGGCAATGTGGGGAGTGAAACATGCCGGGATTGGCTTATCGCTCCCCACACTGCCCTGAATTTTGTCCTGTGATCACAGTTTTTTACTCATTGCTCTATGCTGGTTTTTAGAAATAAAAAAAAAACATTTTTTGACCTACACCACATGGAAGCATTGTTTCTTTACATAACCATCTGCATGAGAGTTGTCGTTGCGGTCCATCCGGTCTCTCCACAGCTAAGGTCCAGCCCTGGGGTTCCTTCCATCGGACGTTCGTTTGGTGGTTACCTATAACACCCCTGGATTCGTTTATCCGCCAATTTCAACACCCTTGCCTTTATGACTCGTTGTCACTGACACTCGAGTCTACCTGTTCTGGTAAGAGTATATACACCTCTCTTTTTGGTTGAAGATTTACTATCTTTGATGCTTCCCATTTCGGACAGTGCCAGCTTATTCCATCCTTGATTTATCATCATTTGGTGGCCTCTTTTAAAGATTTTTACATTCATTGGATTTTTTCACATCTCCATACATGTTACTTTTGTATATTTGATTGTTGCACTGTTTCACTTATATCTCGATATATGGGTTTACTTGAGCTGGCAAAATTATTTTTTAAAAAGGATGCAAGATACCAGTCCAGAGTAAAAACTTTTACAGATGATGGCCAGCAAAATATTACTTCTCAAGGTACATTTAATAAAAGAAAGTCACTTTGAATTATTATAAAATGTATAATATCATTAACTTTTTAAATTATATTATATATTTTTTTACATTGTTTTATAATCATTTTGTATAGAGGGTGGCCCCTTCTGTCAGGGGATCCAAAGCAGTTGCCCCTTTTATAAATCTGGCACTGGATCCATGTATGGTAACCTTAAGAAGCCCCCACAGTATCTACAGTCATCTCTAGAATGTTTTGATGGCACTGCCAGATTCTAATCTTTGTATATTTAAAATCTTTTCAAAGTCTGTGTGTGGTTCAGATAAAGAAAGACCTAAGTCCTATAGTAAACTCAGAAGCGGATTTCACTTCACTTTTTAACCCTATAACACAGGGGTAATAAATCAGGGCAGTTATTGTGCATGACCATTCTTAGAGCAGAGGCAGGAAGAGGGAAAAGTATGAAAGTATATGTAAATGGCAACAATAAACTTCTCTTATTTTATATTTTTGGTGTGTAGGGCTTCTTTCACAGAGTCTGCTGCCCTTTTAAATTGGGCTAACTCCAATCCAGTCTGCAAAAACAGAAAAGGGCTGCCTTCCTTTCCATTTTTTTCTGGACCCGGATGGACCTAAAGGTAGACAGATCGGATGTAAACAAACACAAGCCTGTCCATAGGGCTGCATGGAGCTTCTGAAAAACTGACGGGCGGACCTGACTGGAACGCCCATGTGAAAGGGGCCCTAAAGCGTATCTAAATCTATTAACAGTGCAAATAAACAACAATGTGAAACGCATTGACCTTTGGAGCAGGATAAGCTCACCTGTAATACTGTTTACATACCGGAAATATGCTTGGTCAGATAATCGTTTATATATGGGCCTGATTCCAAGTTCCATCAAGGGTATTCACCTGCAGGGGGTACCCCCCAGTTTTTGGGGGTTTACCCCAGTCTTTATAATCTTTTTAACACTATATTTGTACGTGATTTTAACCTTTTTTTTTTTTTTTTTAATAAAGCTGATGTGATTTTTAAAATAATAAAATGTGATGTCTCTCATGTTTTGGCGATAAAGTCCAGTCTACTATTGTGCAAGATATTGATCTTGCCAGATTTTTGATATTGCAGCTTACCAGTTGTGAAGGCTGATTTTGCTTCCTTTTTTCAAATCTTTTCATGTTTATTTTCACTTGGTGATCCTGCCAGGAACATACTTCCTGTCCTAGGGGGACAACTGTACCGTAACTAGGAGGAAGCAGTGTTCTCACCCAAGGGAGTGTGTTAGGAATTTATAACACCTCCCTCACTGAATAACAAAATGCAACATTTTTCAACCAGGGTGCCTTCTCAATTCTCCAGAGGTGAGGGGTACCTTGGCAAAATGCCTACAAATTGCCCCAAATTGTCCAAAAATTGTCTACAAGCCAGTGGATGGATCAGGCCTGTTTTTTTGTTACACAAATCCATAGGTTTTCATTGTGCAACATCACAACCTTGGGCGATGTGCAGGCCAACCACCAGCGTTCTAATAACCGCTGATGTCATTGGGAGGACATTGGGCACCCGCACAGCATCCTTGTTTGATACCCCGTCCCCACCTCTCTGTCAGCACTGGGGTCACCTTAGTTACATGGGGAGATAGAAAATGAGGGGGAAGAAATGCTGGAATACCAGTCAGTACCAGTGTGAAAAAGTGTATTTGCTTTGAAAGAATAAGTCACATGTAATGTTGGGTGTCCTATATGTGTGGAGAAATACAGGCAGATAATCATCCATCATGCCATACCATCAGGGAGCCATGTGATTAGTCCCAGATTTATTTTGCACCAGGACAATGACCCCAAACATACAGCCAATGTCATTAAGAACTATCTTCAGCATAAAGAAGTACAAGGAATCCTGAAAGTGATGGCTTGACACCCATAGAGCCCTGGTCTTAACATCATGGAGTCTGTCTGGGATTACATGAAGAAACAGAATGATTTGAGGCAGCATACATCCACAGAAGATCTGTGATTAGTTCTCCAAGATGTTTGGACAACCTACCTGCTGAGTTCCTTTAAAAACTGTGTGCAAGTGTACCTAGAAGAAATTATGCTGTTTTGAAGGCAAAGGGTGGTCACACCAAATACTGTATTGATTTGATTTAGATTTTTTTTTTCTGTTTTCTCACTTTACATTTTGTAAATTGATTACAATATACTATTAAAATATATATTTTTGAAAGCATTCTTACAGCATTTGTTCATATTTACCTAAAACTTTTGCACAGCACTGTATATTGTGAGATATTGTATATCTTGTATATCATAAGATAAATAAGGTGCTTAGTTTATGGCTAGCTAAGCACTTTACAAATAAAAATGGGAGCTAAAAACCTAGTACACACCGCTATTTTTTTCCGTTCAACCCAGTGGGTTAGTACAGTGGCTCAGGTTGGAACCACTGTA
Organism: Lithobates sylvaticus; assembly: GCA_028564925.1. Lineage (NCBI taxonomy): Eukaryota > Metazoa > Chordata > Amphibia > Anura > Ranidae > Lithobates > Lithobates sylvaticus. Next base: position 549,811,032 of record CM053029.1, read on the forward strand.
CTAACAATCCGATGTTAGTACATCAATCTCCCCTGCTGAGCTATTGTGTTCTGACAGGGGGACACACCCCCCCCCCCCCGCCAGAACACTCTGGTTGGTCAACAATCATAATCATTGGCTGAGAGCGCTGATCGGGAGATGGTTGGCAGACCTTTTTTGGCCATGGCCCTTCGACAGACTGACTGCTGTACACACGGGCCAAATGTTGGCTGGCTTCTACTGAACCGTTCCGATGCCTGCTGACATTTAACCTGTGTGCACTAGGCTTAAAGAAACAAATTGTAATAGAATGATGTAGAATAGATTTGTTGACTTTTCCCAGGGTCCAAAGAAGACAAGTTCAGTTACTATTTACTGTAAACACTCAGTAAGTTATAACCTGTTGGATCGGAGTAGCTGAACACTGCAGAATGACAGCCTCACATACAGCCTTTAGTTTTGTATTCAAACATCTGAAATATGTTTTCTGATTTATTTTCAGTGTACACTGCTAAGGATTTGGCTGACAGCGAAGACAGGAAGTACCGTATTTATCGGCGTATAACACGCACCCCAAGTTTAGGAGGGATTTTAAGGAAAAAAACTTTTAGGATGGGAGTTTAAGGAAAAAAATAAAAAACTTACATTTAAGTGTCCATTGCAGCATTGTCAGGGCAGCCTTGTCCCAGTGCAGCCTTGTCCCCAGTGCAGCCTTGTCCCCAGTGCAGCCATGTCCACATTGCAGCCATGTCCCCATTGCAGCCATGTCCCCATTGCAGCCTTTCCCCCATTGCAGCCATGTCCCCATTGCAGCCTTTCCCCCATTGCAGCCATGTCCCCATTGCAGTCTTGTCCCCATTGCAGCCTTCAGCCTTGCCCCAATTGCAGCCTTCAGCCTTGCCCCCATTGCAGCCTTCAGCCTTGCCCCCATTGCAGCCTTCAGCCTTGTCCCCATTGCAGTCTTGTCCCCATTGCAGCCTTCAGCCTTGCCCCATTGCAGCCTTCAGCCTTGCCCCCATTGCAGCCTTCAGCCTTGCCCCCATTGCAGCCTTCAGCCTTGCCCCCATTGCAGCCTTCAGCCTTGTCCCCATTGCAGTCTTCAGCCTTGCCCCCATTGCAGCCAGGTCCCCATTGCAGCCTTGTGTGTCCATCGCCATTTAAAATTGGCGCCGACAGGACCCAGAAGCAAAGCGAACGCCGCTGAGATACACATGTACTCGCTACTCGGCTCTTGTCGGCTCTTCTCGCCTCCGCTCACGTGACTGTGAGCGGAGCAGAGAAGAGCCGAAAAGAGCCGAGTACACTCGCTATGTGTAGCTCGGCGGCGATCGCTCCACTCCACTTACAGCTAGCGGAGATCGGCGGGGGATCACTGGGGATCGGCGTATAACACGCACCCACGATTTTCCCCTGATTTTAAGGGGAAAAAGGTGTGTGTTATACGCTGATAAATACGGTATATGTTTCACTTATTATATATTACAGATAAATACAACAGAACAGCAGGACAACAGGGGCAGACAAGCGCCTTGAGGCGATTCAGTTCGCATTTGCAGCGCTATACAAATCATTCATTCATTCATTCATTCATAACATAGGAACAAAATAAGCCGAGATCAGACAACGGTTCATAATTAGCTGAAGTGTAATAACTATTAAAGCGGAATAAAGCGCAAAACCAAAAATTTAATAAATTGCAGTTTACCAATCCTTAAATGTGGTGGCTGCATTCGCTTTAATTTTTAAGGCTTTTTCTCTCTGTTTCACCTGGTGATCTGGCCAGTAACCCACCTCCCGGACTGGAGAGACACCACTCTGGATGAAGGAGTATAGGGGGCATCTTTGGACAGCAGCATTGTCAGTCTGGGAGAGGGAGTGCTAGATGTACTAGCATACAGTGGCGGCCTGTCCATTAGGGTGCCCATCTCCCGAATCCACGCGCCCGGCCCCTAATCTACATGCAAGGTGCCAGATGCATGGATTTCAATAGGGTTTTTTTTTTTTAAGTACATGATTAGAGCTGGAGGCTCTAATTGGCTCTAATTGGTTCAAAAACAATAGCAAATTAATATACGCTATTGTCTTCCTGATTCTCCTCTCGGACAATTAGGAAGCGGCTCCTGACACCCGATTGGCTGGGGAGTCCTAAGATTTCTAAGCAATGGCCCCAGCTCTTCCCTGGAGCAATGAGCAGCATCGGCATCAGCCTCCTAAAGTAAGTTGTCCGTCTCCTGCGCGGGGGGTGGGGGTGGGGACACTGATCGCCGCTGCCGTCTCTCTCTCTGTCACATCTTCCCAGGGAGAACATTTCTGGTCTCTCAGGCAAGGTCCTGCATGATGAGAGTCTTCTTTGAGGTCTGTCTTCTGATTGTAGCCAGCTATGGCAGGTTTCTGTTTAGCCAGCAGCCCAGTCTCTTTTTCTGACCCTCTGCTAGCTTTAAGCCTTTCCTCTCTTTTCCTCTCAGCAGCCTGCAGACCCCTCTTTCCTTGCTTTGTTGCATCAGCCAATCACTGTCCTCCAGCATTGAATCAAACCCAGCCAAGATGGCTGCCCTCTACAACATTAACAAAGGAAGAAGTTCTGCAATTACAATCCAAGTTAGACAGACATTTTATCAACCTCCACTAACAGGGTCTGTGCAAAGACTCCCAATGAAGGCTGTCATAAATAGTCTGGCAGAGCAGCTTAAAGCAGAGTTCCAGGCTGAAATCCAACTAGGTTTTAAACTATAGAGCCCCCTCATTTTTAGATATTTTTTTTTTTGTCTTTTTGGTAGTTTTTCTGCATTTTTTCAGCTGGACTTCCATCCTACCTCGCCGCGGCAAGGTACGCCACTTCCGCAATTGCATCGGGCCCTCCTCCTCCCCCGCTACCTTCTGGGACCTATGTGTGTCCCAGAAGACAATGGGATCATTCAGAAAGCCCAGTGAGACTCGTGTAGTAGAAAAAAACGACTGTGGAGCCTGAAGGCTTCACTGCCAGTTTCCCTTACTTGCAATGCTGGCGCCTGCACCCGAAGACGATGGACAAATCGGCTTGCGGTGCAGACATCCCGGGCTCCCTGGACAGGTAAGTGTCCTTATATTAAAAGTTAGCAGCTACAGTATTTGTAGCTCCTGACTTTAAAAATTTTTTATACAGGCTGGTACTTCACTTTATTAAAATACACAACCAAAGTCTATTTTTATGTTAGCTACAAGAACTAAACATAAAACACAATCTATAATTCCTGCTGTGATCGAGCTACCCTAATAAAAATGGTCACATTGAAGTATGTAATAAAACGTATAGGATCTCGTAAAAGAGAAAAATGGGTAAGATCCATATCATATTTGGTCTCTAACAAATTCCAATTTCATTCTGTTAAATGATATGTTGGTTGTTGGAATGTGAAACCTTGTCAGATGGAAATATAGGTGTATTTAGGATAGTTAGCATTAAGGCTGTATGCTCTGGAGAATTATAAAACACACCAACACAACTACATCACACCCATCAGATTCTTAGACTGGGTGTAAATACATCTAGAACACTCTCTTGAGGGATAAGAAAATACATTTTGAACTTACATTTTGAACATTGCAATTACCAAAGATATTGCATGTCCCTCTGGAGGTCATTAATACATATAAATTGCACTGTAACACAATGTATTAAATGTACTTGATTGTCTTTTTACAACAATTCTATAATGGTCTTATCATGAAAGTACAGCTATTTTTGGTTTTACATTTGTGAGCCACTGAACACTGAATTGTCTGTATTCATATTACTGTTTTTTCACAATACTTCCCCACGTTACTCAATAACAGCATTTAAAATCTGAAAACCTAAAGTGAAACTTTATAACACAGTCAGTGTGGCGCAGCTGGCAGTGCCAAGTTCTGTGCACAGGACTTTTTTTTTCAGAAAATAGGTGCAGGAACTCAACCACGACTTCTCAAAAAATCCTCCCCCACCCCACACAAACCCTTCAAACTGCATCAAATAGTGAGTGTGGTCAGATTTCCCCAACAGTGGAAGGGGCAATAAATACCAGCAGTGCATTATGTACAGAGTGCAGAGTTTCGGGGGGAGGGGGGGTGAGGGTGTTACCCAGAGTGCAGAGTTCAGCATTCTTCCACAGCTGGTTACCTGTGCATCCCTTATCCTCCTCACTTTCACCACTCTTCAACTCTGACCTCTGCATGCATCCCCCCTTCCACTGTCTCCATCTTCTCCTTCCTTCATTAAAAGCTCTGCCATCTTCCACATGTCTTACTTGTGTTGGTGTATTAAAGTGGGGTGCCCCTTAAAACATTTTTTTTTAAAAGTCAGCAGCTACAAATACTGCAGCTGCTGACTTTTAATAATCGGACACTTACCTGTGTAAGCCCCTTGTTCCCCCGCTTCGCTCATGGCGCCGGCATTCTTACTGCGCATGCGCAAGCGGCGCCGCGCCGTGATATGCCGCACAGTCAACTGGGACCTGTCACTTGTCCCAGATGACTGACTGCACCGAGGGGAAGTGATGTCAGTGCCCGGGCACTGAAGGAGGCAGACTATGAAGGATCCCCTAGCAACAGGCATTTAAAGGTGAGTTAGATTTTTTTTTCCAATTATTTTTTTAAAAATATTTTTAGGAATTTTAAGCTCTTTTTTTTTAAGCTGAAGCACCCATCCGGCTCTAGTACCTCCCTGCACACTATAGGTGGCTCCATCTCTCTCCCTTGCAGGGGGATCATTCAGTTGGGGTGTAGGGATCTGCACCTGCATCTCCCTTGTCCCCACCCTGCACTCAGTGGAAGTCACTCAGGAGATCAGATCTATGGGAGCCGTTGGGAGACAAGCTTTCACTTGTAAACACAGAAACCGGACTTCTGTGTTTGCAAGAGATAGTGGTGAGCAGAGGGCCTGAGACAGAGGTGGTGGGACTGAGTTCCACCAAGTTCCAGCTGAAAAAAAGCCCTGTCTGTGCATACTGTGCACAGCGTTCAGCTATTTGCAAGAGTTTACACTGAGATGCTGGCAGAGGCGTATCTAGTGAAAAAAGTGTGCGCCTATGGCAAGCACTGAAACCCCTGTCAAAACATTTAAAACCCATCTTTAAGATAACCTTAACAAAAGTGTGAAGCTAACAGGCAGACCCTGATTGGACCCGCTGTGTGAAAGAGGCCTCAGTGATGGTGTCAGCAAGGAGTGACTGTGAGAAATTGTTTTTAAAACGGCACTGCCCAATTTCTCACAGTCCAGTGACTGCTGGATAAAAAAAAAAAACCTTTACCTTTAAAGTCCCCCTGTAACATCACAGTCCTCCTCATTCAGATCCCCCATTACCATGAGAGCCCTTCTTTACCATCAGATCCCCCATTACCATGAGAGCCCTTCTTTACCATCAGAGCCCCCATTACATTCAGAGCCCCCATTATCTTTAAAGCCCCCCTTTACATTCAGAGCCCCCATTATCATAAAAGCCCCCCTTTACATTCAGAGACCCCATTACCATCAGAGCCCCCCTTTACATTCAGAGAGCCCATTACCATCAGAGCCCTTCTTTACCATCAGAGCCCCCATTACCATCAGAGCCCCCATTATCATCAGAGCCCCCCTTTACATTCAGAGCACCCTTTACCATCAGAGCCCACCTTCACATTCAGATCCCTCCCATGCTGGAACTGTGAATAGTGGGTAAGGAGGTTCTACTTACAGTTACAAGCTGAGAGATGAGGAGAGCACTGCAGTGGAGAGCAGAACAGTCTGTGGTGGGACTCCGGCCACCATACTGCTGTCATGTGCCAAGCATGAAGGAGGTTCGAAATACCACGGGCATGGTACACAGACTCTGACTGGACCGACCTCCCACTGACGTCACCGTTGGAGCCTGCATATTATCATGGTGCCCATGGCACTTGCCATATGTGTTAAACCCTGGATACGCCACTGGATACTGGTTGATAGGAAGCACACAGCAGGGTGCCATAGCGATCATTTGCAAGTTAAAGCTTAAAGCAGAAATAAGCTGTATCTGAGCACCAAAAACAGAAAATGCTATTTAATTTATTTTTAATATTCAAAGCAAACTCACCCGCCCATCCATGTCTCCATGCTTTCTTTTTGTGAAATCAGTTTGAAAAACAACCCCTAGCATTTCTAGCTGTGGCCATCTTGAGTAAGGTCAAATGATTAATGTAGCCTTAGCTCAGGCATGGAGGAGGGGCTTAGCTGAGAAGGCCCCCCTACCAACTCCTGGGATGTATGACATAATTTGGCCTGGGCCAGAAACCAGCAAGCAACTGAAATATAAAAAGAGTAAAACAAGAAAATCTAATATACCTCCCTATCTATTTACTGATGATAGTAGCATAAGGAGTAAAAAAGGTTAGACCCCTTTCACACTGGGGCCGCGGCCGCGTTAGCGGGGTGCTTTTTACCCCAAAGAAGGGGTTAAAAACACCCGTGTTGGGGCGCTTCAAATTGCTTTTGAGGCGCTTTGGAAGTGCTGCCCATTCATTTCAATGGGCAAGGCGTTTTGGGAGCGCTGTATACAGCGCTCCAAACTGCCCCAAAGGTACTGCTTGCTTGCTTTTCCTAAAGTCCAGCAAGCGCACTGCCCCAGTGTGAAAAGACACACTGAAATTAATGGGAGACGGTTTTCAGGTGCTATTTAGAGGCTATTTCTGGCGCTAAAACGCCTGAAAACCACCTCGTTTGAAATGGGGTCTTAATGTTGATGGCAAGAGTTTAGTTCAGCTTTAAGATAATTTTTTTGTTTTATCAGCACAAGGGACAGTACTTACATTGAATAGGAAATGTGTCCTTTGTGTTGTACTCTGTTCATTTAAATCTTCATTCCTCTTTCCCCCCAGATACTCTCATAGCTTTGAACTTTGGGTGCTGCGGGAGTTAATACGAGCCGCTGGACCTGTCACAGGCACTCGCCAAAAGTGTTGACTATGCCCAACCTTTGTGCCCTTCTCCTCCATTCATAGAGGCTGTACTGTCGCTTCCCACAATGAAAAGCACTCTCTGATGGGAGGAGGTGGACCTTTCATTCATCCATCCATCCCCATTCATAGAGTGCTTTTCATTGTGGGAATCAATAGTACGGCTCTTAGGAACTCAAAAGTGCTCAGATTTGATCTCCACTCTCCATCCTGACACTCGCCATGGAGGTCCCAGGACAAGTCATGCAGGTGGGGGTGAGGGCAGTGGCACCATCTTCAGCACGTAGAAGCAATTGGGCAGCTGTAAAGGGCTTCTACAAGAAAGGAGAAAAAACTGTAAAAAAAAACTCACAGCTGCTATTTGGCTTGTTACATGCCAGCATTGCCACTGACGTGACTTACAACTTGAATGTAAAAGGTGCTCTATCAGCTCAAGGGCTAAATGAATGGAAAGTTCTCCTTCTCCATTCTTAGAGCACTTTGCATTGATAATAGCTACTGTAGTACAGCTTTTATAAATGAAAGAGGGCGCAGAAAGGGCAGGCATAGCTCTGGCACTTTCAATGAGTATCTGTGACAAGCTTGTATTAACCCCAAAAGATCACAGCTTCAGGTATATAGAGGGGGCCGAGGACTGACTATTTCAATGAAAATAACAGCCACAAGCACAAGGAACACTTCTCTTTCTTGTTCAAATAGTTTATTGATAATAAGAATGAAGCGTACAGAAAGTGCATGTCACTTTTGAGACAAATGGGATACAAAGAGTGTTCAACCAGTCAAATAGAAAAACGGCTTAAAGGCTAAGCATAACATGAAATAATGGTCAGGTATTCAAGGCTGAAACAGTGTTATTACAGAAAGTGAAGCAGAGGGAGTTTCTGACATTAGATTAAAAACCAGAAGTAATGCCCAGTACACACGATTGAAAATTCGGCCAGCAAAAGACCGATGAGAGCTTTTGGTCGGAAAATGAGCCCGTGTGTATGCTCCATTGGACGTTCTCGGCTCGTGGTAGTGTTGTACGTCACCGCGTTCTTGGCGGTCGAAAATTCAGCAAACTTTTGTGTGACCGTGTGTATGCAAGCCAAGCTTGAGCGGAATTCCGTTGGAAAAAACATCCCAGATTTTTCCGATGGAAATCCGCTTGTGTGTACGCGGCATAACAGGAGGTATGCTTTATACAACCATATGGGGGAAGTGAGGTCTGCCAATAGAATGGAGAAGATATTTCCCATAAAGGTAGTTAAACAGGTTAAAGTGGTTTGCCCATTTAAAAAAAAAAAAAATTCAAAGTCAGCAGCTACAAATACTGCAGATGCTGACTTTTAATAATTGGACACTTACCTGTCCCAGGGTCCAGCGATGCAGGGGATCGAAGCCCCGCTCAACTCCCCCTCCGTTCGGCAGCGCCGGCATTGTGACTGTGAGCTTTTCATCGGAAAATGAAACCGTGTGTAGGCTACATCGGAATTTTGCTGGTCGAATTTCCGACAGCAAAGAATTGAGAGCATGTTCTCAATTTTTCCGACGGAAAAGGTTTCTATCGGAAATTCCGATTGTCTGTAGCAATTCTGATGCGTAAAATTCCTATGCATGCTCGGAAACAATTTGACGCATTCTCGGAAGCATTGAACTCGGCTCGTTGTAGTGTTGTACGTCACTGCGTTCTTGACGGTTGGAATTTGGTGTGACCGTGTGTAGTCAAGACAGTTTGAGCGGAATTCCGTCGGGAAAACCGTCAGAGCTTTTTCCGACAAGAATTTCCGATCGTGTATACGTGGCATTAGAGTATGGCTTTAATTTTGGCATGGATCATAGCTTGTGTGACCCTATTATGAGCTGCAAGAACACAAAGGGAGGGAGTTTTCCATGCTCTCGCTATCGTCTGTTTAGCCGCAGTGGTGGTCTGGAGCAGCAACTTGAATTGTCATTGACTTATGGCCTTTGGTTTCTTATTCAAAAGAGCCACAGTGGGGTCTGGTGTAATGGGAGAATCAAAAAGTTTAGCAAGAATGACAAAAATATCCAACCAAAAGGCCTGTACAACTGGGCATTCCCACCAAATATGATAGTGGGTGCCTACATTATTGCAACTGCAAAGGCAATGGGGGGGGGGGGGGGGGTAGTGTGACAAAGATTTGGAGATCCTGGCAGGGACCAGATACCACCTAGTAATAACTTTATAGTTTCTTTCTAGTGCTACAATGTTCTGAGAGGAAATCTTGATGGCTTCCCATATGTGGCGCATACAGGTTCCCATCAGCGCGCATTGGCGCATACGGGTGCGCATCAGCCGGCATTGGCGCATACGGGTGCGCATCAGCGCACATGCACACACAATACTGCGCGTGCGCAACGGCGCACACTGACGTGATGGACTTTGGCGCCAGTGGCTCTATTTAAGGCAGCCTGTAGCCATAGGACAGCGCTGGATTATCTCCTCAGATCCCGCGTGTACCTTAACCTTGCTTCCTTGATCTGATCTACTCGTTGTGACCCGGCCTGCCTTGACCTTGCTTCCTGATCTCCTAGCCCGAGCCTTGGCCTGTTCCTGGACTCTGTTTCTGCTTCCTGACCTCCGGCTTGACCTACGGCTTGTACCTGGACCCTGCTTGTGTTTGACCTCGGCTCGCCCCTGTGTATTCTCTGGACTGATCTGCCTGTGTATGACCCTTGGCCTGGCTCCTGGTTTCTCCATTAATCTGAATACAGCAAGTTCTGCTCCACCTGCTTCGGCCATCCCTCAGCAGCCCGAGCCCAGCGAACTGCAAGCAAGCACCCGGCCATCCGTGCTTCTTTGGGCACTGCGCTCCTGTTCCCAACTTCAGGAACGCACTGCACTTAGCCGCAAGGGGAGCCCTCTTAGCAACTCGATCTCCATACCAGCACCTGACATAACACTTCTCTTTCAATGTAAGTACCATCCCTTGTGCAGATTTAGGCCTCGTTTAGACATGTGGTTGGGGGGGCCACAAAAATGTGCTGTTGAGCCACGTTTTTTATGCCTGCCAACCAACCCCCTTCCCCTTTAAGCTGCAATAGGCAGCAGAGGGGGATGTTTACATGCCACAGCAATGATGTTTCACTTCGCAACCATGGCTACATTAACACAACCCCCAGCTGTGTGCAATACACATGGTTGAGGTGTGATTGTGTGCAAAAATGGGCTTAAAACAGGTGGTGGGGAGGCATTGCATCGCTTCCTCACTGCCTGTCAATAGCCTGTGGATCCCAAAACAGATCGGGCTTCAGAGGCAAGAGAAATTTAGATGCATGTCTAAACCTACCCTTAATGAAAAAAAGAAAAAACAAAACCTAAGCTTTAAGTCAATATTTAAAATAGACAAGCAGTGCTGATTACTTCCTGGGAGACTAAGGCCCTATGCACACGAGACGCTGTTAAACGCGTGTTCAGAGGCAGTTGGACACTTTTTCCAACTGCCCCTGAACGCATGCAATGTTATCCTATGTGTCCATGTACACAGTCTGGTTTTTTCCCGTTTTTATGCAGTTGCGTTTAAACCTCGTTTTTCCAGAAGCAAAAAAATGGGTTCAGACACTTTTCTTTTCCACGTTTCAGACGCAAAACGCGGCAAAACGCGGCTAAACGCAGCACCCACGTTTAGCCGCGTTTGCGTTTATAAGCATTTTTAAAGGAACCCAATTTTTTGGAGCAGAAACCTCAGAAATATAATGGTAAACCATAAAAAATAGTAAAAATTTTTTTTAAAATGTCGTAATTACTTTAGATAGTTCATAGAGCATATATACTCACTGATGCAATGCCATAAAAAACTAAAGTTTTTTTAGGTGGCTTAGACAATGAGGAATGCCTCCACTTCTTTGCCCCAACCCTTCATCCAATTTCTAATCTAATCAGTGACTCCTAGTCTGACCAAAGCATAGCAATGTCTTTTTTTCACAAAGAAAAACCTGCATACCGATGTCTAGTCAGCCCCAACCCCCCACCATGTTTGTGAAATATCCAACGGACATTCGCTGTGCCATCAACGGATGGGTCCAATATCGACGAGCTCTGACTCTGGACCTCTCACGCAATTTGCGACGACGTTGCTGCCTCATCAAGAGCAACATCAGGAGCATTTCCTGACATATATTCAATATGGGATCCATTTCCAAAAAAAAAACACAGAAAGAGAGGCAAATGCAAGTGTACAACTGCTCTCTCTGCTGCTGCTGCTCACTCTGATCAAAATGGCAGAAATAGTTAATAATACATGCTTTCTGAGCTTAGGGGAGGGTCTATATGATGTTATCTTTACAAACGCTTATAGACGCAACCGCTGTAAAGTGCGGCTAAACGCGGCATAAAAACACGGCAAAACGCAAGTTTTTAACTGCAGGTTTCTGCTTTTTAAAACATGCGTTGAGCAGAGTTTGCATCTGCGTCTCGTGTGCATGGGGCCTAAGAAGAACTTGTTGGCATTTTTTCAACTCTGCATGTACACAAGAGATTGCTCTTTTTGAGGTGCAATTTAAATTCTACCAGAGATCCACCTAAATCTAAGCTTGTCTACCCAAACATGACCATCTACGGAAGTTAATTACCTTTGGTTCTGCAAAATTGTGTTTAATGGTTTAATTAATAATTGTTTAATTACTTTTTTCATTTACAATTGTTTAATTACTTGTTTAATCAATAATTGTTTAATTTGTAATTTAGTTTAAGAAAATAAATTTAAAGGTTTAAAAAAAAAAATGTAAGCCAGTGGTGGACTAAAACCTCGTACATACTACTAGCTGACAACTCAGGTCGGAGCCGCTGTACTAACAATCCAGTGTTAGTACAGCGATCTCCCCTGCTGTGCTTACGTGTTCTGACAGGGGGACGATCCCCCCGCCAGAACACACTGGTCAGCGTTCTCAGCAAGTGGCTAAGAGCGCTGATCAGGGGCCAGTGGGCAGACCTTTTTCAGTCATGACCATTTCAACAGAAACCGTCAGGTATCGGACCGACTTCTGTACACGCGGGTCGAATGTCGGCTGGTTTCTTTTGAAAAAACAGATGCCGCCTGACATTCGGCACGTGGCCCCTTTCACACATGCGGACCGTACATTAGATCAGTTCAGTCACGTTTTTTTTATCATCAGTTGTTGTCAGTAAACATCAGTTTTCATCCATTTTCATTTCCGTTTTTCGTCTGTTTACGTCCGTTTTTCATCCGATTACGTCCATTTTTCATCAGTTTTTTATCCGTTTATGTCCGTTTTTTTATCCGTTTATGTCTGTTTTTTATGCGTTTTTTTTTTTTTTTTATATTTTAAAACAGTATTTCATGAATTATGGGAATTCTTTTGATGAAAAATGGATGTCAGCGGATCGGATGTGAACTGATCGTCCGCTATGTCCGTTTTTCGTCCGTTCCGTTTTTTTACGGAAGACAAAATAGGGTCTTCTTCCGTTCAGAAAAACGGACCTTAACGGAGACGGATGTTAACGGACGTTAGCGGATGATCATCCGCTAACGTCCGCTATCCCATAGAAAAGCATTAATGTCCGTTTTCATCCGTAAACGGACGTATGAAAAAACGGACGAACGGTCCGCATGTGTGAAAGGGGCCTAAGAAGCAAGGTTTTCAGATCCTCAAATGTTGGCCCTCAACTCCTCTAAATCGACACACTTGATATTCTTATTCAATAAAATGAATAATTATTGTTTTACAGTTTAATACTAACTTGAGGTTGGCATGTATATTGCCATATTTTAAAGTTATCCATAATAAGCATTATTCTCTAATTCTTACATAAACATATTTATACATACGCTTTCTGCCTTCATCTTCCCGCGGACAAGTCACCACAAAGTTATTAGCTGTGTCAGTTCAGACAGTCTAAACAACCAAAACACTTTGAAGTTCTAGACGGTTACCCTTTTGCCTTAGGCCTTTCTAGCTTATTTCTCATCAACTACTGATTCTCAGACCTCTAAGTGCCTACTGCTAACCCTTACCCTCCTCTTTGCTGGTAAGGTCAACATTCTGCAATTGACCACATCCGCTGTACAGACTACAAGTCAGCAACTGAAAGCCATATGTATGGAGTTGTGTCTAACCACTAAGAATGGTCAATAGGCTTTCCAATCTAATTATGTTTTCCTTCCACACTTTGGTCACTTATTGGTTAATATTGCACTATTTAAGAATAAAGATAAAGTGGTAATGCCACATGAATAAAGCGAGGAGTACTTATAGTCTGGCAATGAGTTTTTGTGCAACCTGGATTGCCTAGTCCCGGGGTAGGCACCCAGTAGCCCTCCAGCTGTTGTGGAACTACATTTCCTATGAGGTATTGCAAGGCTGGCAGTTACAATTACTCCCAGAGGCATGATGGGACTTGTAGTTCTGCAAAAGCTGGAGGGCCCCATGTTGCCTACCCCTGGCCTAGTCTATAGACTTCTGCACAATAGTATTTCTGAGACCTGGAGGAAAGGCCATTTCTGCTCACATTGTAAACACTACCTGACCTTAGGTGCAGTGGCGGCCCGTGCACTAAGGGCTCACTGGTGCCGCCCCGTCTCTCCTGCCACCCCCTCTGTGCACTATGGATAGATTTGTGCATTGCATGTATCTATCCATGGCTGCCGCTGCCACCCCCCATTCAGGCGTCCGGACCCTGTTCGGGCGCTGGACGCCTGAATTACAGCGGCGGGGGGTGTTTTTGAAGCAACTGATTAGAGCCATAGGCTTTAGTAGGCATCAAAAATGGTGACCTGCGAGCGCCATGCTTGGCGCTCGTAGTTCACTCAGCTGTGTTAGGAAAACAAATTAATCTTCGCTTTCCTAACACTGAACCGCCTCTCTGCCAATCAGGTGCTCGGGTCTGTTACCTGCCACCTGATTGGTGGGCAGATTTATAAATGATGGGCAGTTGGGGGTGGAATTTTTAAAGATGCCCAGTGCTGCAAAACAAAACTTTTTATGCTATTCTTCGAAGAATAACATAAAAAGTTTTGTTTTGCAGCGACGGGAATCTTTAAAAATTCCACCCCCAACTGCCCATCATTTATACATTTGCCCACAATATGTAGAAATCCGCCCCTCACCGACATGAACTTGCCACGGGAGCGTGGGGCACAATCTGACAGAAAAAAGTATTCTGTCGCTATCTCGCTGTCTTGCCGACACAACAGTTGATCGTAAAATCAGCTGTTGTGCCGTTCGTCCCGGGCACTTCTCAATAGCGGGCACTTCTTGACACAACACCGGGACAGCCAATGGGAGGTGAGCAGAAGCTGTGTGGAGGGAGCTTGTGTCGGATTCAACAGAGGGAGGAGTGAGTCCAGAAGCGAGTGAGAGAGAGCTGGTGAGTCTGAGGATGGCATTCATTACTGTTATAGAGTACAATGTCTTCTCTGGCAGCACTGTGTTCCTGGCTCTGTGTGCTTCCACACAAAGCCTGGTGACCATGCAGGCGGCCCCTGAGTGGTGTACACACATGGTGGGAGCATGGAAGCTCTAGAGGAGTGCTGGTACCTGGGAGGCAGGTGAAATAATTTGGTGGGAAATCCTGACTGGTCAAATATTCTCCCAGGTAACCTTGTCTGGGGGCAGGGGGACACTGATCAAAAGGGGGGTTTAAATTTCAGGTGATTTCGCCATTTCTCTGTATGCATCCAGATCACACTCACCCTTCCCAATGTCTGTTGGCAGGTTGGCTGAGCCCATTTGTTGTTTTCGCTGCCCTGATGTAAAGGGGAACTCTTCAGACTCTGATGGTGGGGGGGGGGGGGGAGTTGCGTGAAACGCTGCGTGGTGCCACCTCCCAGAAATTAGTTTTTGCAGCTGAAGTGTGCAAAATCTGGTGCAGTGCTACATAGAAACCAATCAGCTTCCAGGTTTTACTGTCAAAGCCTAATTAAACAAGCTGAAGTTAAAAGCTGATTGGCTACCATTCACAGCTGCATCAGATTCTTTGTGCAACAGTTTTAGTAAATCAACCCCTTATGCCCTGTACACACGATCGGAAATTCCGCCAGCAAAAGTCCGATGAGAGCTTTTGGTCGGAAAATGCGACCGTGTGTATGCTCCATCGGACTTTTGCTGGTGGAATTTCGGCCAGCAAAAGATTGAGAGCAGGTTCTCAATTTATCAGTTGGAAAAAGTTCCAATCGGAAATTCTGATCGTCTGTACAAATTCCGATGCGCAAAATTCCTACGCATGCTCGGAAACAATTTGACGCATGCTCGGAAGCATTAAACTTCATTTTCTCGGCTCGTTGTAGTGTTGTACGTCACTGCGTTCTTGATGGTCGAAAGTTCAGAGAACTTTTGTGTGACTGTGTGTATGCAAGACAAGCTTGAGCGGAATTCCGTTGGAAAAACCATCCAAGATTTTTCCGACGGAAAATCCGCTCATGTGTATGCGGCATAAGTGTTTTTTAGCTTAACATATTGAGCACAATAAAGTAAACATTCCCCATTCTTACCCCAGAACTTGCAGCTTACAACTTTCAATGCTGCTGGCTTTCGCTTGCTCAGTGCTGCCTCTTTGAACTTTTAGGCTGCTTTCACACTGAGGCAGGCAGGCACCAGTGGTAAAGCGTGCTATATTTATCGCCACTTTACCATCGTTTTAGCGGCGCTATTAGGCAGTAGGGATGAGCCGAACCCCCCCCGTTCGGCTCGCACCAGAACCCGCGAACGGACCTAAAGTCCGTGCGAGCTTTAGAACCCTATTAGTTTTAATGGATGCGAACGCTCGAAATTAAAAGTGCTAATTTTAAAGGCTAATATGCATGTTAATGTCATAAAAAGTGTTTGGGGACCTGGGTCCTGCCCCAGGGGACATGTATCAATGCAAATTTTTTTTTTTTTAAAAACGGCCGTTTTTTTAGGAGCAGTGATTTTAATAATGCTTAAATTGAAACAATAAAAGTGTAATATTCCTTTAAATTTCGTACCTGGGGGGTGTCTATAGTATGCATGTAAAGGGGCGCATGTTTCCCGTGTTTAGAACTGTCTCTGCAAAAAGTGTAATTTTTACAATTAAAAAAGCTATTTAAAATCACTCGCGGCTAATGTGAATTGATGGCTCCCGTAATACAGAGAACAGTCATTCATTGAAACTGAAAGTCATTCATAAAAAAAAAGTCATTGATAAAAAAAAATAAAAGTGAAAAAAAAAAAAGCGTGGGGGTCCCCCCAAATTCAATAACCAGGCCCTTAAGGTCTGGGATGGATTTTAAGGGGAACCCTAGCCAAAAAAAAATGGCGTGGGGTCCCCCTCAAAATCCATACCAGACCCTTATGCGAGCACGCAACCTGGCAGGCCGCAGGAAAAGAGGGGGGGACGAGAGCGCCCCCCCCCCCCCTCCCGCCTGAACCGTACCAGGCCACATGCCCTCAACATTGGGAAGATGCTTTGGGGTCCCCCCCAAAGCACCTTGTCCCCATGTTGATGAGGACAAGGGCCTCTTCCCCACAACCCTGGCCATTGGTTGTGGGGGTCTGCGGGCGGGGGGCTTATCGGAATCTGGAAGCCCCCTTTAACAAGGGGACTCCCAGATCCCGCCCCCCCCTGTGTGAAATGGTAAGGGGGTACAAAAGTACCCCTACCATTTCACCAAAAAAGTGTCAAAAATGGTAAAAATGACAGGAGACGGTCTTTGACAATTCCTTTATTAAAATCTTCTTTCTTCTTTCTTCTGGTCTTCCTTTCTTCATCCTTCGGTTTCTTCATCTTCTTCTTCTTCCATCATCTTCTTCCTCCGATCCGCTTCTTCTTGCTCCGGTCTTCTCGTCCTTCTCGTCCGGCATCGGCGTCTCTTCTGGGCCGCTCCACGCAATGGGAGGCTCCCGCTCTGTGAGGCTCCGCTCCGTCTGACAGGTCTTTTATAATGGAGGGCACCTGGTGACCCCGCCCCCCTCTGACGTCATGGGGAAAGCCATAGGGAATTCCCCATGACGTCCCCGTGCGTCAGAGGGGGCGGGGTCACCAGGTGCCCTCCGTTATAAAAGACCTGTCAGACGGAGCGGCGCCTCACACAGTGGGAGCCTCCCATTGCGAGGAGCGGCCCAAGAAGAGACACCGACGCCGACGGAAGAAGATGACGGACGAGAAGGACGAGAAGACCAGCGCAAGAAGAAGCGGATCGGAGGAAGAAGAAAATGGAAGAAGAAGATGGAAGAAGATGACGGAAGGAGAAGATGAAGAAACCGAAGGATGAAGAAAGAAGAAAGAAGATTTTAATAAAGGAATTGTCAAAGACCGTCTCCTGTCATTTTTACCATTTTTGACACTTTTTTGGTGAAATGGTAGGGGTACTTTTGTACCCCCTTACCATTTCACACAGGGGGGGGCGGGATCTGGGGGTCCCCTTGTTAAAGGGGGCTTCCAGATTCCGATAAGCCCCCCGCCCGCAGACCCCCACAACCAATGGCCAGGGTTGTGGGGAAGAGGCCCTTGTCCTCATCAACATGGGGACAAGGTGCTTTGGGGGGGACCCCAAAGCATCCTCCCAATGTTGAGGGCATGTGGCCTGGTACGGTTCAGGCAGGGAGGGGGGGCCGCTCTCGTCCCCCCCTCTTTTCCTGCGGCCTGCCAGGTTGCGTGCCCCCACGCCATTTTTTTTGGCTAGGGTTCCCCTTAAAATCCATCCCAGACCTCAAGGGTCTGGTATGGATTTTGAGGGGGACCCTACGCCATTTTTTTTTTTTTTTTTGGCTGGGGTTCCCCTTAATATCCATCCCAGACCTGAAGGGCCTGGTTATTGAATTTGGGGGGACCCCCAGGCTTTTTTTTTGTTTTTTATCAATGAATGACAGTTCTCTGTGTTACAGGAGCCATCAATTCATTAGCCGCGAGTGCTTTTAAATAGCTTTTTTCCTGCAACAATGACACTTTTTGCAGGGAAAGTTCTAAGCACAGGAAACCTGCGCCCCTTCACAGGCCACCTATAGACACCCCCCAGATGTGATACTGCAATGCTGTTCTAACAGCACGCACACACAAATCCCCAGAAATAGAGCATATCTTGTCAGCAGTCAGCAACACACTGACACGCTGACACTGTGACTGAAACATAATATGCGAGGCCGCCTCTTATACCGTGGGGCGTGTACTAAAGCCCCTGAGCTATAATTGGCTACAGGCATCCTGCCTGTAGCCAATTATGGCTCTCCTCGCTGCCGGCGCTGTGATTGGCCAAGCATGCGGGGTCACAGTGCATGCTTGGTCAATCATCAGCCAGCATTGCACTGCGACTAGTGCAATGCATTGCGGGCCGCTTGCATCACACGAATTTGATGCGAGCGGCCCAAATAGTTCTGGGCTCGCCGAGCGGGCGAGCGCCCGATGTTCGATTCGAACATGGGTTCGAATCGAACACCGGGCCCATCCCTATTAGGCAGCTAGCGGGCGGTTTTAACCCCCACTAGCGGCCGAAAAAGGGTTTAAGCCACCTGCAAAGCACCGCTGCTACAGCGCTTCAAAGATGCGGCTTGCAGGACTTTTTTGACCATCCTGCAAGCGCACCGCTCCAGTGTGAAAGCCCTCTGGGCTTTCACATTGGAGTGAATTGAGTGTCTCTTTCAGGGCGCTTTGCATGCGCTCGGAGCCCACCCACATGCATTGTGCTCGGAGCCCACCCACATGCAGTAGTGTATTTAGGTTTTGTGCTGCCCTAGGCCTGACTAAACTCGTGCACCCCCTAATTTCAATATGACCCACCCCTTCCTGTCAAGGCCACACCCTTTGCTGTTTAAAACCCGCCCCGAAATTTTAGAGTGGGGACACTAGTTCTGAGGGCTTGGGGGGGGGGTGGGGGGCAATGGATTCCCTTAATTTTCATAAATTTCCTCTCACTTCCTGTTTGGCTTTGGGACAGAAATTGAAGGGAAATCTCTGCAATGGGACAGGGATGGTAAAAAAAATAAACTGACATATCCAAAATGAAAAAAAAAAAGTTTTTCCTATAGTTCTACTTTAAAGGGGTTGTAAAGGTTCGTTTTTTATTTTCTAAATAGGTTCCTTTAAGCTAATGCATTGTTGGTTCACTTACCTTTTCCTTCGATTTCCCTTCTAAATGTTTTTTTTTTCTTTGTCTGAATTTCTCACTTCCTGTTTCTCCTCAGTAAACTTCACACCATTATCCGAGCGGTGTTTAGTCAGCCAGAACAGCTTACTGAGGAGGAACAGGAAGTGAGAATTTCAGACTAAGAAAAAAAACATTTAGAAGGGAAATCGAAGGAAAAGGTAAGTGAACCAACAATGCACTAGCTTAAAGGAACCTATTAAGGCCCCTTTCACACTGGGGCGGGGAGCCGCGGTGACGGTAAAGCAGCGCTATATTTAGCGCTGCTTTACCGTCGTTTTAACCGCGGTATTCGGCCGCTCGCGGTGCGGTTTTACCCCCCGCGAGCGGCCGAAAAAGGGTTAAACACCCCTGCAGAGCGCCGCCATAGCGGCGCTTTGCGGCGGTATTGCCGTGGTTTTACCGCGGTTTCCCATTCAAATCAATGAGAAGGAGCGGTATAGGAGCGGTGAACACACCACTCCTATACCGCTCCAAAGATGCTGCTAGCAGGACTTTTTTTGCCGTCCTGCTAGCGCACTGCTCCAGTGTGAAAGCCCGCCGGCTTTCACACTGGAGTTAAAGGGGCCAGATTTTTTCAGGCGGTGAACAGGCGCTATTTTTAGCGCTGTACCGCATGAAACCCCCCCCCCCGGTGTGAAAGGGGCCTTAGAAAATAAAAGACAAACCTTTACAACCCCTTTAAATTTCTGATAATTTTATGGAGAGGACTAAGAAGATATAACCATGCCAATGGTGCAGCAGAAAATATATAGCACAGTGAGGAAGGTTTGTGGTCCAGGATGATAGGACAGTCAAAATTAGAAGCACCCCTCCCCCCCCACACAGTTGTGGAATGCCAGCCGCCCGCATACTGGAAGCAGTGCGGCTGCTTTATGGGTGCGCTAGACTGCCCAATAAAGCCCCATACACACGGTCGGACTTTTTCATGGATTCTGTCCGATCGGACAATGTTGTTGAAAAATCAGACCGTGTGTATGCACCATCGGACAGTGTTCGTCGGTTTGTCCGACGGACAAAGTCTTATCTCCTGCTGGAAAGATTTGCCGTCAACCCGGTCCGATCACACCAAACCCGATCGTGTGTACGGTTGTCCGACCGGACAAAGTGCTACGCATGCTCAGATCACATTACAAGACCAAAGCTATTGGCTACTAGCCTCTACGTTGTCCCGTCGTAGGCAACAAACGTCACCACGTTCAGAATGATCGGATTTTCCGACAACTTTGTCCGACCGTGTGTACGCAAAACCAACATCGGACAAAGTACGACGGACATGATCCGACGGACCTGGTCCGCGGATTGTCCAACCGTGTGTATGGGGCTTAAGACTGGTACTACACTAACAGTGTAGCGCAAGCCGGCGGGGACACTTTCCGTGCTGCCCCCCTGCAAAGTGCTGCCCTAAACCTGGGCCTTGTCGACCTAGGCCAGGATACAGAGTTGCCCACATGTATTAGAAAAGCAAATGAATATTTGCTTTTCTACCACTGAATCACCTCTCTGCCAATCAGGAAGCGCGGGTCTGATACCCGTTTCATGATTGGCTGAAATGTCAGGCGATCCTATTGGATGCCTAGAAGGAGGGGAGGAGACACACGGCGGAAGCCGCCATGATCTCAGAAGAAAAGAGGACACAGGAGACTCTGCCAGATGCCTGCCGCAGCCTGATCCCCTGCCTGATGTGCCCGCCGATCCCCGATGTGGCCGTTGATCCCTGCCGCTGATGGGGTAAATGCCGGTGGACCAGCAGACAACGGGGGGGAGGCTTCAGGGGCTGCGGGGGGGGGTGGTTGTTTGCCGCCCCCCCAAACAAAAAACACCAGCCGCCACTGACTGAGATACTGATGTTTTGCTGCACCACCCTCCTTCACAATTATATGCCACTTTGTGTTGGTCTATCACATAAAATCCCAATAAAATACATTTACGTTTTTGGTTTGAAAATTTCAAGGGGTGTGAATACTTTTTCAAGGCACTGTATATTGTACCTATGCTGCATGCAAGTTAACTGGGACTGTCGTTAAGTGCACCGAAGCACTTTTGAAGGGCCCCAGCGATAGCTGGCAGAAGAACTTCTCACAGGACTGTCCTCCCCTTAATATTTATTCTGCATGCCCCCTTTGTTCCCCTGCACCCTCCGCTACCATCCTCTTTTTCTTTTGGATAGAGCCTACACAGTCGGTCTAGGACTAGCATCACCACCATAAATGAGCTCTGGCAGTATGGTTCCAGCACTCGTAGATTAAACTTTACTACTGCTCACTGATGCACTTGAGGTGGCCTTGCTACTGTTTGGCCCCTTTCACACCGGGGCGTTTTTCATGCGGTACAGCGCTAAAAATAGCGCCTGTTCACCGCATGAAAAAATCCGGCCCCTTTAACTCCAGTGTGAAAGCCGGCGGGCTTTCACACTGGAGCGGTGCGCTAGCAGGATGACAAAAAAGTCCTGCTAGCAGCATCTTTGGAGCGGTATAGGAGCGGTGTGTTCACCGCTCCTATACCACTCCTTCCCATTGATTAGAATGGGACACCGCGGTGAAACCGCGGCAATACCGCCGCTACGGCGGCGCTCTGCGGGGGCTCTGCGGCCGAAAACCGCGGTTAAAACGACGGTAAAGCAGCGCTAAATATAGCGCTGCTTTACCGTCACCACGGCTCCCCGCCCCAGTGTGAAAGGGGCCTAAATGCTGATCAGGAAACCAAATGTCATCTTATGCCTAGTCCTTACTGTTAACCACTTTGTACTCTAAATTATGTTATTACCATTGTTAATCCATTTTTTGATTGTAAAGTTACCAACCATATTGGGTGACAATATATTACGTTTGTCCTTACTACCTGGTTTGGTTTCTGTTGTCTTTTTTTTTAAATCAAAAAGGTTTTTATTGAACAATAAAAAAGATAAACATACAGCTCAATTTACATCTCCAAACTCAGACAGACACAAGAATCGAAATCCAAAAAGGCACATATAATCCCGCAGGAGGACACAACAGCATTTTAACATTACTACTCCCCCATCCTCCATAGGTTCATATTGGCAATATATTACTCTATACAATATAATCCCGGTACTTTCACACCATGCAAACTTCAATCTATCCACACACTCCCCTTAGTTAGGGATGAGCCGAACACCCCCGGGTTCGGTTCGAACCAGAACCTTCGAACGGACCGAAAGTTCGCGCGAATTTTCGAACCCTATACGTTATAATGGACGCGAACGTTCGAAATCAAAAGTGCTAATTACAACGGCCAATATGCATGTTAATGTCATAAAACAGGTTTGGGGACCCGGGTCCTGCCCCAGGGGACATATATCAATGCAAAAAGAACTTTTAAAAACTAACGTTTTTTCGGGAGCAGTCATTTTAATGATGCATAAAGTGAAAAAAAAAAAGTGACATTTTCCTTTAAATATGGTACCTGGGGGGTGTCCAAAGTATGCCTGTGAAGTGGCATGTGTTTCCCGTGTTTAGAACTGTCCTTGCACAAAATGACATTTGTAAAGGAAAAAAAGAAGCCATTTAAAACCACTTGCGGCTTTAGGTTTGATCTTAAGTAGAATCTGAACAGGTACATTATGAAGTGTAGCTCCATCCCAAAAAAAATCTATTTTTAAGCTTTTTGGAGAACATAGGGAGGGGTTATCACCCCTGTAACATTTGCTGTCTTTGCACATCTGTTCAGAACATGTCACCTCACTTTCCGTCCCAATGATAAATGTTTTTGGAAAAGTGGGGTTTTAATTGAAACAAGGATTGGTGATAAAGTATCAGTAGAGAGGAGATACCTTTTTCCCAAATTAAATCTAACAGGATAGAATTTCCCTTCCTAGGGGTAGATTTCCTCTCACTTCCTGTTTTCTCTTTCCATTTGCAAGTAGGAGTCGTTTGTAAGTTGGATGTTTGAAAGTAGGGGCCTGGCGTATATACTCTGCAGAAATTTGCCCTATTAGATGTTGGTGTAGCCACAAGACTGGTGGGCACAGGAATGGGCCCTGCTGTGAGTTAATAGATCAAGATTTGTAATTGCATGCACCTGTTGAACAGGGCAGAAAAATTGGGGGTGGTGGTGGTGGTGGTGGTGGTGGACGGTTTTGCCACAAGACTGTAAGCTCTCACAGTTACTCTTGGTGGGCGCAGGAATGGGCCCTGCTGTGAGTTATTAGATCAAGATTTGTAATTGCAAGCACCTGATGAACAGGGCAGAAAAATTGGGCCTTTGGCGGTGGTGGTGGACGGTGTTGCCACAAGACTGTAGGCCCTCATAGTTACTCTTGGTGGGCGCAGGAATGGGCCCTGCTGTGAGTTATTAGATCAAGATTTGTAATTGCAAGCACCTGATGAACAGGGCAGAAAAATTGGGCCTTTGGCGGTGGTGGTGGACGGTGTTGCCACAAGACTGCAGGCCCTCATAGTTACTCTTGGTGGGCGCAGGAATGGGCCCTGCTGTGAACTATTAGATCAAGATTTGTAATTACCCGCCCCTGTTAAACAGGGGCTGAAAAATTGTGCCTTAGGCACTGGTGCTGGTGCCACAACACTGCAACCCCTCACAGAGACTGTACTTGGAGCACAGCAGTCACACGTGTTGCGAAGCATTTTTTTAAAAAATTGTAAGTACACGCCCCTGTTAAACAGGGGCTGAAAAATTGTGCCTTAGGCACTGGTGCTGGTGCCACAACACTGCAACACGGCCCTCACAGAGACTGTACTTGGAGCACAGCAGTCACACGTGTTGCGAAGCATTTTTTTAAAAAATTGTAAGTACACGCCCCTGTTAAACAGGGGCTGAAAAATTGTGCCTTAGGCACTGGTGCTGGTGCCACAACACTGCAACACGGCCCTCACAGAGACTGTACTTGGAGCACAGCAGTCACACGTGTTGCGAAGCATTTTTTTAAAAAATTGTAAGTACACGCCCCTGTTAAACAGGGGCTGAAAAATTGTGCCTTAGGCACTGGTGCTGGTGCCACAACACTGCAACCCCTCACAGAGACTGTACTTGGAGCACAGCAGTCACACGTGTTGCGAAGCATTTTTTTAAAAAATTGTAAGTACACGCCCCTGTTAAACAGGGGCTGAAAAATTGTGCCTTAGGCACTGGTGCTGGTGCCACAACACTGCAACACGGCCCTCACAGAGACTGTACTTGGAGCACAGCAGTCACACGTGTTGCGAAGCATTTTTTTAAAAAATTGTAAGTACACGCCCCTGTTAAACAGGGGCTGAAAAATTGTGCCTTAGGCACTGGTGCTGGTGCCACAACACTGCAACACGGCCCTCACAGAGACTGTACTTGGAGCACAGCAGTCACACGTGTTGCGAAGCATTTTTTTAAAAAATTGTAAGTACACGCCCCTGTTAAACAGGGGCTGAAAAATTGTGCCTTAGGCACTGGTGCTGGTGCCACAACACTGCAACACGGCCCTCACAGAGACTGTACTTGGAGCACAGCAGTCACACGTGTTGCGAAGCATTTTTTTAAAAAATTGTAAGTACACGCCCCTGTTAAACAGGGGCTGAAAAATTGTGCCTTAGGCACTGGTGCTGGTGCCACAACACTGCAACACGGCCCTCACAGAGACTGTACTTGGAGCACAGCAGTCACACGTGTTGCGAAGCATTTTTTTAAAAAATTGTAAGTACACGCCCCTGTTAAACAGGGGCTGAAAAATTGTGCCTTAGGCACTGGTGCTGGTGCCACAACACTGCAACACGGCCCTCACAGAGACTGTACTTGGAGCACAGCAGTCACACGTGTTGCGAAGCATTTTTTTAAAAAATTGTAAGTACACGCCCCTGTTAAACAGGGGCTGAAAAATTGTGCCTTAGGCACTGGTGCTGTGGCATGGATCATTGAGGAGGAGGAAGAGGATAGTCAGTGAACATAAGAGGACAGTCACTCAGCATCAGCATAGGCAGTCTTGAAGGGATGTGACATTAAAAATTATTCGGTTATATCCGCCTCAGGTGCCTGGTAGCTGGTGGTGATCCAAGACTGATTCATTTTGATGAATGTCAGTCGATCAACCGAGGCGGTGGACAGGCGCACCCTATGATCAGTCACAAATCCTCCAGCAGCACTGAATGTGCGTTCGGAAAGAACGCTGGAGGCAGGACAGGCCAGTAGCTCAATTGCATACTGTGCAAGCTCTGGCCAGTGATCCATCCTCAGGACCCAGTAAGCCAGAGGATTTTCGGTGGGAAAGGTGTCCAAGTCTGACCTTGCCCCAAGGTATTCCTGCACCATGTATATCAGACGCTGGCGATGGTTGCTGGAACCGATCATACCTTGGGGCTGCGGACTAAAAAATTGTCTGAACGCATCGGTCAGACGTCCACCTTCCCCACCGCTCCTTCTGCCACTGACCGAAGCCTCAGCAACTCGTCGCCCAGGACCAGGAGTTTGTAGCCTCCCAGTTTCTGGGAACGCGTTGCACAGACCTTTCTGCAAGGCCTCCCTGAGATGTCTCATCCTCTGCTCCCTCTGCGACGGCAAGATAAGGTCCGCAACCTTACCCTTGTACCGCGGATCAAGGAGAGTGGCCAGCCAGTAATGGTCCCTCTCCTTGATCCGAAGAACACGAGGATCCTTCCGCAGGCTTTGCAGGATCAGGGAGGCCATGCAGCGTAGGTTAGCTGAGGCATTCGGTCCGGAGTCTTCTGGGTCACTGAGGATGACATGATCGCCAGCCACCTCCTCCCAGCCACGTACAAGTCCACTGGCTTGTTGGGACTGTACATCATCCCTAAAAGACTGCTGCTGCTGATGCTGAGTGCCAGGCTCCACCTCCATGCTCACACAATCCTCCCTCCTCCTCCTCCTCCTCCTCCTCCTCATCCTCTTCCTGTGTGATGGGTGGGACAGAAGGAACACTGTCCGGATAAAGGGGGCCTTGAGAGGCAAGGAAGTCCTCCTCTTCCTGCCTCTGTTCTGCCTCAAGTGCCCTGTCCATTATCCCACGCAGCGTATGCTCCAACAGGTGGACAAGAGGGACAGTGTCACTGATGCATGCACTGTCACTGCTCACCATCCTCGTGGCCTCCTCAAATGGTGAGAGGACAGTGCATGCATCCCTGATCATGCTCCACTGACGTGGGGAAAAAAACCCAAGCTCCCCTGACCCTGTCCTGGTGCCGTAGTCGCAAAGGTACTCATTGATGGCCCTCTGCTGCGTGTGCAGTCGCTGCAGCATGGCCAACGTTGAGTTCCACCTGGTGGGCATGTCAGATATTAGGCGGTTCTTGGGCAGGTTCAGCTCCTTTTGCAGCTCAGTCAGCCGAGCACTGGCATTATAAGATCGGCGGAAATGCACACAGACTTTCCTGGCCTGCCTCAGGACATCCTGTAAGCCTGGGAACCTGCCCAAGAACCGCTGCACCACCAGGTTGAGGACGTGAGCCATGCAGGGCACATGGGTGAGCTGCCCCTGTCGCAGGGCGGAGAGGAGGTTGGTGCCATTGTCAGAAACGACCATTCCTGGCTTAAGCTGACGTGGCGTCAACCACCTCTCGGCCTGCCCCTGCAGAGCTGCCAGAACCTCTGGCCCAGTGTGGCTCCTGTCCCCCAAACACACCAGCGCAAGCACGGCATGGCATCTTTTTGCCTGCGTACTTGCGTAGCCCCTTGTACGCCTACGGAGCACCGCTGGTTCCAAGGACAGAGCACTGGAGGAAGAAGAAGAGGAGGGGGTGGAGGAGAGAGGTGTGTCACAACCAGTAGCAGTAGTCGCGTTTTGGAGGCGTGGTGGCGGAACAACCTCCAACACTACTGCACCTTGTCCTGCATCCCTCCCAGCTGCCAATAGAGTGACCCAATGGGCCGTGAAAGAAAGGTACCGTCCCTGTCCATGCCTGCTGGACCATGAGTCAGCGGTAATATGCACCTTACCGCTGACCGCCCTGTCCAGCGAGGCATGGACATTGCCCTCCACATGCCGGTAGAGAGACGGAATCGCCTTCCGCGAGAAAAAGTGGCGTTTGGGAACCTGCCACTGAGGAACCGCACATTGAACAAACTCACGGAAGGGGGCCGAGTCTACCAACTGAAAAGGCAGCAGTTGAAGTGCTAGCAATTTAGCAAGGCTAGCATTCAACCGCTGGGCATGTGGATGGCTGGGAGTGTACTTCTTTCTACGGTCCAGCAGCTGGGGCAGGGAAATTTGCCTGCTGCATTCGGACGTCGGTGTACTGCAAGTACTTGGTTGTGACACACCGAATTCTACACCTTCAGTCCTCTCAGAGCAGCTTTCAGAGAGGACTGAAGGTGTAGTGGGGATGGAGATCCCAGCTGAGGAGGAGCAAGGAGAGGTCCGCTTAGTTCTTTGGTGTGGGTCTTTTATGTGTGCCTGCCAACGAGCTGCATGGCAGGTCGCCATATGTCTGGTCATGCTTGTCGTGCCCAAGCGGCTGATGTTTTGGCCACGCGAGATACGCTTGAGACAAATATTGCAAATAGCAGTGGTGCGATCTGCTGCACTCGTCTCAAAAAAGGCCCACACCAAAGAACTTTTCTGATAACGTGCAGAGGCAGCGCCCTGCACAGGCGGAGCTCTGCGGTGTTGTACAGTTGCTGTGCTGGCCTCTACCTGGCCTCCAGGGGGCATCCTGCCTCGTTGGACATGTGACGCCGCATCCTCCTCCTCCTCGTCCTCCTCCTCATCCTCTCTCCCTTGAGGCACCCACGTGGAGTCAGTGACCTCATCATCCCCTCCCTCTTCACCACTAGAGCAAACCTGGCAGTAAGCTGCAGCTGGTGGAACTGTACTGCCAGATTCCTCAAGCTGGGTATCGTCATCCGAGCCTTCGAATCGTTGGGCATCCTCCTGGAGCATGTACCCAACCCTGTGCTCAAAGAGTTCGGGGGACTCCTCAGGAGGACATGGTGGGTCTAGGGAAGGGGTGGCTGATGATGCTCTGTCAGTACCCTGAGCCTGGGTGAGAGAGGATGAGGAGGATGAGGAGGGCTTGGTCATCCATTCTACCAAGCCTTCAGCATGATGCGGCTCCACATGTCCAGCTGCCGAAAACAAAGACGCGCGTGTCCCATGGCCACGTGCTGATGACGATGCACGACCACGTCCACGTCCACGGCCACGTCCACTAGAAACAGAGACTGTCTGCCCTGTGTTCTTGGCTCTGCACGCTCTGCCTCCCCTTGGCGGTCTTCCAGCCATTGTAGTCGGTAGTCCTGTGGGTGCTGCTGAGAAGAAAATATAGGAGCTCTGTGTGATGCCACTAACACACTAGAAGTCCTATAGGTGCTTCTGCAAAGAAAATATAGGAGCTCTGTGTGATGCCACTAACACACTAGAAGTCCTGTGGGTGCTGCTGAGAAGAAAATATAGGAGCTCTGTGTGATGCCACTAACACACTAGAAGTCCTATGGGTGCTTCTGCAAAGAAAATATAGGAGCTCTGTGTGATGCCACTAACACACTAGAAGTCCTGTGGGTGCTGCTGAGAAGAAAATATAGGAGCTCTGTGTGATGCCACTAACACACTAGAAGTCCTATGGGTGCTTCTGCAAAGAAAATATAGGAGCTCTGTGTGATGCCACTAACACACTAGAAGTCCTATGGGTGCTTCTGCAAAGAAAATATAGGAGCTCTGTGTGATGCCACTAACACACTAGAAGTCCTGTGGGTGCTGCTGAGAAGAATATATAGGAGCTCTGTGTGATGCCACTAACACACTAGAAGTCCTGTGGGTGCTGCTGAGAAGAAAATATAGGAGCTCTGTGTGATGCCACTAACACACTAGAAGTCCTATGGGTGCTTCTGCAAAGAAAATATAGGAGCTCTGTGTGATGCCACTAACACACTAGAAGTCCTGTGGGTGCTGCTGAGAAGAAAATATAGGAGCTCTGTGTGATGCCACTAACACACTAGAAGTCCTATAGGTGCTTCTGCAAAGAAAATAGAGGAGCTCTGTGTGATGCCACTAACACACTAGAAGTCCTGTGGGTGCTTCTGCAAAGAAAATAGAGGAGCTCTGTGTGATGCCACTAACACACTAGAAGTCCTGTGGGTGCTTCTGCAAAGAAAATAGAGGAGCTCTGTGTGATGCCACTAACACACTAGAAGTCCTATGGGTGCTTCTGCAAAGAAAATAGAGGAGCTCTGTGTGATGCCACTAACACACTAGAAGTCCTGTGGGTGCTTCTGCAAAGAAAATAGAGGAGCTCTGTGTGATGCCACTAACACACTAGAAGTCCTGTGGGTGCTTCTGCAAAGAAAATAGAGGAGCTCTGTGTGATGCCACTAACACACTAGAAGTCCTGTGGGTGCTTCTGCAAAGAAAATAGAGGAGCTCTGTGTGATGCCACTAACACACTAGAAGTCCTGTGGGTGCTTCTGCAAAGAAAATAGAGGAGCTCTGTGTGATGCCACTAACACACTAGAAGTCCTGTGGGTGCTGCTGAGAAGAATATATAGGAGCTCTGTGTGATGCCACTAACACACTAGAAGTCCTGTGGGTGCTTATGCAAAGAAAATAGAGGAGCTCTGTGTGATGGGACTAACACACTTCAAGTCCTATAGGTGCTTCTGGGAAGAAAATATAGCTCTGTGTGTGTGATGGGACTAACACACTTCAAGTCCTATAGGTGCTTCTGGGAAGAAAATATTGCTCTGTGTGTGTAATGGGACTAACACACTTCAAGTCCTATAGGTGCTTCTGGGAAGAAAATATAGCTCTGTGTGTGTAATGGGACTAACACACTTCAAGTCCTATAGGTGCTTCTGGGAAGAAAATATAGCTCTGTGTGTGTAATGGGACTAACACACTTCAAGTCCTATAGGTGCTTCTGGGAAGAAAATATAGCTCTGTGTGTGTAATGGGACTAACACACTTCAAGTCCTATAGGTGCTTCTGGGAACAAAATATAGCTCTGTGTGTGTAATGGGACTAACACACTTCAAGTCCTATAGGTGCCTCTGGGAACAAAATATAGGAGCTCTGCCTGCCTGCCACGAACACACTACAAGTCCTATAGGTGCTTCTGGTAACAAAATATAGGAGCTCTGCCTGCCTGCCACTAACACACTACAAGTCCTATAGGTGCTTCTGGGAAGAAAATATAGCTCTGTGTGTGTAATGGGACTAACACACTTCAAGTCCTATAAGTGCTTCTGGGAACAAAATATAGGAGCTCTGCCTGCCTGCCACGAACACACTACAAGTCCTATAGGTGCTTCTGGGAAGAAAATATAGCTCTGTGTGTGTAATGGGACTAACACACTTCAAGTCCTATAGGTGCTTCTGGGAACAAAGTATAGCTCTTTGTGTGTAATGGGACTAACACACTTCAAGTCCTATAGGTGCTTCTGGGAAGAAAATATAGCTCTGTGTGTGTGATGGGACTAACACACTTCAAGTCCTATAGGTGCTTCTGGGAACAAAATATAGCTCTGTGTGTGTAATGGGACTAACACACTTCAAGTCCTATAGGTGCTTCTGGGAACAAAATATAGCTCTGTGTGTGTGATGGGACTAACACACTTCAAGTCCTATAGGTGCTTCTGGGAAGAAAATATAGCTCTGTGTGTGTAATGGGACTAACACACTTCAAGTCCTATAGGTGCTTCTGGGAAGAAAATATAGCTGTGTGTGTGTAATGGGACTAACACACTTCAAGTCCTATAGGTGCTTCTGGGAAGAAAATATAGCTCTGTGTGTGTGATGGGACTAACACACTTCAAGTCCTATAGGTGCTTCTGGGAAGAAAATATAGCTCTGTGTGTGTAATGGGACTAACACACTTCAAGTCCTATAGGTGCTTCTGGGAAGAAAATATAGCTCTGTGTGTGTAATGGGACTAACACACTTCAAGTCCTATAGGTGCTTCTGGGAACAAAATATAGCTCTGTGTGTGTAATGGGACTAACACACTTCAAGTCCTATAGGTGCTTCTGGGAAGAAAATATAGCTCTGTGTGTGTGATGGGACTAACACACTTCAAGTCCTATAGGTGCTTCTGGGAACAAAATATAGCTCTGTGTGTGTAATGGGACTAACACACTTCAAGTCCTATAGGTGCTTCTGGGAACAAAATATAGCTCTGTGTGTGTGATGGGACTAACACACTTCAAGTCCTATAGGTGCTTCTGGGAAGAAAATATAGCTCTGTGTGTGTAATGGGACTAACACACTTCAAGTCCTATAGGTGCTTCTGGGAAGAAAATATAGCTCTGTGTGTGTAATGGGACTAACACACTTCAAGTCCTATAGGTGCTTCTGGGAAGAAAATATAGCTCTGTGTGTGTGATGGGACTAACACACTTCAAGTCCTATAGGTGCTTCTGGGAAGAAAATATAGCTCTGTGTGTGTAATGGGACTAACACACTTCAAGTCCTATAGGTGCTTCTGGGAAGAAAATATAGCTCTGTGTGTGTAATGGGACTAACACACTTCAAGTCCTATAGGTGCTTCTGGGAAAAAAATATAGCTCTGTGTGTGTAATGGGACTAACACACTTCAAGTCCTATAGGTGCTTCTGGGAAGAAAATATAGCTCTGTGTGTGTAATGGGACTAACACACTTCAAGTCCTATAGGTGCTTCTGGGAACAAAGTATAGCTCTTTGTGTGTAATGGGACTAACACACTTCAAGTCCTATAGGTGCTTCTGGGAAGAAAATATAGCTCTGTGTGTGTGATGGGACTAACACACTTCAAGTCCTATAGGTGCTTCTGGGAACAAAATATAGCTCTGTGTGTGTAATGGGACTAACACACTTCAAGTCCTATAGGTGCTTCTGGGAACAAAATATAGCTCTGTGTGTGTGATGGGACTAACACACTTCAAGTCCTATAGGTGCTTCTGGGAAGAAAATATAGCTCTGTGTGTGTAATGGGACTAACACACTTCAAGTCCTATAGGTGCTTCTGGGAAGAAAATATAGCTCTGTGTGTGTAATGGGACTAACACACTTCAAGTCCTATAGGTGCTTCTGGGAACAAAGTATAGCTCTTTGTGTGTAATGGGACTAACACACTTCAAGTCCTATAGGTGCTTCTGGGAAGAAAATATAGCTCTGTGTGTGTGATGGGACTAACACACTTCAAGTCCTATAGGTGCTTCTGGGAACAAAATATAGCTCTGTGTGTGTAATGGGACTAACACACTTCAAGTCCTATAGGTGCTTCTGGGAACAAAATATAGCTCTGTGTGTGTGATGGGACTAACACACTTCAAGTCCTATAGGTGCTTCTGGGAAGAAAATATAGCTCTGTGTGTGTAATGGGACTAACACACTTCAAGTCCTATAGGTGCTTCTGGGAAGAAAATATAGCTCTGTGTGTGTAATGGGACTAACACACTTCAAGTCCTATAGGTGCTTCTGGGAAGAAAATATAGCTCTGTGTGTGTAATGGGACTAACACACTTCAAGTCCTATAGGTGCTTCTGGGAACAAAATATAGCTCTGTGTGTGTAATGGGACTAACACACTTCAAGTCCTATAGGTGCTTCTGGGAAGAAAATATAGCTCTGTGTGTGTAATGGGACTAACACACTTCAAGTCCTATAGGTGCTTCTGGGAAGAAAATATAGCTCTGTGTGTGTGATGGGACTAACACACTTCAAGTCCTATAGGTGCTTCTGGGAAGAAAATATTGCTCTGTGTGTGTAATGGGACTAACACACTTCAAGTCCTATAGGTGCTTCTGGGAAGAAAATATAGCTCTGTGTGTGTGATGGGACTAACACACTTCAAGTCCTATAGGTGCTTCTGGGAACAAAATATAGGAGCTCTGCCTGCCTGCCACGAACACACTACAAGTCCTATAGGTGCTTCTGGTAACAAAATATAGGAGCTCTGCCTGCCTGCCACTAACACACTACAAGTCCTATAGGTGCTTCTGGTAACAAAATATAGGAGCTCTGCCTGCCTGTCACTAACACACTACAAGTCCTATAGGTGCTTCTGGTAACAAAATATAGGAGCTCTGCCTGCCTGCCACTAACACACTACAAGTCCTATAGGTGCTTCTGGTAACAAAATATAGGAGCTCTGCCTGCCTGTCACTAACACACTACAAGTCCTATAGGTGCTTCTGGTAACAAAATATAGGAGCTCTGCCTGCCTGCCACTAACACACTACAAGTCCTATAGGTGCTTCTGGTAACAAAATATAGGAGCTCTGCCTGCCTGCCACGAACACACTACAAGTCCTATAGGTGCTTCTGGTAACAAAATATAGGAGCTCTGCCTGCCTGCCACGAGCACACTACAAGCCCCTCTTTGTCAATCAATCTTTGTAACTGAATCTATCTAACTCAATCTCTGCAAGTGAATCTCTCTCTCTATCTATCTAAATGCAGCAGAGTGTCACAGGAACAGCCTGCTCAATCTGCGCCGGAACAGCATGTGACCGGCGCAGACGGCGTGGCGGCGTTTTATAGGGGGGGGCGTGTACTACAGCCCCTGAGCTGTAATTGGCTACAGGCGTCCTGCCTGTAGCCAATTATGGCTCTTCGAGTTTCCGGGGCTGTGATTGGCCAAGCATGCGGGGTCACAGTGCATGCTTGGCCAATCATCAGCCAGCAATGCACTGCGTCGGCCGCGCCGGCCGCAATGCATTGCGGGGCCGCTCGCATCACCCGAACGTGATGCGAGCGGCCAAAATAGTTCTGGGCTCGCCGAGCGAGCGAACGCCCGGTGCTCGATGCGAACGTGGGTTCGCATCGAGCACCGGGCCCATCCTTACCCTTAGTTCAACTATTATTTTTACAGCAATC
Organism: Lithobates sylvaticus; assembly: GCA_028564925.1. NCBI lineage: Eukaryota > Metazoa > Chordata > Amphibia > Anura > Ranidae > Lithobates > Lithobates sylvaticus. The sequence goes on from CM053029.1 coordinate 549,844,740, forward strand.
TATCCATTATCAAATCCACCGGTGGCAGGCCCGGCGTATCCAACCAGGGAGCCCACAGACTGTCATACTTTTCTGGTCGTCCCCTGTGCTGAAAAACATATTTCTCCATTCTAATAGTGTCCCCCATTTGTGTTATCCATTCCCCCAACGTTGGCGGGTCTGAGGCCATCCAGTGCCGGAGAATCATTTTTCGTGCCTGAAACAAAGCCCTGGCTACCGCCTGCCTGGTAATGGCTGTCATAGGGATGTCATCCAGGATCCCCAATATACATGGTTTTGGGTCAATCGGAATAGTAAGTCGGTATGCTCCGTTAATCGTGGCCACTACCCCCGTCCAGAACAAGTGAAGCTTGGGGCACCTCCATAGCATGTGGATCAGGTCCCCATGATCCCTTGCACATCTAGGGCAAATGTCGTCCTGTCGTACCCCCATTCTAAGGAGCCTAGCGGGCGTAAGGTGTACTCTAAGGAGTAAATAAAGTTGGGACAACCGCTGGGCTACATTAACTGAGCACAATTGGACCGCCTGAAGAGCCTCCTCCCACTGCTCACTTTCGAACGTACCTACATCCTCTTCCCATTTTGCAAATGCTGTCTGTGGGAATCCCTCCAGTTAAGTATGAAGAACTGCCGAGTAGATTTTTGATATAAACCCCCGAAACTGCAATACGTCCTCCATCAGTCTGAAAATTGGGGTCGGTGAAAGAGTCCACGGGGGCCTCCCCGGCCTGCGCCTTCACTGCGTGCTGTAGTTGTAAATAAAAAAAGAGCATAGTCTGAGGGAGTTGAAACCTCTCCCTCAGCTCTGTAAAAGGCATCAGGCTACCAGCAGTAAAAATATGTCTCAGATGCGTAATACCGTGTCTCTTCCACCGTTCCCCAGAGTCCAGCGATAGTAATTCCTCAAAATACTTATTTTCCCATATCGGGCTGTATTCAGTAAAGCCCTCCACGCCCTGTATTTGTCTGAGCTTGTTCCAAACTTTCTGCATTAATGTGTAAGTGGGGTATCGTTTGTTCGACTTTGCATATGCGAGGGCCTCCATGCCCGTGGGTACAAATCCATGACCAGTAGCCAGACACATCAGTTCCTTAGTAGGATCGGAATGTGTGGGCGTCTCCGCGCCCCCCTTCCATTGGTAGCATAGCCCTGGCAATATGTTGTGCCTGGGCTGCCAGGTAGTAAGCCCAAGGATTGGGGAGGGCAAGGCCTCCCGCCTCCTTGGGCTTTTGGAGCTGTTCCAGTTTTATCCGTGGGGGCTTGTCCAGCCATATAAAACTTCTGAAAAGTGAGTTAATAATTCTAAACAATTTGAGGGGAATCACCATAGGTGTGTTGTGCAGAATATACAGGAGTTGGGGCATGAAAATGGTTTCTGTTGTCTTTGATATAGAATTACTATTGGGTAATAAATATTACTTTCAGTGATTCCCTGTATTATTGTATATTTGTACACTCAACCTGGTGTGTCAGAGGGACTGAGGTTCTTGAAAAGTTCAGGGCAAGAACAGTGGACCCATCCTATCCAGCGGCTCCTACGGGGGGTGGCACTACATGTACAAGCAGGTTCAGCCTAATGAACACAAGTACTAGCTGTGGAGAAATAGCTGGGCCTCACTAAGACTGTTTATCAGCAACAGAGGAGTGAGACAAAGCATCATCCTTGGCAGTCTTCCAGTAAGCCAATCGATGACAAGGAACGGAACAACTAATTTCCTGCTGCTCGTGTAGAGGAAGAATCATTGGAACTTATCAATATCTTGTGAAATGACATCACTGCTGCTTGTGCACAAAGCCCCACCATGAAACAAAACATCTAGTCCTGGCTCTTTGAAACGGTGTAGTATGGAAAGCTTTACTAATTTGGTTTCAAAAAACACAACACATGGATGTTAATTTTAGCAGCTGACTTCATTCCCTACAGAACGACAAACCTACAAGAATTGTCAAGGGCCAATCAGTAGCTACATTAGCTGAACTGGCGGAATACACTGGAGTATTTAATAATTACATAGTATGATGCCTGTAGGGAAGAAAAACTCATTGGTATTCAGAAATGAATGGTTCTAGAGAATATTATTTTCAGGGTTTCTTTGAATTTGCTGATTTAATATTTCCAACAAATAGTGTTTATTCATGGATTCAATTAACCAATGTATTTGAAGTGTGGAAATTCCTTGCAAGGAAAAAAAGCATAAACCTGGCATACGTTTTTTTTTTGTTTTACCTAAATTACTAATGAAATACAAGTAAGAATACCTTTTATTCCATTATTAATATATGTGGCTATAAGTAGTTGCTTAATACAAGACAGGTAGGGCTCACTTTACCTGTATATGAACAGTGTAGTCGTTCATTGTTTGGGAATTAAAGCAAATCTGGGAGGGAAGGGGGTAGGATGATGGGTGCAAATGGGTAATTTACAGCCGTGTTTCTTAACCAGGGTGCCACAACACCTTCTGGTGTCATCTAGGCTTCTCTGGGGTGTCATGAGCACAGGACCCAGTTTGCCCTGGATAAGCATCATGGGTTGCCATGGTGTGAGCAGGGCAGCTGCCAGCAGCATAACAACGAATGATGCTCTAGAGTAGGGGCTCTCCAAACTTTTCAGTAGAAGGGCCACATGTATACAAATATTCGTGGACTGAAAAAAATTCCCATCAGAGCCACCCTTATATTGGGGCCTTTCTTACATCAGGATCCCCTTTACTTTAGAATCCCCTTTAGAGTCCCCTTTAAATTAGAATCCCCATTAGATTTCCCCTTATATCAAGGTCCCCATTAGAGTCCCACCTTATATTAAAGTCCCCATTAGAGTCCCCCTTTACATCAAGGTACCCATTAGAGTTCCCCCTGATATCAAGATCCCCAGTGGAGCCCCCCTTACATCAGGCTCCCCATTAGAGTCCTCAATCACATCAGGGTCCCCATTAGAGTGCCCCCTTATGTCAGGGCCCACATCTGAATCTTCCCTTACTTCCGAATCAATCACCCCTTACATTGGGGTCCCCATCAGAGTCCTCCTACATCAGGGACCCCAAAATCCTCTTTATATCAGGATCCCCATTAGACTCCCCCTATACATCAAGGTCCCAGTTGGAGTTCCCCTTATGTTATGGTCCCCATTAGAGTCCCTCCTTACATCAGGGTCCCCATTAGAATCCCCCCTTATGTCAGAGTTCCCATCTGAGTTTCCCCTTACATCCAAATCATTCTTTACATTAGGGCAGGGGTCTCAAACTGGCGGCCCTCCAGCTGTTGCAAAACTACAAGTCCCACCATGCCTCTGCCTGTGGGAATCATGCTTATAACTGTCAGCCTTGCAATGCCTCATGCCTCATAGTTTTGCAACAGCTGGAGGGCCGCCAGTTTGAGACCCCTGCATTAGGGTATCCATTGGAGCCCCCCCCATGTCAGGGTCCTCATTAGAGTCCCCCCTCACATTTGGGTCACCATCAGATTCCCCCCTTATGTCAGGGTCCTCTTCTGAGTTCCTCCCTACATCTAAATCACCCCTTAGATCAGGGTCCTCGTTAGAGCCCCCCTTACACCCTTGGGTGGGGGTTGAAGCAGAGACCATAGGCAACATCTGCTGACCTAAATCCCCAGTCTGCTATACGTTTAAGATGTTCAACTGACCATACTTGCAGGCCGGATAAAATCCTGTAGAGGGCCAGATGGGGGCCACGGGTCATAGTTCAGAAACCCCTGCTCTAGGGCCAGCACACACAGCATAATTTTCCGTTGATGTGTTAATGACAGCTGGCACCATGGCAGCACAGGACTCCACTGCAGGTGGCATGCAAGGGGGACGCTGATGTGATGGGGAGGCTTTGATGTGATTTGTGTGACTCTGATGTGATGGAGAGCTTTCATGTATAGGGGGCCTCTGATGTGATGGGGGCCTCTGAAGTGAAAGGGGTGATTCTGATGTGGAGGTGGGTCTCTGATATGATGAGGGAATCTATGACATGAAGGGGGACTCTGATGTGATGGGGGGGGGGTGCTAATGTGAAGGCGTGATCTATGATGTGAATGGGGGTATCTGATGTGTACATTTTATCATGGTGGTTTTGTGTATTGTTGCAGACTCAGATTTCCCATTGGTAAGTAACATTTATTTTTTTTTTACATTTTAGATTGGGGTACTTGGGGTTTTGAACACTTTTAAAGGACCTGTGACTGAAAAAAGGTTAAGAAACTCTGATCTGATTTCTTTTCATGTGAGATTTTGTTAAACCCTTCATAAGTAAGGACTTGTTCAAACCAGATGCCTTGCCTTGAGCTGCACTGATTTGTATTGACCAACGCAGGCTCAACTCAAGGGCACATAGAAAACAATTTTTTTTGTGTGTCCGGTTGGCGCCATGCATGGGCAGTGGTGTGTGTGGCATTTGTATGAAGCACAACGAGTCATAATTTCAAGTTAAAAAAAAAGAAAAAATTAAACAGTGTAATTCATTGTAACAATGCTTTGCACCGCCCTTCACAACGCACACCAGCTTGCATGCATTATACAGTACATAATGAATGTGGGTTGGTGTGAAGGAACACTAATAGAGAGTATATTAGTAAGTGTAAGCAGGTAAAGGGTGCCTGTAGATAAAAAAAAAGTTAATACCTCCTGAAACCTAACTGAAAAATACCAATGGATGACACCATCTCCTGCCTTGTTGCTAGGATGTTGCCAAGACACTCTCAGTTGATTCATACCCCCATGTGTTCTCTCTCTCCTGTCACAGTGGCTCTGAACACAGTGATGCTACAACAAAGGAGATAGTGGACCACACATTTGTGGGGGTTTGAGGGCTCGCTACTGTGATGGTGGGGGTGAGCAGTAATGGCTGGGAGTGTCTTGGCAACATCTTAGCAACAAGGCAGGAGATGATGCCATCTCTTGTGTTTTTATGGCCAGGCTTCGGGAGATACACAAATGCCTACATGCCTAGATACACCTATAGCAAGGCCATTATCCAACTTCAGTGAAAGCTGCACAGAAACTGATGGTGAGCAAAGGTGAACAAACCCTTAAGAATTGTTTTTTATGTAATCAAATGTTATCCCACGATAGAGAAGGTGAGGGGAGTACACACATTACAACACGCTGCGGTGCATAAAGAAGAAATAAATAAAAATTTTGGACATTTCAACAAAGTTAGTAAAAGAAAAAGTTAACAGTGTGATGCATTCATACAACGCATTGGCACTACTTCCTTCACAGCGCACACCAGCAGCTGAGTCATAATGCAGAATGCATGAATAAACAAGCCTCCATTCATACATGATCGCGGGTGGAATCGCAGTGATTATGCCTTGCGATTTGAAATGGCTGCAAAATGTGGGATGCGTTTGCAATGCCATTACTTCTAATGACACCCCGATCGCGCCGAGATTTTGCCGCGGGACAAATTGTGGCAAAATCACGCAAACAAAATCACGCATGCCGCCCAAAAGTTCCAGAGCTTAGAAGTAGTGGCATCGCAAACGCGTCAAATAGCGGGGCGGAATGGTGGCATTTTCGCCCGCGATCATGTCTGCATGGATCCTTAATAAAAGTCACTCCACAACGATATTTTTTTTGCATTGGTATATGTTCCCCATGGCAGTTCCCAGTTACCTATTTACCAAAACTTGCAAACTGACCTTTAAAAAGGCCAGAAAAGAAAAACAAGATTCAGCTCCTATAGACCTCAATGAGGTTCATACGCTATGTTCAGGGTTTGTGGATTTCAGGCTGTGCTCACAGATCCTCCAATCCAGTTCGCTCATTCCTATTCACATATTGACATCCTTCAGTCCGGACGAAGCTGCGGTCTCCCAGCGAAACGTGTTGACATCACACCTCAGTGCATCTGACGCCATCCGTTGCATCTCCCTGCTTCCCATGCACTATGGCTGGAGTGGTGTGCATTTGATCGTCTGATCGTCGGAGCGGGATTGTGAGACAGTGCCCCGGGAACATTCAGCGGTGCATGCCGCAGCATTACCGGAGTGTTTTCTAGACACATGTATGTGGTATTCATCCACGCTATTTGGCTACAGTTGGTGGTCAGCCGCGGGGAGATCGTTAGAGAGGAGGACGAGCCTTCCACTCCACTGGCTACACGCCCCTTTTGGGTTCATGCAGCCCCTCCACTGATCCCCGGATACGTAAATATGCAACCGATGATGTTGTTCTCTTTGCCGCTCCTTTGCATATAGGACTTGACCCTAGTCTTCCTGTCCATGGGAATACACTTTGGTTGTTGTCCCTGCCATTGACATATAACATTCACTGTCTCCACATTTACCTATCTCATTTTTTGGAACATTTTTGTTGGCCGCCGCCGCTTGCTATGCCCCTGCAACATGTGGACCATTTCCAACTGACTGTCAGCATGATGATCAATTGATCCCCCCCCCCACAGTTTGTACCCCTTCAGTTATCCCAGCCTCCTATTGCCATTGGTTGCCACAGATTGGGCGTTGATACTGATAGTGCCATCCTGTCACCACATTCAGTTCCATTTTCACCCACTTTATCCATTATTTGATATGATATGATGTGTGGAAGTAGCCATGGCATCTAGGCGGTTTTAGATATTGACAATGTTTTCATTTTAGATGGTGGAACGTGGAGGAAATTTTTTCTATTTTTGGTTGTTTTTCCATAATATGTACTATATATTTCATTAATAAACTCTATTTTTGATACTTTGGTGTCCTGCTAATTTGAATACTATTTCCCAGTGTCTCCTATACCTAGCTCTTTTGACTGTCCTCCTTTCTTTGGCACAGTCTACAATTCTACATCCTTCAGTTTGCCCTAGGCTCATCGTGTGTTATGCCGTGTACACACAAGAGTGGAATTCCGTTGGAAAAACCACCCAAGATTTTTCAGTCGGAATTCCGCTCAAGCTTGGCTTGCATACACACGATCACACAAAAGTTTGCTGAACTTTCGACCGTCTAGAACGCGGTGACGTACAACACTACGACGAGCCGAGAAAATAAAGTTCAATGCTTCCGAGCATGCGTTGAATTGTTTCCGAGCATGCGTAGGAATTTTGCACGTCAGAATTGGTACAGACGATCGAAATTTCCGATCGGAATTTCCGATCGGAACTTTTTCCAACCGAAAAATTGAGAACCTGCTCTCAATCTTTTGCTGGCTGGAATTCCGCCAGCAAAAGTCCGATGGAGCATACACACGGTTGCATTTTCGGACCAAAAGCTCTCATCTGACTTTTGCTGGCAGAATTTCCCACTCGTGTGTACGGGGCATAAGTCTACTACTAAAGCTGGCCATATATGGATCGAAATTCAGCCGGTTCACCAGGGAACAGCCAAATTTTGATCTATGTATGCGCAGGGAGGTTGTAAAGAAGTCGATCTACCAATAGGCGTAAGTCTCTCTGCTGTCAGAATACAATAGTTCAGCGGAAGGATTTCCCCATCCACAATGATTGTGTAAATGGGGGAATCAAGTAATTTTTTTCCCGTTCAACCCACTGGCAGAATGAAAAAAAAAAAAAAAGACTCATCTAAAGGTGGCTTAAAGGGGTTGTAAAGGTTAGTTTTTATTTTTTAAATAGGTTCCTTTAAGCTAGTGCATTGTTGGTTCACTTATCTTTTCCTTCCATTTCCCTTCTAAATGTTTTTTTTTTTCTTTGTTTTCTTTGTCTGAATTTCTCACTTTCTGTTCCTCCTCAGTAATCTGTTCAGTAAGCTGTTCTGGCTGACTAAACACCGCTCGGATGATGGTGTGAAGTTTACTGAGGAGAAACAGGAAGTGAGAAATTCAGACAAATAAAAAAAACATTTAGAAGGGAAATGAAGGAAAAGGTAAGTGAACCAACAATGCACTAGCTTAAAGGAACCTATTTAGAAAATAAAAAAACAACCTTAACAACCCCTTTAAGAGGTTCTTGTGGAATAGAGGATCCCCTCCTTGGAGGTTGGCATACAAGCAGCACATGTCACCACTTTACAAATATACCATTCATAATCAAGTGTTTGACAATGTCTCTAAACAACAAAATTCTGCTAAATTTTACGACTTTGTATTATAAATGTTGATAACATAACTAATCTGTAAGGAGAAACAAGATTATTACACACTAGGGACCCATTTGTATTGTTATCGGTTTCATGCAGCTACAGTATATCTATCAGTGAGAAATCTTCATGAGAAAAAAGTCACTTAGTGGAACAATGAAGTTGATATCAGTGCTGCAGGGTGACACATACTATAATGATCAATGAGGTTTCTGCGCTGATCCTTGTAATTAAAGACAGAAAGGATTCAGATTTAATTGAGCTGGCAGTCCACTTACATGCAGGAAGAATTTAAACATTGGATGAGGGTCAGCTGCGGTGTGGGCACAGCAGGTTAGGTTTGTTTTTTATTTTTTCAGCGCTGCACATGAATGTTCCTGATGCATGTGCTTTAAATCAGCGGCCCCCAACCTTTTTGATACCAGGGACTGGTTTTGTGGAAAACTATTTTTCCACGGACTGGAGGGGGATGCCTTGGGTATGATTTAAGCACATTACATTTATTGTGCACTTAATTTCAATTATTATTACGTTGCAATATATACTCCTCTGCCATTTTATCAGGTACACCTTGCTAGTACCGGGTTGGACCCCCTTTTGCCTTCAGAACTGCTTTAATTCTTTGTGGCATAGATTCAATAAGGTGTTGGAAATGTTCCTCAGAGATTTTGGTCCATATTGACATAATAGCATCACGCAGTTGCCGCAGATTTGTGGGCTGCCCATCTCCCGTTCCACCACATCGCAAAGGTGCTCTATTGGATTAATATCTGGAGGCCAATGACACACACTTAACCCCTTGATCACCCACTAATGTTTAACCCCTTCCCTGCCAGTGTCATTTCCACAGTAATCAGTGCATTTTTATAGCACTGATCGCTGTATAAATGACAATGGTCCCAAAATCGTGTCAAAAGTGTCCGCCATATTGTCGCAGTCACAATAAAAATCGCAGATCACCGCCATTACTAATAAAAAAAATGAATAATAAAATGTCATAAATCTATCCAATATTTTGTAGACGCTATAACTTTTGCGTAAACCAATCAATATACGCTTATTGCAATTTTTTTTTACCAAAAATATGTAGAAGAATACATATCGGCCTAAACTGAGGAAAAAAATTGTTTTTTATACATATTTTTGGGTGATATTTATTATAGCAAAAAGTAAAAAAAATATTTTTTTTTTCAAAATTGTCGCTCTTTTTTTGTTTATAGCGAAAAAAATTAAAACCGCAGAGGTGATCAAATACCGCCAAAAGAAAGCTCTATTTGTGGGAAAAAAAGGAAGTCAATTTTGTTTGGGTGCAACATCGCACGACCGCGCAATTGTCAGTTAACCTGCCTAGCGGTAATCCCGAGTCTGGCTCGGGTTCAGTTTTTTCTGCTGGGAGCGGTAACCTCGAGCCAGACTCGGGCTTGCGTGCAGGATGCAGGGGGGAAGTTACTTACCTTTTCCCCTGGATCCTGCGATGTCTCCCCGCTGTGTGAGCGAGCCGTCCGCTCGCTCGATTCACACAGTGCCGGGTGCCGCCGATCTCCGTTCCCTGCGACGTTACGACGCACGGGAGCGGAGATCGGCGCCAAATTTAAAAAAGTTTAAAAACACAATACACATACAGTACTGTAATCTTACAGATTACAGTACAGGGGGTCCCCGACTTACGAACGGGGTGCTGCGGGGACCCTCCGCCATTTTTCGTCCTTTTTCGCCGTCTTTCGGCCGTTCTGCGCATGCGCGGCCATACGGAGCTACGGAAAATGCCGGAAATGTCCGTAATTTGCCGCGCATGCGCAGAACGACAATAGACAGAACATCGGAAATCTCCGGAAATCTCCGTATTTGTCGGTCTGCGTATGCGCGCCGACTTACGAACATTTCCGACTTCCATACAGGCGGGCAGTCCCTAACGAGTTCGTAACTCGGGGACCCCCTGTACTGTATACCAAAAATACACATCCCCTTTGTCCCTAGTGGTCTGCCCAGTGCCCTGCATGTCATTTTATATAATAAAAAACATTTTTTTTCTGCCTGGAAACTGGAGATTGTCCATAGCAACCAAAAAGTGTCCCTTTATGTCAAAAGTGGTTTTAGACCAGCTAGAAAACACCGATAAAAAATTAGAATCACAATTTATCATCAAACAATAAATTTAATGACAGCGACTATTCTGCAACTGAGCAAATTTCAGTGTTTTTGATTTGATTACATTATTGAATCATTTTTATATATATTTTTATTATATTATAATTTATGATTTTGTGTTTCAAACTTTATCATACCCGGGATGTCTACTAGACTCTGGTTCGGACAGATTTAAGTGAGTTATTCATAAGAATTGCAGGCCTACAATATAAAAACGCCAAATTTCCATGCAAAATAATTGTACCGCTTTCAGCACAAAATTCCAGCCAGAATCATACCGCCAGGGAGGTTGAAGCGACGCAGTGCCGATTCGCAAAAAGTGCTCTGGTCAGGAAGGGGGTAAATTCTTCCGGGGCTGAAGTGGTTAAAAATGAAAGTTTAACAAATATATATATAATTCTCTGAAATTTAATTTGTGAAAACAGGTAAAGGTCACTTGTATACTTAAACATGTTGCTACTTAGAAAAGCAAGACTAATTGGGCCCACAGTGCGTATTCTGCACAAATCATTCATAAACCACCATGCCAGTGCTCTGCAAAAAAGAATAAAGCCTTGATTAGGTATGTTCATATCTGTAAAATGTATGTCCAGGGTAGCTAAACTTCATCTCTTTACATTTCAATACTTATAATGTTAGAGCTATTAAAGCAGAAGTAAACTCTCTCAATCGCCATTAAAGAGGAAGTAAAGCCTCCTTGGAAAAAAAAAAAAAAAAAACGGAACCTGCAAGGCAAGGCATAATGAGCTAGTATGCATAGCACACTAGCTCATTATGATTAACTTACCTGAGAACGAAGCCCCCGAAGCGACCCTCGTCCACATCCCCCACCGCCGCCATCACTCCCGGAGTGACTTCCGGGTCTCGCTGCTCCAGCGCTGTCATTCGCTGGAGTCGCGATGACGTCACGAGAGCGGCATATCACCGCAATCTCCGGCATGCTCAGTGCGCCTGCGCCGCTGTCTACGGCGCATGCGCCATAGATGGCGATGCCTCTTCTTTTCTAAATATCTCCTAACTTACAGGTAAGCCTTAATCTAGGCTTACCTGTAGGTCAAAGTGGTTTGTAAGGGTTTACAACCACTTTAACTATTTTGAATCCTTATGCTGCTAGCCTTAGTAAATAGATAACCTTAGTAAATATTTTACATTTCTTCAGTTTCTTCCTGGATTCTGGCCAAGGCCAAAATGATGTCATACATCCCAGGAGTCTTAGTGGCATTTTCAGCTTTGTCAGCTAAGCACATCCTCCTGCCTGTGTAACGACATATTCAGCAACCCATTGCAGTTTGCTACCGAAGTGACGTTCCGTCGCCGCCATCTTGCTACACCCCACACTCGTCCACATTAAGGATACACTAAGAAGGGGGAAAGCGGACATGTTGTTACACCCACCGGAGTTTTGCATTTTACACGTATTTATAACAGTAAAGTCAGTTTATATAGTGAAATACAGTACTTACAACTCCGTCTGACTACTTAGATCTTGAATTTTAAAAGCAGTGAACTTCTGTCAGATTAGCAAACCTGTGAGAGGAGCAGGGTTGTCGCTGCTTTTAAAATTCAAGATCTAAGTAGTCAGACGGAGTTGTAAGTACTGTATTTCACTATATAAACTAACTTTACTGTTCTAAATACATGTAAAATGCAAAACTCTGGTGGGTGTAACAACATGTCCGCTTTCCCCTTCTTAGTGTATCCTTACTGTGGACGAGTGTGGGGTGTAGCAAGATGGGGGCGACGGAACGTCACTTCGGTAGCAAACTGCGATGGGTCACTGAATATGTCGTTATACCTGTTTGCCTTAGCTAAGGGCAAATGGATTCCAGGAAGTAAATGCTACATAAATCATCTGTCCTTACTTTAGATGGATGTGGCTATGAATGCCCAGGGGGTGATTTCTCAACAAAGTAAGACATGGAGACATGGATGGATGGGTGACTTTGCTTTGAATATTAGAAATGAAAGATTTTTTTTTTTCGTTTGTGGTGCTTAGTTCCGAGTTAAACTTACAATGTTGTATCTTCTTTTTTCTATTCTTTGTGCTTTTATAGTAGCCAGGTTTCTACACTAGAAATTTCAAGTCTTTGGATTCCACTTGTATTCTGCTCTTCAGCTGACATAAAATCACTCTTGGTGCCACAAGCAGCCAGACGATCTCATGTGAATTGCCATGTTGCGGACTATGAAGGGTGAGCCCAATCTTCCTTTGGCGCACCGTGTTTCTGTAAATAGTCACTTGATTTGGGCAGACACAGGCCATTCTTTGCCCAGCCACTTCAGAGTTGAAGACAACTGAGATAAGCAGGTGATGACGGCTGAATATAATAAGGTGCTGGGTCTTGAAAGCCAAAAGCACCTCGACCACTTCAGCTCCCGCAGCTGTTTACCCCACATAGACCATCGCCCTTTTCACATTTCTGCAATGGCCCCTTGATTTAGCAATACCTTTGTCAATACTTATTATACAAAAGTAATCATATAGGCTTTTTTTTTTCTAACGACAAAACTTCCTTTCAGTGTTTTCTTTAAATTATTATTATTTTTTTTTTTATTGTCGTTAAATAATTATTTCAGTTTTTTTATAATTAAGGTTTCATGCACACAGGGAATCTGTTGAGCCCCTGTGAATGCTTTTTCTCCTGACCAGAGGCGGTCCGTCCATACAGGGCGCAGGGTCCCCCTAATTCATGTGTATGACCCCTAATCTACATGCAGGGCGCCGGACGCAGGGTTTCCAGTGTTTTTTTTTTCGAAACACATGATTAGAGCCGGAGGCACTAGTTGGCTTTAAAAAGGGTAGGCTCGGGGCGCACCCACTTTTGTGACAATAGCAAATTAATATTCACTATTGTCTTCCTGATTCTCTGCCCAGCCAACCAGGAAGCAGGTCCTGAGACCAGATTGGCTGAGAGGAGAAGTAACTGTATTGGCTGCCGAGGAGGAAGCTGCTGAGGAAGAGGAGACGCAGGGGAAGCTGCCAGGAAGCCGCCGAGGAGGAGGAGACACATGAAGAATCCGATGCCCACTACCTAGATGGGGTAAGTGCAGGGCTATGGTGCTGACTGACGGACGGACGAGCGAGCAGCAGGGGGAGGTGGGGCGAACCGACCGCACACCTGATGGGGGTGTCGGGTATTTTGGTTGCTGCCCCCCGCCTCCCCCACCCCCCAAAATGGAGCAACAGCCACTTTAAAAGCTGCTTTAAAAACTGGCCTAAAGTCCTGTATTGCACATGCGATTGGGCACATTTAGGCACATCAAGTGTTTGAGCATTAATGGGTTGCATTGGTCAGAATATTTTGTTTTTCCAGCCATTTGAATGCATTAATGCACAAGCTCTCCAACGTGTCTACACGCGTCTAGCGACTAGACGTGTTTAGGTGCATTAGGCATTTTTATATTCGTCAGCTCCTCACCTGAAGGTGAAGGTGAGGTGCAGCGGCAACAATTTACAGTCAGGTGCAATAAAAAAGTTGTATTGAAGCACTGCAGCAACAGTTCACAACAATCCTGGTGGGAAGACTGCCCAACCAAGAACACTCACGGTTACAGCAACGTGAACAGAGGAGGTTCCAGCCTGAATGACAACGATTGTAGAGAGGGGTGGAATGCAGCCTGGTCGTTTTGTGCCCAATCGGAAAGATGTGCAGAAGAGATATGGCGGCAATAATTCACCCAGTCAGGTGCAATAATAAACTTGAACTGTTGCAATGCAGCAACAGTTCACAACAATCCTGGTAGGAAAACTGCTCAACCAGGTACACTCATGGTTACAGCAATGTGAACAGAGTGAGTTCCAGCCACAATGCGTCTATAGAGAGGGGCAGAATGTGGCCTGGCCATTTAGTGCCCAATCGGAAAGATGTCCAGAAGAGATGTTTTGGTACGACCCTACGATTTCCCTCCTCGCCAAGAACCTTGGCCTACTGCCAGTGCTGTACCTATCAGATAGGTTTCCCCGTACTACCCACTCACAAAAAACGTGCCATGTCCTGGAACCGGCGCCATAAATAGGCTCTGCCTGACCCAAGATGGCTGCCAGAGTCACATGGGGCAACAGCATTCAACCTGATCGCTTCCCCAGTGACCCAGAAAACCATAGAGTAACCAGGTTCCTACTGACTTCCTCTTCAGCTGCAGAGCTGCTGCGGTTGAACACCACCTGCAGTGGAGAAATCAAACTGCACCTGCCTACAAATGTGCTTTTGATGTTTCTTTTTCACACCTCTTCTACTATGCCTGTAAATGCCTCTGTGTGCATAAACACATTGGGTTTACATAGTTACATAGTTAGTCAGGTTGAAAAAAGTCCATCTAGTTGAACCAAAAAAAAAAAACAATCCCATATACACAATCCTATCCCACAGTTGATCAAGAGGAAGGCAAAAATCCCCAGCAAAGCATGATCCAATTTGCTATAGCAGGGGAAAAAAATTCTTCCTGATCTCCTGAGAGGCAATCGGATTTTCCCTGGATCAACTTTACCTATAAATGTTAGTACCCAGTTATATTATGTACATTTAAGAAAGAATCCAGGCCTTTTTGAATGTAATCTACTGAGCTGGCAAGAACCACCTCTGGAGGGAGTCTATTCCACATTTTCACAGCTCTTACAGTGAAGAAACCTTTCCGTATTTGGAGATTAAATCTTTTTTCCTCTAGACATGAAGAGTGCCCCCTTGTCCTCTGTGATGACCTTAAAGTGAATAACTCAACACCAGGTTCACTATATGGACCCCTTATGTATTTGTACATGTTGATCATATCCCCCCCCCCCTTAATCTCCTCTTCTCAAGAGAGAATAAATTCAGTTCCTCTAATCTTTCCTCATAGCTGAGCTCCTCCATGCCTCTTATCAGTTTGGTTGCCCTTCTCTGCACTTTCTCCAGTTCCCCGATATCCTTTTTGAGAACTGGTGCCCAAAACTGAACTGCCTATTCCAGATGAGGTCTTACTAATGATTTGAACAGGAGCAAAATGATATCTCTCTCTCTGGAGTCCATACCTCTCTTAATACAAGAAAGAACTTTGCTCACTTTGGAAGCCGCAGTTTGGCATTGCATGCTATTATTGAGCTTATGATCTACCAAAACCCCCAGATCCTTCTTCACTACGGATCCCCCCAGTTGTACTCCCCCTAGTATGTATGATGCATGCATATTCTTAGCCCCCAAGTGCATAACTTTACATTAAGGGCTGAACATTTACTTTAAATTGGAGCCATCCTGTAAGGACGTTATTCCACTGCATAGCTTGGTGTAATCTGCAAAGATATCAATTATACTTTTAATCCCAGACCCAATATCATTTATAAAGATTTTAAAAAGTAAGGGTCCCAGCACTGAACCTTGGGGTACACCACTGAACCTTGGGGTACACCACCTTAGACCATTCAGAGTAAGAATCATTAACCACTACTCTCTAAATTCTGTCTTTTTGCAGTTCTCTATCCATTTACAAACTGATATTTCCAAGCCTGTAGACCATGAGTGCTCAACCTGCGGCCCTCTAGCTGTTGCAGAACTACAAGTCCCATGAGGCATTGCAAACATGACAGTTACAAGTATGACTCCCAAAGGCAGAGGCATGATGGGACTTGTAGTTCTGCAACAGCTGGAGGGCCACAGGTTGAGCACCCATGCTGTAGACTTTACCTTACACATGCCGGTGTGTGAGGAACTGTATCGAATGCTTTTTCAAAATCCAAGTATACCACGTCCACCGCCACCCCTCTGTCCAAGGTTTTACTTACCTCCTCATAAAAAGAAATCAGGTTTGTTTGACAACTTCTGTCTTCCATGAAAATTACTAAAGGCAAATAGACTGTGCACTTTGCAAGTGTAGTCGCACTCATTTTCCACAGAGCTTAGTAAATGTGGTAAAGCTTGACCTTGTAAAGAATACCCAATCAGGCACAAGGAAAATAAAAGAACAGCACTTTTGCTTGCACATAATCGGATGATGAAAATCGACAGATCTTTACCACATTTACTAAGGAAAATGAGTGCATCCGCACCTGCAGCGTGCACAGCCTATTTGCCTTTAGCAAATCCACCCAACAGACTTACATTGAGGGGCTTTTACAGGCTGAAAAAAAAGTCCAGTGTGCATAGGGCCTTAATGTTAAAAAGAAGTAAAACATAGAAAGAAATAGAGTTTTTTCCAGCTTGATTGGTTATATTTTTAAAACTCTTATGCCTCGTACACACATTTCGGACATTTCGACCACAAAATGCGTCGGATATTTTGCGACGGATTTTATTTGAAACTGGAAAATCCGATCATTCTAAACGAGGTGACGTACAACACATACGACGGGACTACGTAGAGGCCAGTAGCCAATAACTTTTGTCTCCAAATTTCTTCTGTGTTACTGACCGTCGGAATTTGGTGTGACCGTGTGTAGGCAACACAGCTTGAGCGAAATTCCGTCGGAATTCCGACGGGAAAACCATCAGAGCTTTTTCCGTCGAGAAATCCGACCGTGTGTACAGGGCATTAGTGCTACCATGGTGGACCTAAAGTACAATTTTACTCCTCGATTTGTCACATTTATTATGTCATTAAAATACATTTTATGGTGCAAAGCATGGCGAGGTGATTTTAAATTCAAATAAAGTTGTTTTTCCAAAAGACAATCCAAAATTAATTTACAAAAAAATCAAACATAATAAATAACTGCGTAATACGTCTAAAGTGATATTAAAGCCTTTAAAAAATAAATAGAAAAAAATTGCTAAGCTGAAGACCACACATTCTGCCTCTTGATGTTCTAAAGTTCTTCTTCTTCCTGCTTCAGCCACCCCCCCTAGCACTTGTGCCACTTTTCAATCTCAGGGTGACTCCTTTCCCTTGGAGGGTCCTATGGAGCCACCATTGCATGTACAGCCAGAGCTGAATAGATGTGTGTCAATAAAAACACACAGCTCTTGCAAACTACTCCTACCCCCAGCTCCAAGATAATTGGCTGCTGCTGTGCTGTCCCTCCCTTGTGACCCAATGTTTGATCTCCCCAATAGGAAGTTTGGGAAAGCTGTGCTGATGGACCTGGAGCTGATGGCAATAGAATCAACTGTAAGTGTTTTTGGCGACATATCCTGCACTACGTTCACATCTGAGCGAAGCAACGTGCCACATTTAACGTCACATGTGATAGGTGCATTTTTTGCACAAAAGCCCTTTGTGTGAGAAACACGCCAAAGATGCTCAAGTACAGATTTTTGGCCTTGAGCCAAGCACGTTAGGTGCCGTGCATTTTTGCATGTTTTGTCACACAGAAGAGGCACAACTGCTACCTGCATTTGGAGTGCCATTAAGAAAAAAAATGCCACTGCAAGCGCAATATGTGTTTTAGGGCGTTTTTTTATTTTTTTCTTGAAACGTAGGCAGAAATGCACGTTCTGCCTGTGTTTCCAAGTCACTCAGGTGTAAATGAAGCCTAAAGCCTGATACACACAGTGAGTGTTCTTCGTTCAGCCCAGCGGAGCTCAGGAGGAGCCTCTGTACTAACTATGCAACGTTGGTACAGCCATCCACCTGCTGAGCTAATGTTTTCTGACGGATGCTGGTTTGACCAGCAAGCCCATTCAATAGAAGCCAGACGTTCATATGGCACTTGTCGGACAGGCTGATGTACATGTTGGCTGTTTTTTTGAACCAGCCGATACAGGCCGATATTCGGCCAGTGTGTACCAGGCTTAAGTAGTGGGGAATGTTTACCAGGTTGCTTAGTATGCAGTCATGTTAATGTTTAAAAAAACTAGGAAAATATAGATGATAAGGAGTGATGGAAGACGTGCGATTTAATTAGTGCTGATTAGAAGTTAATCAGAGCTTATTCAGGAGAGTATTTTGTTTACTAGGGAAAAAAAATTAAGTTTTTTTCCTCTTTGGAGGTTTGTTGCATGTAATGACTGCAACTAAATACAGTGCAGAAAAATAGTTACATTGGGGTTGATTTACTAAAGGTAAATCCACTTTACACTAAAAGTGTATTTGGAAGTGCAGTCGCTGTAAATCTGAGAGAAAGATCTGAAATGAGGGGAAGCTCTGCTGGTTTTATCATCCAATCATGTACAGGCAAAAATACTGTTTTTTTTTATTTTCCTTGCATGTCCCCCCTCAGATCTACAGCGACTGTACTTCCAAGCAGTGGCGGAACTTTTAGGGTCGCAGCAGTCGCACTTGTGACTGGGCCCAGGCAGTCTGCTCTGTGGGGAGCCCCAAGACCCGGCATCTCCCCCTGCACCTCTGGCTGTCAATTTAGAATGCAGTGGGGGGGAGGTGGGAGGCGGCGATCGGCAGCTCTATGGGGCTAGTAGTTCTCTTCCCAACTCTATACAGTGGAGAGGGGAGGGACCTCTGACCCGGGCATGTATATGTTTTCTGCCGCACCATTGGCATGTTTATATCTTCTTAGTCCTCTCCATAAAATTATCAGAAATTTGTGCTTAAAGCGGTGTTCCGGCCGAAATTATACTTTTTAAATAAAAATACCCCTATAATACACAAGCTTAATGTATTCTAGTAAAGTTAGTCTGTAAACTAAGGTCTGTTTTGTTAGTTTTTAGCAGTAGTTTGTTATTTTACAAACTTGCAGCAGGCCGTGGCCATCTTAAGTGTGGGCATCTGAAGCCAGACTGTATTTCTTCCTGGATCTCATCCTTGCAGATCTCGTACATGCTCAGTGCAGCATAAGCAGTGTAATAGGTTTCAGGTCAGGTTTCCATAGCAACGGCAGTTTGAGAGGAAGTTGCTGCCCCTTCCCAGGAGGCATTGCAAACAGGAAATGATGCGATGGGCCGCGGCCAGGGAGGAGGAAGTGACAAATGAATACAGCAGATATACAGTCTGTGCTGAAAAAAAAATAAAAAAAATATCCAATTTGTTTACAGTGCACAGTTTAGTGAGGGATGCTGAAGAGTTGTAAAAGTGGGTGGAACTCCACTTTAAACTAGAACTATAGGGAACACTTTTTATTTTCATTTTGGATAGAATAAGGGAGGGTTAAAACCCCTCTTAGTTTATTTTTTTCCATCCCTGTCCCATTGCAGAGATTTTCCTTCACTTCCTGCCCCATAGCCAAACAGGAATTTAAAGGAAATCTATGCAAACTAAGGGAATCCATTACCCCCCCAGGCCCTCAGAACTAGTGTCCCCACTTGAAAATTACAGGGTTTAAACAGCAAGGGATGTGGCCTTGACAGGAAGGGGTGGGTCATATTTAATTTAGGGGAGTTTAGTCAGGCCTAGGGCAGCACAAAACCTAAATACACTACTGCTTAGTGGTCTCCTTAGAATAATTTTAAGAGAACCCCTGCTAAAAAAAAAAAAAAAATGTTTGGGATCAGTGGGAAAATGCACCTTACATGGTTGGTGGGGAGAATGCCAGACAGCTAAAAAGATAATTGGTGTCATGCAATGACTCTGCCAAGTGTCATTGGCCCAAAACAATGCAGGAACCATCAAATGGGATGTCAATCAGGCACAGCTGAAGGAACCCCTAGAAAACTTCTGAGGAACCTTGGTTGAGAATGGCTGGCCTAAACAGTAAACAGTCTTTGTATCTATGTGTAGCGGTACCCCAGTAGGGGCTACTGGATAATGTGTTCCACCTGTCACCCTGCCCAGCCTGGCATTCAATTCCCATTCTTTTTATTCCCTGTGTACTTTATTAAGGGATTTTGAACTTGGATAGGAAAGGAAATTATGGGATACCCAGAATCAATAAGATGATCAGTTGGAACCTCTATTTACACTCCTAGAGTTCCAGTCTCCTCCAGCACAATGCTTATTTGTAGACTGTTCCTCCTGTTTGATACTTGGTTCCTGGTACAGCTAGCACATGGTAGGCCCAACTCTGACCCGCCGGCCTTAGCAACTGCCATTTGCAGGCAGGGACTGTGGGCCCCTGTAGCCTCCCCGGCGGCATGATAATGTCAGCTTTTTGAATCTCAAAGCGGTACATTGTTTTGCATAGAAGTTTGGTGTTTTATATTGTGGGCCTGTAATTCTTAGTAATAACACACTTAAATCTGTCCAAACAAGAGTCTAGTAGACATCCCGGGTATGATAAATTTTGAAACACGAAATCATAAATTATCATATAATATATAACTATAAATAATTATAAAAAATAATAATATAATAATAATAAAATAAATTTCCCCACGATTCACTATTGCTCAATTGTGCAAGTGTTCTATTTCACTATCGCTGTTTTCTAGCTGGTCTAAAACCGCTGGCCTAAAACACAAGGGACACTTTTTGGTTGCTATGGACAATCTCAAGTTTCCAGGCAGAAAGAACCGTATATGTAATATAAAACTACATGCAGGGCACTGGACAAAAGGGATGTGAAATAATTTGATACAGATAATTTGATAAGATTACAGTGTACTGTATGTGTCATGTTTTTTGTAGGGAACAAAGCCCAGAACACAGAGCATCAGGTGGAGGATCCAGCGGGGGGGACACAGCAGGGGGACATCTCAGGGTCCTGTTGACAAGGTAAGTATGCTGTACCAGGATTCTGCAATGCAAGAGTGGTGGTTGGGGTTACCGCTAATGATACTGAAATTTAACCCTGAGCCACACTCGGGAATACCGCCAGGAGGGTTAATGTAGCAACAAATAGTGAAAGTAAAGTCCTATGCTAGCTGTCCTTCGGTAGACTACTGCTCCCAGTAGCTCCTCTTCAGGCCCTGCCAGCCCTCCTGGCTGCAGCTGCCCAACTCCACTGCCCATGGCACCACAGTCTCTCCCGCTGGCTCTACATCCATCTCAGACTGCACTCTCGCATGCCTCCCCAGCTTTCCCAACTGTGCCTGTCACTCACCAGCCCTTCTGGCTGCACTCCGGTGGATCCCTCCTGAAAACATGCCCGGCAACACTAGCTCCCGTTGTCTTTCTCGGTTCCTCTCTGTGCCTCCTGTCCAGATCCTTCTTTGTTTCTAAGCAAGGCTCCGACAATCTAGTGCTCCATCTCTAGCTTCTTCCACCCAACAACTCCTCCCCAGCTGGGATGACCTTGGGTATATCAAGGAGGCTTTCCCCTGACAATCCACTTGGGGATTGGTCAGGGCTCCCTGAGACACCCCAGACAGCTCCACCTCTATTCCCCTCCTGCCTTCTAGAATCCTCTAGAAGCAGAAGGGAGGTAACCCAAAGATGATGCTATCTGTGAGTCGCCAGCCTATTTTGAGCCACTCCCAGCCCACACAGATCAAAAACAAGCTTACAGCTAGGCCTGATTAAATTGACCTGCACTTACAAAAATCCTACTTCTAGCACCTACCTAAAGTAGAGGGTGCTACATATATGTAGACTTTTTTCCAACTTTCTACACTGACTTAAAGTATATCCAAGGCCTCATTCACACATGTGCTGAGGCCTGTACAAAGTAGACATGTGCGATTCGTTTCGTACGAATTCGTAATTCGTACGAATTTTTCGAAATTCGTACGAATTTACGAATCTGTAGTACGAATTTTTTTTTTTACGAATTCCGTATGGAATACGAAATTCCGTTTACGAATTTCGTCGCCGAATGATTCGAATGAATTCGAATGAATTCGAATGGATTCGAATGAATTCGAATGACAAAGTGTCATTTTTGCAGGAAAAATTCCGTTTACGAATTTCAGCTCCAAATTATTCGAATCCAACTACCAATATCAAATTTCAACTAATTCAAACGAAATTATTATAGCAGATATAACGAATGAATTCGAATGCATTCGAATGAATTCGAATGCATTCGAATGAATTCGAATGACAAAGTGTCATTTTTGCAGAAAAAAAAGCTATTTAAAAAAACAGTCATTCATTGATATATAAAAAAAAAAAAAAAAAGCGTAGGGTCCCCCCAAATTCAATAACCAGGCCCTTCAGGTCTGGTATGGATATTAAGGGGGACCCCAGCCAAAAAAAAAAAAAAAAATGGCGTGGGGCCCCCCTCAAAATCCATACCAGACCCTTTTATCCGAGCACGCAACCTGGCAGGCCGCAGGAAAGGAGGGGGGGACGAGAGCGGCCCCCCCTCTCGCCTGAACCGTACCAGGCCACATACCCTCAACATTGGGAGGGTGCTTTGGGGTCCCCCCCAAAGCACCTTGTCCCCATGTTGATGAGGACAAGGGCCTCATCCCCACAACCCTGGCCGGTGGTTGTGGGGGGTCTGCGGGCGGGGGGCTTATCGGAATCTGGAAGCCCCCTTTAACAAGGGGACCCCCAGATCCCGGCCCCCCCCCTGTGTGAAATGGTAAGGGGGTACAAAAGTACCCCTACCATTTCACCAAAAAAGTGGCAAAAATGGTAAAAAATGACAGGAGACGGTCTTTGACAATTCCTTTATTAAAATCTTCTTTCTTCTTTCTTCATCCTTCGGTTTCTTCATCTTCTCCTTCCGTCATCTTCTCCTTCCGTCATCTTCTTCCTTCGATTCGCTTCTTCTTCCTCCGGTCTTCTCGTCCTTCTCGTCCGGCGTCGTCCTTCTCGTCCGGCGTCGTCCTTCTCGTCCGGCATCGTCGTCTCTTCTCGCAGGCCGCTCCTCGCAATGGGAGGCTCCCGCTCTGTGAGGCTCCGCTCCGGGTGACAGGTCTTTTATAACGAAGGCACCTGGTGACCCCGCCCCCTCTGACGCACGGGGACGTCATGTGGAATTCCCTATGGCTTTCCCCATGACGTCAGAGGGGGGGCGGGGTCACCAGGTGCCTTCGTTATACAAGACCTGTCACCCGGAGCGGAGCCTCACAGAGCGGGAGCCTCCCATTGCGAGGAGCGGCCTGCGAGAAGAGACGACGATGCCGGACGAGAAGGACGACGCCGGACGAGAAGGACGAGAAGACCGGAGGAAGAAGAAGCGAATCGAAGGAAGAAGACGATGGAAGAAGATGCCGGAAGGAGAAGATGAAGAAAGGAAGACCAGAAGAAAGAAGAAAGAAGATTTTAATAAAGGAATTGTCAAAGACCGTCTCCTGTCATTTTTACCATTTTTGCCACTTTTTTGGTGAAATGGTAGGGGTACTTTTGTACCCCCTTACCATTTCACACAGGGGGGGGGCCGGGATCTGGGGGTCCCCTTGTTAAAGGGGGCTTCCAGATTTCGATAAGCCCCCCGCCCGCAGACCCCCACAACCACCGGCCAGGGTTGTGGGGAAGAGGCCCTTGTCCTCATCAACATGGGGACAAGGTGCTTTGGGGGGGACCCCAAAGCATCCTCCCAATGTTGAGGGCATGTGGCCTGGTACGGTTCAGGCGGGAGGGGGGGCCGCTCTCGTCCCCCCTCTTTTCCTGCGGCCTGCCAGGTTGCGTGCTCGGATAAAGGGTCTGGTATGGATTTTATGGGGGACCCCACGCCATTTTTTTTTGGCTAGGGTTCCCCTTAAAATCCATCCCAGACCTCAAGGGTCTGGTATGGATTTTGAGGGGGACCCTACGCCATTTTTTTTTTTTGGCTGGGGTTCCCCTTAATATCCATCCCAGACCTGAAGGGCCTGGTTATTGAATTTGGGGGGACCCCTACGCTTTTTTTTATCAATGACTTCAATGAATGACAGTTCTCTGTATTACGGATCCAACAATTCATTTGCCGTCAATAGCTGCGAGTGATTTTAAATAGCTTTTTTTTTCCTGCAAAAATGACACTGCAGGAACAGTTCTCTATATTAGATATACTGAATCTCGAATCATTCGAAGCATTCGTTATATCCGCTATTATAATTTCTTTCATATTAGTTGAAATTAGATATTTGTTAGTTACAATACAACATTCGAATTGCTCTCTGTATTACGGGAATCGGCAATTAGCCGCGAGTGATTTTAAATTTTTTTTTCCTGCAAAAATGACACATTGTACAGAGAGAGTTGTAAACACGGGAAACATGACCCCCTTCATAGGCATACTATAGAGTATATAGTATATAGAAGGGCGCAGGTTTCCCGTGTTTAGAACTCTCTCTGTACAATGTGTCATTTTTGCAGGAAAAAAAGACATTTAAAATCACTCGCGGCTAATTGCCGATTCCCGTAATACAGAGAACAATTCGAATGTTGTATTGTAACTAACAAATATGTAATTTCAACTAATATGAAAGAAATTATAATAGCGGATATAACGAATGCTTCGAATGATTCGAGATTCAGTATATCTAATATAGAGAACTGTCCCTGCACAGTGTCATTTTTGCAGGAAAAAAAAACTATTTAAAATCGAGTCGCGGCTATTTGCCGGCAAATGAATTGTTGGATCCGTAATACAGAGAACTGTCATTCATTGAAGTCATTGATAAAAAAAAGCGTAGGGGTCCCCCCAAATTCAATAACCAGGCCCTTCAGGTCTGGGATGGATATTAAGGGGGACCCCAGCCAAAAAAAAAAAAAAATGGCGTAGGGTCCCCCTCAAAATCCACACCAGACCCTTGAGGTCTGGGATGGATTTTAAGGGGAACCCTAGCCAAAAAAAATGGCGTGGGGTCCCCCATAAAATCCATACCAGACCCTTATCCGAGCACGCAACCTGGCAGGCCGCAGGAAAAGAGGGGGGGACGAGAGCGGCCCCCCCTCCCGCCTGAACCGTACCAGGCTACATGCCCTCAACATTGGGAGGGTGCTTTGGGGTCCCCCCCAAAGCACCTTGTCCCCATGTTGATGAGGACAAGGGCCTCATCCCCACAAACGTGCCCGGTGGTTGTGGGGATCTGCGGGCGGGGGGCTTATCGGAATCTGGAAGCCCCCTTTAACAAGGGGACCCCCAGATCCCGCCCCCCCCTGTGTGAAATGGTAAGGGGGTACAAAAGTACCCCTACCATTTCACCAAAAAAGTGACAAAAATGGTAAAAATAATAGGGTCATCATATATAGGCCCAATGACACCCCTCTTCGGCAATCCCGATTTCCCCCCAGCAAATGAATCCAGAACCTTTTTAAAATGGGAGAAAAAAGACAACATCAGAATAGTACAAACAATGGAGAACAAAAAACTTATTCGACTAGAAGACATGGGTAGAGAACATGCACACAAATGGATACAACACAGACAGCTTCAGGAATATATAAATACTCTTGAGAAAACAGGAATACTGGACAGAACACCCACAACATTGGAAACATTATTATTACAAGAACAAAGACCCATACATAATCTTTCCAACATATATAAATATTTAATTTAAAACAGTAACACACAAGAGTTAAAATATGTAAGAAAATGGGAACAGGAGATGGAAGAGGCCATACCCAGAGAGAAATGGGACAAAGCAATTTTACTAACACACAAAATGTCTCTATCCAATAGACATCAGGAAAGAAACTACAAACTACTAGTGAGATGGTACAAATGCCCAATTGACCTGTATAAAATTAATGTAGAAAATGATAGCACCTGTTGGAGATGTCAAAAAGCAACCGGGACTATGTCACATATCTGGTTTTTATGCCCAAAGGTGTACATATTCTGGGAAAAAATATTTAAGATATATAGCGAGATGACAGATATAAACATACAACCAGAAATAAAGATCGCTATTTTATCAATGATACCAGGTACGATCAAAAAGATAAGAAAAGGGATACTAAAACACTGTTTAACCGCAGCTAGAACAGTAATAGCAAGGAAATGGAAAAACAATATAGCACCCTCAATTGAGGAATGGATCATAGAAATGGATGATATGCGTTCACTGGAAGAGAGGATTATAAAGGAAGAGGATCCCAAAGATCACATAAACGAAACTTGGCAAAAATGGAGAGACTATAGGATGTCGTCCTTATTGCTGCGGACGATATGAGAGGGAGGGGGGGGGGGAGGAGGGAGAACGGGAGAGACCTTGTCAAAATCCCTTTTTTTTTTTTTTTTCCTTCTTCTTTCCTCCTTTTTTTTTTTTTTTTTTTTTTTTTTTTTTTTCTTTCTCTCTTTTTCTTTTTTTTCTCTCTACTGGACACTAATATGAATGAAGAGAGTATGATAGATTGTTTGATAAGTTTTAATGACATATGATGGGGAGTAAGAATGAAAGTAATAGCAACATTATATAACTAATACGCAAAAGTACAGGAATAAGAAACTATGGAGTTATAAACAGACACAACTGTAAATGCCTGTATAATACATGTAACTGCAAAGTTTTATGTTTGTCAAGATGTGAAAATGAAATAAAGTAAGATTTGAAACAAAAATGGTAAAAATGACAGGAGACGGTCTTTGACAATTCCTTTATTAAAATCTTCTTTCTTCTGGTCTTCCTTCTTCATCTTCTCCTTCCGTCATCTTCTTCCTTCGATTCGCTTCTTCTTCCTCCGGTCTTCTCGTCCTTCTCGTCCGGCGTCGTCCTTCTCGTCCGGCATCGGCGTCTCTTCTCGCAGGCCGCTCCTCGCAATGGGAGGCTCCCGCTCTGTGAGGCTCCGCTCCGGGTGACAGGTCTTTTATAACGAAGGCACCTGGTGACCCCGCCCCCCCTCTGACGTCATGGGGAAAGCCATAGGGAATTCCACATGACGTCCCCGTGCGTCAGAGGGGGCGGGGTCACCAGGTGCCTTCGTTATAAAAGACCTGTCACCCGGAGCGGAGCCTCACAGAGCGGGAGCCTCCCATTGCGAGGAGCGGCCTGCGAGAAGAGACGCCGATGCCGGACGAGAAGAACGACGCCGGACGAGAAGGACGAGAAGACCGGAGGAAGAAGAAGCGAATCGAAGGAAGAAGATGACGGAAGGAGAAGATGAAGAAGGAAGACCAGAAGAAAGAAGAAAGAAGATTTTAATAAAGGAATTGTCAAAGACCGTCTCCTGTCATTTTTACAATTTTTGCCACTTTTTTGGTGAAATGGTAGGGGTACTTTTGTACCCCCTTACCATTTCACACAGGGGGGGGGGCCGGGATCTGGGGGTCCCCTTGTTAAAGGGGGCTTCCAGATTCCGATAAGCCCCCCGCCCGCAGACCCCCACAACCACCGGCCAGGGTTGTGGGGATGAGGCCCTTGTCCTCATCAACATGGGGACAAGGTGCTTTGGGGGGGACCCCAAAGCACCCTCCCAATGTTGAGGGTATGTGGCCTGGTACGGTTCAGGCGGGAGGGGGGGCCGCTCTCGTCCCCCCCTCCTTTCCTGCGGCCTGCCAGGTTGCGTGCTCGGATAAAGGGTCTGGTATGGATTTTGAGGGGGACCCCACGCCATTTTTTTTTTTTTTTTTTGGCCGGGGTTCCCCTTAAAATCCATCCCAGACCTGAAGGGTCTGGTATGGATATTTGGGGGGGACCCCACGCCATTTTTTTTTTTTTTTTTTGGCTGGGGTCCCCCTTAATATCCATACCAGACCTGAAGGGCCTGGTTATTGAATTTGGGGGGACCCCTACGCTTTTTTTTTTTCTGCAAAAATGACACTTTGTCATTCGAATTCATTCGTTATATCTGCTATAATAATTTCGTTCAAATTAGTTGAAATTCGATATTGGTAGTTGGATTTACTAACGATTCGTAACTATTCATAACGATTCGTAACGATTCGTAACTTGAAATTGAAATTCGATATTTGTAGTTGGATTCGAATTGTTCTCTGTGTTATGAGAACCAACAATTCATTAGCCGCGTTAACGATTCGTAACGATTCGTAACGATTCGTAACTTTACTAACGATTCGTAAAAAAAATTACGATTCGTCCGAATTTCGTATTTCGTACGAATTCGAACGGAATTTCGTACACGAATTACGAATTTTTTTTATATACGAAACGGGACGAAACGAAACGAAACGAATTTTTTGGCAGTTCCCATGTCTAGTACAAAGTGAATGAGGCATTTGTTTATGCATCTGGAGCCACCTGGAGCTGTGTGCAGACAGCCTATTTTATTGAATAGAGACACAGAGGCTGTATCCACACATCCGAATTGGACAGCTGTGCAAGACAGGGTGCTCCGCCATGAATGCAGACAGTGTGCGTTTAGGGATGGGAATCTGCCTGTTCACATCCTGTTGTGAAAACATAACAGGAAGTAAGAGCAAATCACTGCAAAGGGAGGGAAAACCCTTCTTAGACAGATGTCACCGGAATAAGTGTCCCAATTGGAAGACTATTATGGTGAATTGTAAGACTTTTAGTCCCGGTGACTGTGAGAAATAGGAAGACTGAATCTGCCTAATTGGTACACAGACTGAAATCAAAATGTGATAGGGATTCTAACCACTCAAAACTCTATCCAAAGCTGAAAAAAACTCAAAGAAATTTAACTTCTATGTACTTTAAGGCTACTTTCACCCAGGGGTGCTTTTCAGGCATTTTTGCGCTAAAAATAGTGCCTGTAAAGCACCTGAAAAGTGCCTCTCAAGCCACCCCAGTGTGAAAGACATCCGCTTGCAGGACGAGAAAAAAAAGTCCGGCAAGCAGCATCTTTGGGGCATTGCGGGAGCGGTGAATTCACTGCTCCTAAAGTGCCCTTGCCATTAAAATCAATGGCCAGCGCTGCCAAAGTGCCTGCAAAGCGCTTCAGCATCGGCAATTTGTGGGTGCTTTTAACCCTTTGTTCGGCCGTTAGCAGGGGTTAAAAGCTCCCCACTAGTGGCTGAAAAGCAACGCTAAAACAACGGTAAAGTGCCGCCGCCCCCTCGCCCCAGTGTGTAAGTGTACTAATAACAGGTGCACAACTAGGCACCCCACACATTAATACTCTGGACGAGGAGTGGCCAGTCCATTAGGGGGCCGCCCCCCTAGCTTGCCTTTGGAGATGCATGCAGGGCGCCAGACTCATACATTCATTCATACATCAATACATTTGTATGAGTTGTTTTTTTTTCAAGCCACATGATTAGAGCCTGAATACTGACCACCAATAGTGATCTTATAATGAATAGATAAATACATACACAAATATGCAAAACAAATGTGACTCATGATCATAAAAAAAATTATAATCATATTGCATATTGGCCACTATTGGTGGCTAGTATGGTTTTATGCATATGTTTATATAATTTGATCTAAATTCATGAAGATATTGGATGCATGAGGAGGCTCAATCCCACCAAGGGGTGTGTTGGAGACACCCCCATCTGACCATAGCCATGTCACTTTGCTATTTAAGAGGGTGCAGGAAATAGTCTAGCTGGCTCTGTGGAAGAGGCTAGTCCTCGAAACGCGTTAGCCCATTGGACCTGCACTTTCTCCTGTCCCATAATATGATGTATTGTGGACTGGATGATGCTGTGCTATGTGATGAGCTTTGATACAATTAACATTCTGTGAGTAGAGATGAGCTCAGGCGTGTTCGCCAGGAAGTCGGCAGCTGCGCATCGGGGGAATGTCTCACTGCCTGTGATTAGCGCAGCGCTGCGCCGACTTCGTGGCGGGTTCTGCACGTGGAGCATGCGAACACACCTGAGCTCATCCTTATCTGTGAGTATAATACTTACCACTTTTTACATTAATACAGCTATGGTTTTAGGATAATGCACTAGGTTGGTGCACCCTCTCTCTCTCTCTTTTTTGTGCTTTCTGTGCAGTTTTGAACCTAGGCACAGTTGCAGCTGCATTGTATTGCTAAGAATATTACCATGTTGCTTTTATAATGCAGGTCACTCAAGGTCCTCCTTAGCTTAGTCCATCAGCTACAACATCATTGATTAGCCTCCTGAGATTAATCAATGAATAATATATGGAAGGGGAACTTGTCAAGCAATCGTGTGTTCTTTAATCCCTAAGGACTGGTGCTAGTCAGTGGAGCTATTGCATTCTCTCTAGTCTTGGCTAGTTGCTTTGCATTGTGCGCATATTGATTTATTTCAGGTCAGTTGGGGCTATGGAACGAATGGTTCATCTTTGTGCTTTTATTGGAAGAGAAATTTTAAAATATGCATAGATATCACAGATCTACTGACACTGTACAGTTTGTTTGCATATTATTTATATTTATTTTACAATAGACATGTAACTGCGTCATACTCTGTTCCACTTCCACATATTGATTGATCAAATTCAGCTGCAAAACCAAAGGCTGACATTTACTGCCTGACTATAGCTTTACTTTACAGAAACCTCAGCAATTCTGAGTGTCTCTAAAAGCAAGCCATCTGCTTAGGCTTGCCTACTTAAACTTCATCGTTGAAGTAAATGCACTCATACCCTTACACATAATGGCTTAAATCATACCGGCAGCAAATCCCTGGATATCTTAAAGCCAAGGAAAATCCAATTATATAACAGCATAAACATTTTCCAAATGTATGGAAACATAGTATAGTGGTGGCAGAAAAAAAATGGCCCATAGAGTCTTCTTTTTTTTTCATGTCTAATCTTTCTTGGGTAAGGTCAAATCGGAAAGCAAAAACAACTATGGTGTAATAAGACGTTCCAAGTCACATTAGTGTATCTGTTTGACAGTGTTTTAGGACTTTTAGGGCTTAAAGTGGAAGTAAACCCCCCTAGAGTTTTCAGCCAAAGAAGCTGCCATCTTTGCCTCTGTTTAATCTTCACCTGCCACGTGCTGCACATGTGATCCGTTATGACACCAGCCATTGGATGGTTTGACTGTTTGGTTGAGAGCACAGCCAATGTGCAGTTAGCATTCCCGGCATGCCTTTTTTTTTTTAAACTGTTAAATCGATGGGTTTACTTCCGCTTTAAGTGACTTTTTTTGCTCTTTGTTATAGCAAACTTTTTACGCCATGGGAAGTATACAATATTATCGTATTGTAGGGTTGCTTCATTGAAATCAGACCCAGATAGCAAGCAATTTTGCTGTAAGTTTGAAAATGACTTGCTAAGCTTTTGCTGAACTTGCCAGGCTTCACAAGTTTGTTGCACAATTGCAGCAAGTCCGTATTGTATGACTCCAGATCAACTTTCTTTGCAAACATTCTTCAAGTCTGCTGCAAGTTCTGGTTCAGTTGTGTTGTGCAATAGTCATAGTTACATAGTTAGTCAGGTAAAAAAAAGACACAAGTCCACCTAGTTCAACCATAAAAAATAAAAAATAAAATTAAAAATATCATACAATCCCATCTACCTAATCCTATACCCACAGTTGATCCAGAGGAAGGCGGAAAAAAAACCAGAAAAGCATGATCCAATTTGCTACAACAGGGGAAAAAATTCCTTCCTGATCCCAGAGAGGCAATCGGATTTTCCCTGGATCAACTTTACCTGTAAATGTTGGTACCCAGTTATATTATGTACATTTAGGAAAGAATCCAGGCCTTTCTTAAAGCAATCTACTGAGCTGGCCAGAACCACCTCTGCAGGGAGTCTATTCCACATTTTCACAGCTCTTATGCCACGTACACATGGTCAGACTTTTCCGACGCTCAAAAGCAACATGCATAGATGTGCATCAAGCCTTACTATGAAGAGACCTTTCCGTATTTGGAGATGAAATCTCTTTTCCTCTAGACGTAAAGAGTGCCCCCTTGTCCTCAGTGTTGACTGTAAAGTGAATAACTCAACACCAAGTTCACTATAAGGACCCCTTTTATATTTATACATGGTGATAATATCCCCCTTTAATCTCCTCTTCTCAAGTGTGAATACATTCAGTTCCTCTAATCTTTCCTCATAGCTGAGCTCCTCCATGCCTCTTATCAGTTTGGTTGCCCTTCTCTGCACTTTCTCCAGTTCCCCGATATCCTTTTTGAGAACTGGTGCCCAAAACTGAACTGCATATTCCAGATGAGGTCTTACTAATGTTTTGTACAGGGGCAAAATTATATCTCTCTCTCTGGAGTCCATACCTCTCTTAATACAAGAAAGGACTTTGCTCACTTTGGAAGCTGCAGTTTGGCATTGCATGTTATTATTGAACTTATGATCTACCAAAACCCCCAGATCCTTCTCCACTATGGATTCCCCAGTTGTACTCCCCCTAGTATGTATGATGCATGCATATTCTTAGCCCCCAAGTGCATAACTTTACATTTATCAACATTAAACCTCATCTGCCACATAGTCGCCCAATTAGACAGTGCACTGAGGTTGGCTTGTAAATTGGAGACATCCTGTAAGGACGTTATTCCACTACATAGCTTGGTGTCATCTGCAAAGACAGAAATGTTACTTTTAATCCCAGACCCAATATCAGTGATGGCGAACCTTGGCACCCCAGATGTTTTGGAACTACATTTCCCATTATGCTCAGCTACACGCCAGAGTGCATGAGCATCATGGAAATGTAGTTCCAAAACATCTGGAGTGCCAAGGTTTGCCATCACTGCACTATATAATTTATAAAGGTATTAAAAAGTAAGGGTCCCAACACTGAACCTTGGGGTACACCACTGATAACCTTAGACCATTCAGAGTAAGAATCATTAACCACTACTCTCTGAATTCTGTCTTTTTGCCAGATTTCTATTCATTTACAAACTGATATTTCCAAGCCTGTAGACTTTACCTTACACATGAGCCGTGTGTGGGGAGCTGTGTCAAACGCTTTTGCAAAATCCAAGTATACCACATCCACAGCCAAGCCACTGTCCAAGGTTTTACTTACCTCCTCATAAAAAAGAAATCAGGTTTGTATGACAACTTCTGTCTTTCCTAAATCCATGCTGTCTGTTGCTTACTATTCCCGTCCTTAATGAGTCCCTAAAAATTAGATGCAATGGCTTTGAAATTACAGAGCTCAATTGTTTTAGGATCCATGGGTGGATGCCATCTGGTCCAGGTGCTTTTTCCACCTTTATTCTGTCTAAATATTTCTGAACCATATCCATTTTGAGCCATTCTGGACCATTTGGGGCTGTGTCACTACCACCCCAATTATGGACATGAGCTCCCCCATGCTCCTTTGTATACACAGAGCTGAAGAAAGTATTTAATACATTTGCCTTCTCTTTTTTCCCAGTCACCCACTCTAGATTATTTTGTAAAGAGCCTACATGCTCAGACTTGACCTTTTTACTACTAATATATTTGAAGATTTTTTGGGGGTTTGTCCTACTATCTTTTGCAATCTGTCGTTCATTTTGAGTTTTTGCGTCCTTGATTTCCTTTTTACATATTCTGTTATATTCTTTGTAACATTTAAACGACACTAGTGTTCCTTCATTTTTATATTTTTTAAAAGCTCTTTTCTTATTGTTTATAGCTTTTTTAACTTTGGCCGTGAGCCACATATGTTTTATTTTTAGCCTTTTAAACTTATTGCCCATGAGAATATACTTTGCAGTGAGTTCACAAACAGTCACTTTGAAGAATTACCATTTCTGTTCTGTGCCCATTGATGCCAATATTCCCTCCCAGTCCAAGTCCTGGAGAGCAGCCCTCATCCTTGGAAAATTTGCTCTCTTGAAGTTAAGTGTTTTTATCTTTCCCGTATGTGTTTTATGCTTACAGCTAACATCAAATGAAATCATTTGAAAGATGTTCCTTTATATGAACATTAGTAATAAACTCTGCATGGGTTGAGATTACTAGGGCCAACAGAGCATCATTCCTAGTTGGGGCCTCAATAAACTGGACAATAAAATTGTCCTGTAATAGGTTTATACATTTTTGCCTATTAACTGTCCCAGCAGTGCCATTACTCCAGTCAATTTCTGGGTAGTTAAAATCCCCCATTATTACCACCGTCCCAGCCCTTGCAGCCCTTTCTATCTGTGCAAGGAGCTGAGTCTCCACCTCCTCATTAACATTGCTGAACCCTAGCACCAGGGAGACAAAAAAACATTTGGTTGAGGTGATCCTGGCGACAAATTATTCTATCAGTCCTTCTGATTATAAAATCCCCTATTACCACCAACTGTCTAGGCCTACCTGCACTCCCCTCATCACCTCTACTAGATGGGCAGCTTTCCCAGCTGTTAGGGGTAGCAGTGACATATAGGGCTGCCACCTCTGTGTTTGCCACCTCCACAACTTCACCCAACTTGGCAAATTTGTTTTGATGCACAAATACAGGATTGGCCTTCCTTTTCTGTGAGCCCCTTTCACTCCCTCTAACTACATTAACCCATCTTCTCCTATCTGATAATCCTGACTTGCCCCTCCACCCTCCACATCAACCCTACTGACCACCTGCACCTGCTTTCAAGGTTGTCCTTTCTGCCCAGTGTTGCAACTTGCTCCTTCAGATCTCTAATGCGAGCTTCCAGAAGGGCAACCTGCTCACATCTGTCACAGCGGTATCTATCCTGCAGCTGTTGCACCAATTTTGCATACATGTGGCACACTGTGCACTGAGCAAAACATTTAACCCTGCTAGCAATCATTTCCCAGTTACAATAAAGTTACTTATAGGAAGTTTAAGATGTTATTTACAGGTTAGAAGACTCCTGTCTTAACTCCTGGTCATTAACTCTCCACTTTAGTTCAAAATTGCACTTATGTTCACAAATTGCAGAAGCAAGCCACCATTAGCAGGGAGCCAGCTCCAGTAGGAGTTTGTATAGACACTTATATACACCTGTAAACTATTAACCACTCCCCTTAATTATTAACCACTCCCCACCACAGGGGTCACTGTGTCTGAATTTTCATGCTGTAGACTTGCAGAGCTCTTGCTGTAGACTCACCACTGCAACTTTGCTCTTGCTAGAGACTTCCCCCGCAAATTTGCTACAAATTGGAAAAGTGCCAACTAGAACTTGTGCTTTAAGTGCTCTGCAAATGTACAACTTGCCAGTGAAAATGTGCAGCAAGTTAACAGACTTACAATTCAACACTGCCACCAATTTGTGGAAAGTTATCCTTGCTATCTGGGTAGGTGATTAAGAACAGACTTTGGTAACCAGGCCAATAATTCGGATAAAGCTGTCATCCTGGTAACTAGGGATGGGCCAACCCCCCCCCCCCCCCCAGTTCAGTTCGCACCAGAACATGCGAACAGGCAAAAAATTTGTTCGAACACGCGAACACCGTTAAAGTCAATGGGACACAAACATGAAAAACCTAAAGTGCTAATTTTTAAAGCTTATATGCAAGGTATTGTCTTAAAAAGTGTTTGGGGACCTGGGTCCTGCCCCAAGGGACATGTAACAATGCAAAAAAAAGTTTTAAAAATGGCCGAGCAGTGATTTTAATAATGCTTAAGGTGAAACAATAACATTTTAAAATATTCCTTTAAATTTTGTACCTGGGGGGTGTCAGCATGTGGCCTGGTACGGTTCAGGAGGGGGGGCGCTCTCTCGTTCCCCCCTCTTTTCCTGTGGCCTGCCAGGTTGTGTGCTCGAATAAGGGTCTGGTATGGATTTTTGGGGGGACCCCATGCCATTTTTTTTATTTTGGCGTGGGGTTCCCCTTAAAATCCATACCAGACCTGAAGGGCCTGTTATGGAATTTGGGGGGACCCCCACGCATTTTTTTTTTTAAATTTTGGTTTGGGGTTTCCCTGTGGGGAATCCCATGCCGTTTTTAACAATGAACTTTTGTGTGTATTGCCAGGACCGACAATTCATTATAGCCGCGAGTACTTTTAAATGACTTTTTTTTCCTTTAGAAATTAAATTTTGCTCTCACACTGTTGTAAACACGGGAAACATGCGCCACTTTACAGGCATACTATAGACACCCCCCCCCCCCCAGGTACGAAGTTTAACCACATGCCGACCGGCGCACGACGATATACGTCGACAGAATGGCACGTACAGGCAGGAGGGCGTATATATACGTCCCTCCTTTCGCCTGTCCGTGCCATCGGGAGCGCGCCGGGAGCGGCGCGCTCCCGCGCCGGTCGGGACCCCCGTGAGTCTGGCCGCGGTCCCCGCGGACTCGATCGCCGCGGGGACTCCCGCGATCGTCTCACGGATCGGCTGAACGGGGAGATGCCGAGATAAACAGCATCTCCCTGTTCTGCCTAGCAACTAGTGACGCCGATCTCTGCTCCCTGTGATTGGAGCAGAGATCAGCATTCACTAGCTGACAGCCACGCCCCCCACAGTAAAAAACACACCCCTAGGCCTACTTAACCCCTACACTGCCACCTTGTGGTTAACCCCTAAACTGCTAGTGTCATTTATACAGAAATCAATGCATTTAAATGCATTAATTGCTGTAAAAATGACAATGGTCCCAAAAATGTGTCAAAAATGTCCGATGTGTCCGCCATAATGTCGCAGTCACAAAAAAAATCGCAGATCTCCGCCATTAATAATAAAAAAAAAATTATTAATAAAAATGCTATAAAACTATCCCCTATCTTGTAAACGCTATAACTTCTGCGCAAACCGATCAATAATCGCTTATTGCGATTTTTTTTACCAAAAATATGTAGAAGAATACGTATCGGCCTAAACTGAGGAAAAAAAAAATGTTTTTTTTATATATATTTTTTGGGGATATTTATTATAGCAAAAAATAAAAAATAATGCATTTTTTTCAAAATTGTCGCTCTATTTTTGTTTATAGCGCAAAAAATAAAAACCGCAGGGGCGATCAAATACCACCAAAAGAAAGCTCTATTTGTGGGAAAAAAAAGGACGTCAATTTTGTTTGGGAGCCACGTCGCACGACCGCGCAATTGTCAGTTAAAGCGACGCAGTGCCGAATCGCAAAAAGGGGCCTGGTCCTTTGGCTGCAAATTGGTCCGGTCTGAAAGTGGTTAAAGAAATATTACACTTTTATTGTTTCACTTTAAGCATTATTAAAATCACTGCCCCCGAAAAAACTTGAGTTTTTAAAACCTTATTTTTGCATTGACACATGTCCCCTGGGGCAGGACCCAGGTTCCCAAATACTTTTTATGACAATACCATGCATATACAGTGCCTTGCGAAAGTATTCGGCCCCCTTGAACTTTTCAACCTTTTGCCACATTTCAGGCTTCAAACATAAAGATATAAAAAAATTTATTTTTTGTGAAGAATCACCAACAAGTGGGACACAATTGTGAAGTGGAAGGGAATCTATTGGATTGTTGAAACTTTTTTAACTAATAAAAAAATGAAAAGTGGGGCGTGCAAAATTATTCGGCCCCTTTGCGTTAATACTTTGTAGAGCCACCTTTTGCTGCGATTACAGCTGCAAGTCGCTTGGGGTATGTCTCTATCAGTTTTGTACATCGAGAGACTGAAATTCTTGCCCATTCTTCCTTGCAAAACAGCTCGAGCTCAGTGAGGTTGGATGGAGAGCGTTTGTAAACAGCAGTTTTCAGCTCTTTCCACAGATTCTCGATTGGATTCAGGTCTGGACTTTGACTTGGCCATTCTAACACCTGGATACGTTTATTTGTGAACCATTCCTTTGTAGATTTTGCTGTATGTTTGGGATCATTGTCTTGTTGGAAGATAAATCTCCGTCCCAGTTTCAGGTCTTTTGCAGACTTCAACAGGTTTTCATCCAGAAAACCTGTATTTGGCTGCATCCATCTTCCCCTCAATTTTAACCATCTTCCCTGTCCCTGCTGAAGAAAAGCAGGCCCAAACCATGATGCTGCCACCACCATGTTTGACAGTGGGGATGGTGTGTTGAGGGTGATGAGCTGTGTTGCTTTTACGCCAAACATATCGTTTTGCATTGTGGCCAAAAAGTTCGATTTTGGTTTCATCGGACCAGAGCACCTTCTTCCACATGTTTGGTGTGTCTCCCAGGTGGCTTGTGGCAAACTTTAGACAAGACTTTTTATAGATATCTTTGAGAAATGGCTTTCTTCTTGCCACTCTTCCATAAAGGCCAAATTTGTGCAGTGTACAACTGATTGTTGTCCTATGGACAGACTCTCCCACCTCAGCTGTAGTTCTCTGCAGTTCATCCAGAGTGATCATGGGCCTCTTGGCTGCATCTCTGATCAGTCTTCTCCTTGTCTGAGCTGAAAGTTTATAGGGACAGCCAGGTCTTGGTAGATTTGCAGTGGTCTGATACTCCTTCCATTTCAAAATGATCGCTTGCACAGTGCTCCTTGGGATGTTTAAACCTTGGTAAATCTTTTTGTATCCAAATCCGGCTTTAAACTTCTCCACAACAGTATTACGGACCTGCCTGGTGTGTTCCTTGGTCTTCATGATGCTCTCTGCGCTTTCAACAGAACCCTGAGACTATCACAGAGCAGGTGCATTTATACAGAGACTTGATTACACACAGGTGGATTCTATTTATCACCATCAGTCATTTAGGACAACATTGGATCATTCAGAGATCCTCGCTGAACTTCTGGAGTGAGTTTGCTGCACTGAAAGTAAAGGGGCCGAATAATTTAGCACGCACCACTTTTCAGTTTTTTATTTGCTAAAAAAGTTTAAAATATCCAATGGATTTCGTTCCACTTCACAATTGTGTCCCACTTGTTGGTGATTCTTCACAAAAAATTAAAATTTGATATCTTTATGTTTGAAGCCTGAAATGTGGCAAAAGGTTGAAAAGTTCAAGGGGGCCGAATACTTTCGCAAGGCACTGTAAACCTTTAAAATGAGCACTTTTGATTTCTCCCATAGACTTTTAAAGGGTGTCCTGCGGCTTTCGAATTTGCCGCAAACACCCCAAATGGTTCGATATTCGGTGAACAAGCGAACACCCGATATTCGAGTCAAACATCGGGACCATCCCTACTGGTAACTGCCAAAGCTGTCAAGTTTTAATTGTAAAGCCTGGTACACACTATAGTGTAGGTTTTTTTCCGTTCAACCCAGCGTGTTCAACGAAAAAAAATAACTGTCAGCTTTGGTCGGAGCCGCTGTACTCACTATGCAAAGTAAGTACAGTGATCTCCCCCATTGAGCAATTGTGTTCTGACGGGTGGGCGGCCCCCCGCCAGAACACTCTGATTGGCGGAGAGCGATGATCGGGAGTTGGTCGGCTGCTGGTTTTCCAGCATGCTCATTCGACAGAAGCCGGCCAAACGTTCGGCTTCTGTCTGACAGAGCGACATACACATGGGCCGAATGATGGCCATTTTTTTTTAAACGGCAAATGTCTCCCGACATTCGGCCCTTGTGTACATGGCTTTAGTCTGGCCTAATCTCATTTAAAAATGCTAAGGATTGTACTACTCATGCATTATAAACTGTGACAAGCAACTGCCATCTTTTTGATCAGTCAAGCTACAATTCAACTAATTCACTGCCTTGCAGTTAGCAGCAGAATTGTCAGCCTGTCGTGTGCAGACGACCATTGGGTTGCATATACGGTCTATCATATAAGCAGCCCAATGGCCAACTGAGAGAGCCTGCAGGGCAGGCTTACCATACTACTGCTAAGTTCTAAGTGACTTGACATTTTTTAGCTTGCAACATGGTGTACCGTACTGGAAATGTTTTCAGGTAAGAAACCTTGCCGAGGATTAACACAAAAAACTATTTGCTTATGTGGGAGGGTTAGTTCAAACTACTGCTGTCCACTTAAGAGAAAGTTTTCTTAGGGCTGTTTACCCCACTTCAAACATAGGGTTACCCTTGCAGTTTTCAACATTTCTCAGAAAAACAAATACTTCACACCTGTGCCACGGCTGAGGACCATGTAATAGTAACCCAGCCGCCCCGAACAGTGTACATCGCACCACCTGAACAACCCCACCATTGGGACTCTCCCGGCGACTCCTCCTTCCCAACACTTCACATTGTTTTTTACCCCGGTGTATCAACATGTACCGGTAGTTCTTACACAAGTCTTCCCAGGAAACACAGATGTGACCACATAGTGCATTTGAACAGTTTTACGATAAAATTCCAGTAACAAAACATGAATCCACATATATCTCAGCACCTTTTCTTATAGTTGTTGGGGTGGGCATACCTTTCCTGGAGCAAGATGCCCCCTATAGACGGTATAGCAAACGGTCCAAATTCATAGTCCCATTAAAGGGTCCCACTTATGGGAATGTAGATTGTACCTCTTCCACTGACTACATCTTTACTCCCACAGCCACCCTTA
This sequence comes from Lithobates sylvaticus, assembly GCA_028564925.1. Taxonomy (NCBI): domain Eukaryota; kingdom Metazoa; phylum Chordata; class Amphibia; order Anura; family Ranidae; genus Lithobates; species Lithobates sylvaticus. Next base: position 549,884,709 of record CM053029.1, read on the forward strand.
ATCATATTGCTCATGTATTTATAGCTATGAGCAAACACAGACAGGAAGTATACTGCAGCAACATAACTTTAACTATTTAATCCTAAAAGACTGTGCGCACCTGCACAATCAAGGTGCTGGTTGTCAGAGTGTTAGAGGCTTTATTCCTCCTAAATCTCTACAAAGCCTCTAGGTTCCTAGAATTAAAACAAATTTTGCCAAAATCTAAGGAAACTGAAAATCATATTTTCTCCATATGACTCAAGCAGCCGTGATCCCCTCAACCTGCCTGGGTGAGAACCTTGGGTAATACAAAACCCTTTTATGCTGTGACTGGGCACTATACAGTGGGGAAATTATTATTTGACCCCCTGCAGATTTTGTAATGATGTACAAAGAAATTAAGGGTCTATAGTTTTTATCATAGGCGTATTTTAACCAATTCAATACTGGCCTATTGTCAAATGACGCCATCAAGGTGGATCTCCCATCCTGGGTGGGCGTCATATGACGTCCTCCCATTCCCGGCCGTCTAGGGGCAACGTGCACGCCCACGGCGTCGCTCGGAACCCGGTGTGCGTGCTACTTCGTGCTACTTCCATAGTGCTAACAGAAAATGGAACAATTCTTATTTTGATACTGCTCCTCCAGTATGCATACTCTAAATATGATTTGTATGAATAAGAATTGTTTCCATTATTTGTTAGTATAATGGAAGTAGCACCAACTATTTCATTAAATTTGATGTGACTAAGATTTTGTCTAAGTAGCTCAACCTTATTCCTCAATCTGTTTTTGTTTTGGCGTTAAGCATTACGGTACAGTGGGGAAAAGTAATTATTTGATCCCCTGCAGATTTTGTAAGTTTCCCCACTTACAAAGAAATGAAGGGTCTATAATTTTTATTCAAAGTATTTTTTTATCAAAATGGTTAATCGGATGAAATAACAGAGATTAACTGTAAATTGCAGTTAGAAGCAATAATGCAAAACAGGTTCAGGTTGGCAAAACAAAGCATAAACTACAGAATCTGATGATGAAAGCTGCACAGACGTGAACTCTTCAGAGCATTGTCTCAGTGACTCAATCAGGATAACATATGGCAGCATACTGAGAGTCAAGCAGAGAATCACAGTAAAACAGAACAGAACACAGCTACTTGCTATTATCCCCATAGACAGCGTCCCTCAAAGTGAAGTCCAGGGTAGCTCTGGTAACACAGGTGAACAGCTGGAGGGATCCAAGACCCAAGGATAAGGTGCCAACCCACTGGAATCATAGTTCTCTGGTAACAATTGGGAAAGGGTTTTTCAGATTAGCTGTGACTTATGCAGAAGCTGCATGCTATTAGGTTCTGGCCTGGCAGATAGCACACAGGTTCTAACAGTGGAGGGCCTCTGACCTGGCTGCAGTTTATTTTCCCAGCTACATCTGCTTCATCTTGTGTGGTGCTCTGAGCATCTAAGGGAATGAAGAAGAGAAACATATCTTCCCTAGGCATGTCCAGAAACCCAGGGAGTTGTGAAAAATTTAGTTAAAGGGACCTGTGCCTGCATCTGGGCTATTGAGTAAATGAGCCATAGGCAATGTACAGCATACGTCTTCAACAGCAAATATGTCTTACATAAAGTTAAAAAACACGTGCTGACCACAATACATTGAGGTTTGCAAGGTGTTTACCAGGATTATGGCTGAAGATATCAGCCATAACCTCAGTATAGTTTTTTTGTAGCCAGCGGCTGGCTTTCTCATGACCTCATCTACTGCTTGAGGGTGTTTCTTTGCTTACTGTTTCTGCTGGTTTTCCCAAGAAACGATACAACGATAAGGCGGCTGCTCCCATAATAAATACTCTTTGATCGACTCTATGGCCTTAGAGAACCAGCGTGACGTCATGATGTCACTTCCAGTCCAGGCTGGAAGTATATCATTTTTTGTTCTTTTCAAAGCAAAAGATCAAAAAAAAATTTTTTTTATTTTGATCTTATGCTTTTAATTGCTTCCCAACCAGCCGCCGCAGTTTTACTGCAGCAGAATGGCACGGCTCGGTGAAACGACGTTACTAGGGCCGAGCGCATACTGATACTGATACTGATACTAAGTATGAACACCGATCTCGCTCTACTCCTAGACAGCCCCCCCTACAGTTAGAACACACCTAGGGCACACGGTTAACCCCTTGATCGCCCCTTATGCCCCATTCCGACCACAAAATCCGTCAGATTTTTTCCGACAGATTTTGTCCGAAAGTTGTGTTGCATAGACACGGTCGGACAAAGTTGTTGGAAAATCTGATCGTTCCGAATGAGGTGACGTACAAAATGTACGACGGGACTACGTAGAGGCCAGTAGCCAATAGCTTTCGTCTCCAAATTTCTTCTGAGCATGCCTGCCACTTTGTGCATCGGAATTCTCTACACACGATCGGAAAAAGTCCGATCAGATTTTGTTGTCGGAAGATATTAGATCCTGCTCTCAATTTTTTTCCGACCCTTATTGACCCCAAATCTCACCATGAAGAAGACCTGTCATCCTTATTTATATTACAAGGGATGTTTACATTCTTTGTAAAAGGAATAAAAGTGCTAAAAAATAATTTAAAACATTAAAGGGACAGTGTAAAAGTAAAATAAATAAGTTTTTTTTTTTTTAATTGCCCCATCCTTCTGTGCTCTTGCATGACTGTATACGCAAGTCACGCATGCATATGTAAACACATGTGAGGTATTGCCACAAATGTTACAGCGAGAGCAATAATTCTAGCGCTAGACCTCCTTTGTAACTCTAAACATGTAAACTGTAAAGGTATTTAAAGCGTCATCTATGGAGATTTTAATGTCGTCTATGCCCTATTTTAAGGGTATCTATTTACTCGCGTAACATCATCTTCCACATTATACAAAAAAATTGGAGTAAATATTGTGCTTTGTTTTTTTGAATTCAATAAAGTGCATTTTGTTAAAAAAAAAAAAATACTGCGCAAATACTGCTTGATATAAAAAATTGCAGCAATCAACATTTTATTGCCTAGGACCTCTGCTAAAATATATATATATATATATAGGATATATAAATATATATATATATATATACATACTATATAATGTTTGGGGGTTATAAGTACCGTATTTATCAGCATATAACACGCACATTCATTTTCAGATTGAAGTTTCAGGAAAAAAACTTACATTATAAGTAAAGAATTTATAAAAGGGTCAGTGCCCATCAATGCAGCCTTATCAGTGCCCATCTGCAGCCTCGCCATTGCCCATCATTGCAGCCTGATCAGTGCCTATCTGCAGCCTTGCCCATCATTGCAGCATGATCAGTGCCCATCTGCAGCCTTTCCCATCATTGCAGCCGTGCCCATCAATGCAGCCTTATCAGTGCCCATCATTGCAGCCTGATCAGTGCTTATCTGCAGCCTTGTCCATCATTGCAGCATGATCAGTGCCCTTCTGCAGCCTTGCCCATCATTGCAGCATAATCAGTGCCCTTCTGCAGCCTTGCCCATCATTGCAGCATGATCAGTGCCCATCATTGCAGCCTAATCAGTGCCCATCTGCAGCCTTGCCCATCATTACAGCCTAATCAGTGCCCATCTGCAGCCTTATTGCCAAAATAGACAGAGCCAGATCTCCTGTGTACTCGGCTCGGCTCACAGCCACACCGAGTCATGCCCCTTGGCCCGTCTCCTCTGATGGACATAACACCGGTCCAATGTCGGGACATTAATGCTAGGCGGCGTGACTGCGAACCAAGCTGAGCCGAGTACACAGGAGATCGCGGCTCTGTCTATTTCGGCAGCGCTTGTTCCCTCCTTCCCCTCTGAGGCAGCCCTATATTGGCATATAACGTACACACACGATTTTCCCCTGATTTTAAGGGGGAAAAAGTGCGCGTTATACGCTGATAAATACGGTAATTTTTGAGCAAAAATACTGATTTAAACTTGTAAACAAAAAGTGGCAGAAAAGGCCTGGCTGGCAAGTGGTTACTAGGGCAGAGCAAAGTGCAAGTAACCATGACAACCAATAAGAAGTTTGATTGATACTCTATGATGCAGAAAATGATGGAATGTGATACGTACAGCTGCATTTGTAGATGGTTATTGCACTTTCCACTAGAATAATAAATAGAAAAAGAGAAATAAAAAGAGAGTTCTATGGGACAGAATTCATATAAATGATGTAGCATATATGAAATGCTTTCTGAATGATTTTATAAATAATCCTATAATGAATAGTAGTTTGTTCCTTCACTGTTTAGCTTCCAGTGCGGAAATTTACGCACACCATTCTTCCAGCAAAGAGTTTATTTGAAAATGGAAACAAACAAGTGAAAAAATTGTACAACAGAAAAAGCTGAGCTAGGATAAATAAATTCTCTCAGGAGGAGTAAATCAATTGAACATTCAAATACCGGCTTGGCCAAGGTATCTCAATAATCATTGCTAGAAAAGGCAAAATACTTATTTTTTTAGCTTAAAACAAGCAGAAGGAGAAAAACCTACAAACTCTAAACTGTAAAAACTGAAATAAATTTGTCTTAAAGGCCAACTCAAAAATTGGGTCTCTGAGCAGAAAAAAATTAAAATCTTTAACACTTAAAATGTATTTATGGTAAAAATGTAAAATCATATATTCATTTCCACATTGTCTTTCAATTATTTCTAGATACACCTATTACTCTGAATAATATTGAGGATCGTAAACTTACTTTTGTGAAGATCCCCACACATTTACTTCCTTGAATTCTGTGACCCATCACTATGCCCTGTGAGCCGACTCTGATGGGCCACACAATTCACAGAGCTTGCCTTCTGAACTACAGAGGTGCTACAGAGCAGGAGTTTCAGGAGGCGGAGTCAGTACAGGAATCAATGCTTGCAGACAGCAAGGTACCATGGGATATGTAGTCCTCAGATATTGAAAGTAAATAGCAGAGGAGAAGCTGCAAAGCATGCAAGGAATCCAGGAAGTTGTGGAATAAGATGGTCAGCAGACAGGCAGCACTCACAACATGAAAGCAGATTTTTCAGGTAAGCTTATATTGGATTGTCAAAAATTACTATGGTTTGTATTGTTATTACAGTGAGGGTGTTATCAATTAAAAGTGTATGCTGTGACCACAGATCTTAGGGACCGCCCCACGTACATATACTGTGGCAGGGGGGCCCTTAAGTACAAAATCACATACCTGTACGTGATTTCTTTCATCGGTTCTGGAGCGCGTGCACGCCACTGGCCAAGCGTTCCTGGAGACTTGGAGTATATCCAGCAGTCAGCAGCCAGCCATGAGAATGACCTTGGTGTAAATATTATACCAGTGGAAAAAATTAGAAGAGAGTCGCCATCAGTAAAACCGGGTGGTATTTTAATTGTATTAAATTGTATTAAAATCTGTGCTAACAAGCAGAGAATGCACAAGTAAAAAAGTTCCATAAAAAAGCCGGCCGGCAAGTAGTACAAACACGCCCGTACAAGCGGGACGTGGAACAGCACATCGCTCCTCCCTACGCGCTTTGTCACTAAACTGAAGTCGTCCAGGGGCACGAGTGGCGTATTGACTCACTGCTATATATAATCCACATACCCACTCAAGCCTCGGTCTGAGCCTCGAGCAGCTGACGTTGATGACGCCATATTGGTTAAGGGAAAACAGAGCCCATTCGCCGAGGGACAGAATAGACAGAAATGACAACCGCATATTTACTGCCACACCGTCATATATATCACGACTGTCCTCCTAGTCGGCCCAATTATTTATATATATTTAAATCAGGGAAAAATCCTAACAACACTGTGGGCAGTAATCAAACCCCCTACACATGTCATATAATTAGGCCTAACATTAATTGCGGGTAGAGGTAGTATACCCATAATTGGTAAAGGGGGGGGGGGAAAGGAGGAATGGAAGGAGGGAGTGAGAAACCATTAACAAAACCCCAACCTTTCTTCCTTATTAGTAGAAAATAAAAAATTATTTATTATAATTTAATAAGAATTAAATTACTGAAATTTTGAAATAAATAGTTGAAAACCATAAATTTATATTAAAAATTTGATAATATTGAAAGGTGAAAAAACGAAACCGATGAATAATAGTAAAAATGAAAATGAAAAATAAAGGATCTATTACTAGGTAAATATGGGTAGACTATACCTGTCAGCTACCAAATGAACGATAGCACTGTGGTATACAATGATAGATCCCCACAGACGTTACCTCAACACGGGCAGATAATTTCCCTAATGGGAATTGTTTCTAATTATACCAAAGTGTCCCTTTGGTATAATTGGAAATAATTCCCATTAGGGAAACTATCTGCCCGTGTTGAGGTAACATCTGTGGGGATCTATTATTGTATACCATGCTGCTATCGTTCGTTTGGTAGCTGACTGGTATTGGCACTTTTGATGAGTGTCTGCAACAGGTCCAGTGGCTTGTAAAAACCCACGCAGCACCAGAAGATCACAGTGGTTATCTATGGGGAGGGGAGAGGAATTAATAGTCCAATGCACAAAGCAGCCATCAGCACATGGGACACTTCTATTTCACTGTAAGTACCATCCCTGGTGCTGATTTATTAAAAAAAAAAAAAAAATGTTGCTAATGCTGTGTACACACGATCGGAATTTTGGTTGGAAAAAGCTCTGATGGTTTTGATGGAATTCCGACAGGATTTCACTAAAGCTGTCTTGCATACACACGGTCACACCAAATTCCGACTGTTAAGAACGCGGTGACGTACAACACGTACGACGGGACGAGAAAAAGGAAGTTCAATAGCCAGTAGCCAATAGCTTCCATCTCGTAGTTGAATCTGAGCGTGCGTGAGTTTTTTCGCGTTGTGTGCATACACACTAACGCATTTTCGGATAGGAACCTTTTGCGACCGAAAAATTGAGAACATGCTCTCAATCTTTTGCTCTCCGAAACTCGGCCAGCAAAAGTCCGACACAGGATTTATAAAGCTCTAGCTAACTGAAAAATTTGAAAAGAAAAAAAAAAAAAAAGAAAAACTTTACCCATGTAAGGCAATGTTATAATATGCTAGTATGCATCGCATTACCCTAAAACGAAGCCCTTCAGAGGCGCTGTCACAGCTGACAGGGCTTCCAGCTTCACCCGGTCTTCCTTTCTCGTTTGCAGGCTCCGGTCCTTTGAATGGCCAAGCTGCAATGATGTCCCTTCCACGCATGTGTGTGAGAGTCCCAGTTTACGGATATGCCGTCCCTTTAGAGTGCATGCACTGGTGATGTCATGGCTGCTACATGAATAAATATTTACAGTACCTACAGTGGTGTGAAAAAGTGTTTGCCCCCTTCCTCATTTCCTGTTCCTTTGCATGTTTGTCACACTTAAGTGTTTCGGAACATCAAACCAATTTAAACAATAGTCAAGGACAACACAAGTAAACACAAAATGCAATTTGTAAATGAAGGTGTTTATTATTAAAGGTGAAAAAAAATGCCCTGTGTGAAAAAGTGATTGCCCCCTAAACCTAATAACTGGTTGGGCCACCCTTAGCAGCAACAACTGCAACCAAGCGTTTGCGATAAAGTGCAATGAGGCTTTTACAGCGTCCTGGAGGAATTTTGGCCCACTCATCTTTGCAGAATTGTCCTAATTCAGTTACATTAGAGGGTTTTCGAGCATGAACGGCCTTTTTAAGGTCATACCACAACATCTCAATAGGATTCAGGTCAGGACTTTGGCTAGGCCACTCCAAAGTCTTCATTTTGTTTTTCTTCAGCCATTCGGTGGTGGACTTGCTGGTGTGTTTAGGATCATTGTCCTGCTGCAGAACCCAAGTTCGTTTCAGCTTGAGTACACGAACAGATGGTCGGGCATTCTCCTTCAGGATCTCTTGGTAGACAGCAGAATTCATAGTTCCTTTTATCACGGCAAGTCTTCCAGGTCCTGAAGCAGCAAAACAGCCCCAGACCATCACACTACCACCACCATATTTTACTGTTGGTATAATGTTCTTTTTCTGAAATGCAGTGTTCCTTCTACGCCAGATATACTTGGACACACACCTTCCAAAGAGTTCCACTTTTGTCTCATCGGTCCACAGAATGTTGTCCCAAAAGTCTTGGGGATCATCAAGATGTGTTGTGGAGAAATTGAGACGAGCTTTGATGTTCTTTTTGCTCAGCAGTGGTTTTCTCCTTGGAACTCTGCCATGCAGGCCATTTTTGCCCAGTCTTTTCCTGATGGTGGAGGCATGAACGCTGACCTTAACTGAGGCAAGTGAGGCCTGCAGTTCCTTGGACGTTGTTGTGGGGTCTTTTGTGACCTCTTGGATGAGTCGTCGCTGCGCTCTTGGGGTAATTTTGGGCGGCCAGCCACTCTTGGGAAGGTTCACCACTGTTCCATGTCTTCGCCATTTGTGGATAATGGCTCTCACTGTGGTTCGCTGGATTCCCAAAGCTTTGGAAATGGCTTTATAACCCTTTCCAGACTGATAGATCTCAATTACTTTCTTTCTCAATTGTTCCTGAATTTCTTTGGGTCTCGGCATGATGTGTAGCTTTTAAGGATCTTCTGGTGGACCTTACTGTGTCAAGCAGCTCCTATTTAAGTGATGCCTTGATTGTGAACAGGTGTGGCAATAATCAGGCCTGGGTGTGGCTAGAGAAATTGAACTCAGGTGTGGACAACAACAGTTATAGTATGTTTTAACAAGGGGGGCAATCACTTTTTCACACAGGGCCATGATGGTTTGGATTTTTTTTCACCTTTAATAATAAACACCTTCATTTACAAATTGCATTTTGTGTTTACTTGTGTTGTCCTTGACTATTGTTTAAATTGGTTTGATGTTCCAAAACACTTAAGTGTGACAAACATGCAAAGGAACAGGAAATGAGGAAGGGGGCAAACACTTTTTCACACCACTGTATAGATAAGTCTTATTATAGGCTTACCTGTAGGTAAAACAGGTACCTGTAGGTCAATGTATTTGTATGTACAGTGAATGATTCACCATCAGTAAAAATGTAGCATCCTCCTAGATAGGTGCTAGGATTAGGTGAATAGATGCTAGGATTAGGTACATCTAGTAATGGCTCACTGTACCCAGTGGAGCTGCTGTTGTTATGCAAATGTAGTTTTCCCTCACTGTAACCAATGTAGCTGTGTTGATTGTTTTGGTCTGTTCTATGTTTAAGTAGTTGCAGGATTGACTGCTTTCCACAGATTAGTCCATAGGGCTCTGGAAATTAGTTGCCAGGAAGAGTCTAATTAGTAACTAAATATTCCTACAGCCCTGGCCAATCCCTGGGCAGGGTGGCCCAGATGGTAGCCGAGAGCTTGTATAAATACTGTGAGACACAGAGCATTGGGGTCTTTTTCCTTAGAAGGAGATCACAGCCTTATGGGGGCTGCTTGCCCCCATAAGACATCCTTCCATGGGTTTGCGGGGTGTCGAGGCCTCAGGTGGGCGACATGAGGGCCTGCTTCGCTGAAAGCTGCAGAAAGCTGACTAAGGGACTGTTGTCTGAGGATATAGTCTGGTCACAGGGAGAAAGTGTTGTATTATTATTGGAATAAGGCAACCAATTTTCGAAGGACGTTTGTGAGTACAGATGGGTGAGACAGATCCTAGAGACATTCCCTTGTGGGTCAGAGTCAGCTGCACATACCTCCCAACATTTTTAGATGGGAATGAGGGACACCTACTACCAAACGTATGTGGGCATAGGACACGCCCCCTGCCACACCCCCTTAAAGATGAAATAATAATGAAATTATAAAAAAATAAGTTAATTAAATCCACAAGGGATTTTTTTTACCACTACTATTCCTTTATATTGGCTTTTAAAATTTACAAATGCAGCAATATAGAATTTGGATAAAAGTTTTAGTACTGGGAAACACTTTTTGAAAGATAAAAAGTGCCTTTTATATACAACTATATAGATCAGACCAAAATGAGGGATAAATGAGAAGGAAAGAGGGACAGAGGGACATTGCTCCAAATCGGGGACAGTCCCTCAAAATCAGGGATAGTTGGGAGCTATGGCTGCATGTGTGCCGTAAAGCGGACATAGGGGTTGATTTGCTAAAACTGGAGTTTGAAAATCTGGTTCAGCTCTGTATAGAAACCAATCAGCTCCCTGGTTTTTTGTCAAAGATTAATTGAACAAGCTGAAGTTAGAAGCCGATTGGCTACCATGCTTTCTCCAATTTTAGTAAATCAACCCCATAGTGTCCAGTGTCCTGAAGAGCTTAGTCTATTTAAATCCCAGTGAAAGGAATGTTCTTGGACTGTTCACCAGAGGAGGATTACTATCCTCATGTTTGCTACAGGCTCAAAGCTCTAAAGAAGATATGAGTCCTCCTATTTGTACATAGTTTTGGCGTATCCCACTCAATTCCCTAACCCTATCCAATTTACTCAAAAATAAAAACACCAAAAAGAAAACCCCTGGACTGTTCATTGAGCCGAGGAGTGACTGTGACCGTGTTCCTGGCTGCGGGGCAACTGTTGGGAAAAGGAACCCTGGGCATCTTTTAGACATGTGCATTCGTTTTCGTCTGAATGCATTTTTCGTCCGAATTTCAGGTATTTTCGTTATCGTTTTAACAAACGATAATGAACGTGCAGAATCTGAAAACCGAAAGATCCGACATAAACAAATGCTTTATTTTCGTTTTCGTTGTGACAACAGTTCGATATAGATAGGAGATCCGACATGACGCTGACAATAGCGATCTGTGTCCATCGAACCTGTGGTTAAATGTGCCTAACCTTAGCTCTATTAGTCCAAGATTATTCTACATAGAGAGAAAAGATTGACATAGAGAGAAAAGATTCGACATTATAGAGACAATAGCAAAAAAAAGGTTGAATGTGCCTAACTTAACTCTATTAGTCCAAAATTATTCGACAGAGAGAAAAGATTCGACACAAAGATTCGACGAAGCAGACGGCGCGAGCGGACATTTATGGTCAAATGCTCCGCCCATAGGCTATAGAAGAATTCTAATGTTGGTTGACTAGTAATAATAATTAATAAATAAATATAATTATTACTAGTGTCATACAACATTAGAATTGTACTATAGCTTGTAGGCGGAACATTCGACCTGAAATGTACGATTGCGGCGTCGTACAGTTTAGCTGCTCCGTCAAATCTTCTTAGAAAATTCGACAGACACCATAAGCCTTCAATGACAGATTCGACCTTAATTATTTCGGATTTTCGGACGAATGCATTTTTTAACGAAACAAAATAAATAAAACGAATTTCGGGAGTAACTAAATAAATTTATTTTTCAGACGAAAACGAAATTCTGAAACAAAATCTTTCAGTGAGCACAGGTCTAGCATCTTTCTAGTGGCACCTACAGGGGTAGTGCTACATCAAATATATAACAAATAATTGCAGCGGCTTAGTGCTTAGTACTCCTGCCTTGCAGCAATGATGGTCTTGAAACCCATCCAAGACACCATCTGCATGGAGTTTGCATGTTCTCCCTGTGCTTGCATAGGTTTCCTCCAACACTCCAAAGAAAAGCTGTTAGGATCTTTGATTCCTGTTTAAATTGGCCATACTATGTAAATGTATGCAAGATAGGGACCTTAGATTGTAAGCTCCTTGAGGGCAGGGACTAACATAAATGTATAAAATGTAAAGCTCTGTGTAAATTGTCCACCACGCTATATAAATACCTGTAATTAATAAATAAATATCTCCCAAAAGACAATGTATCAGCATTTTATACTCATCAATTATTCATTATTCTACATTATGGAAAATCAGCTAATGGTGTGTCACAGTATTTAAATAGAGGCAACCAGGAGGGAATTCTAGTGGGGATATCACTACTGCCATCTCCGGAGATGTGAAGCAGCGTGTGATTTAGCATGCCAGAGAACACACAAAACTGAATTTAGATAGATCTGACCTAATATATATATAAAATATATTCTTATATTCAAAAGAACAAAACAGAGAGCCGAAGCAATCCAACATATGAGAGAAGCCATCTTTTCAAAATCAAAAACTGCAATGCTTTAATTTAGGGATGTTAAAATGAGCTTTGGATGCTTAGTTTAACCTCTTATGTAAACCGTATATACTCGAGTATAAGCCGAGTTTTTCAGCACATTTTTTTGTGCTGAAAGTGCCCCCCTCGGCTTATACTGGAGTCAAGCACTTTTCTGCAGCAGAAAATTAAATTTTCCGAACCTGACTTTGGGGCCCGGTATCTCGGTGACACTTGGTGCTAGGAACCCCAAATTGTTGGAATTCAAACCCAGTGGAACTAGCACTACAACATATCCAAAGATGGGGTTCCTAGCACCAAGTGACCCCGAGATACAGAGCCCCAAATTCGGTCAACTGTGTCCATCTGCAGCAATGTCATTTCGGGACCCTTTGGGTCCAGAGACCCCAAATTTTGGCTGCAGCTAGGGGGCCTTTAGGAACCTTAACTACCAAGTTTGAAGTTTAGGTGACCTATGGCTGCAAATGGGCACAGTGAGGCTTGCAAATGGGCACAGTGAGGCTGCAAGTGGGCATTGTTGACCCTCTTTTCCACTTACAGTAGCTGCGCATTTCTCACCCTAGGCTTATACTCGAGTCAATATGTTTTCCCAGTTGTTTGTGGTAAAATTTGGTGCCTCGGCTTATATTCGGGTCGGCTTATACTTGAGTATATACGGTACTCTGTGGACTGTTTATTCATTATCTGCTCATTAACTCAAACAGCGAATCATGTGGCTGTAACAATAACAATGTTGTTTGGTAAAATATTAGAATAGGGAAGATGTGTAGAAATTTATCATGGAATGACTGTCATGTTCCATCATCTAAAATTTAGAAAGACGTGGAGTGGGACTTTACATGTGCCTCAATGGAGTATGGATAATAATTTATGGCACAATAGTTGTGGCCTACGCTTTTCACGGGGACCCTGCTTTGTCAGGGCCTTTTAGAACGGCACAAACAGCATGTAGGAAGAACTCTGGGCAGCCGCACACCGGGAGAAGATGAAAATTCAATGAATTTATTTAAAAAGCAGGAATCACATCAATCCACAACACGGCAAAGCAAAAAGGGGGGGGGGCACAAAGCTGACGCATTTCGCACTATGCGTAGTGCTTACTCATAGCTAACTAACTCTCAAATGAGTGTCAAATATATATAGTTCTAAAGTGTGTATCACATAATGAGATAATTGAAAAAAGGCTTTTTCAATTCTTCCTGATTCTCTTAAACTACCGTGTTATTAGCCAGCACCTGGGGCTCCCAAACAGGAGTAGGAGCATTCGCCCTGAAGGATCATCTTGGAGCGGTGGTTATCTTTCTCTATCTACAAACAGCATGTAAATACTAAAGATTTCCTAACGATCCAAAATAGCGAAATTAGCTAAATCGTAAAATGATAGTTACATAGTTACATAGGTAGTTAGGTTGAAAAAAGACACAAGTCCATCCAGTTCAACCACAAAAAAAAAAAAAAAAAAATATATATATATATATATATATATATATATCATACAATCCCATATACCCCATTCTATACCCACAGTTGATCCAGAGGAAAAAAAAAAAACAGCAGAGCATTCTCCAATTTGCTAAAGCAGGGGAAAAAAATCCTTCCTGATCCCCTGAGAGGCAATCGGATTTTCCCCGGATCAACTTTACCTATAAATGTCAGTACCCAGTTATATTATGTACATTTAGGAAAGTATCCAGGCCTTTCTTAAAGCAATCTACTGAGCTGGCCAGAACCACCTCTGGAGAGAGTCTATTCCACATTTTCACAGCTCTTACTGTGAAGAAACCTTTCCGTATTTGGAGATGAAATCTCTTTTCCTCTAGACGTAAAGAGTGCCCCCTTGTCCTCTTTGCTGACTGTAAAGTGAATAACTCAACACCAAGTTCACTATATGACCCCTTATATATTTATACATGTTGATCAATATCCCCCCTTAATCTCCTGTCACTGCCTATTGCTATCATAGGGTATTTACATTCCCTGAGATAACAATAAAAATCAGAAAAAAATTTTAAAAATAAAATAAAAAAGCTAAATAAAAAAAAAAAAAACAAAAAAAAAAAAAAAAAGCACCCCTGCCCCCCTTCTCTTGCGCAAAGGCGTACACAAGCGTTGGTCTGGCGTCATATGTAAACAGCAATTGCACCATGCATGTGAGGTATCACCGCGAAGGTCAGATCGAGGGCAGTAATTTTAGCAGTAGACCTCCTCCGTGAATCTAATGTGGTATCATGTAAAGGCTTTTAAAGGCTTTTAAAAATGTATGTAGTTTGTCGCCACTGCGTGTTTGTGCGCAATTTTAAAGCATGTCGTGTTTGGTATCCATGTACTCGGCCTAAGATCATATTTTTTATTTCATCAAAAATTTGAGCAATATAGTGTGTTTTAGTGCATTAAAATAAAAAAAAGTGTATTTTTTCCACAAAAAATGCGTTTGAAAAATCGCTGCGCAAATACTGTGTGGAAAAAAAAAATGCAACACCCACCATTTTAATCTGTAGGGCCTTTGCTTTAACAATATATATAGTGTTTGGGGGTTCAACGTAATTTTCTTGCAAAAAAAATATGTTTTTCATGTAAACAAAAAGTGTCAGAAAGGGCTTTGTCTACAAGTGGTTAGAAGAGTGGGTGACGTGTGACATAGGCTTCTAAATGTTGTGCATAAAATGCCAGGACAGTTCAAACCCCCCCCAAATGACCCCATTTTGGAAAGTAGTGACACCCCAAAATACATTCTGCTTCTCCTGAGTACGGGGATTGTGTGGGACTTTTTGGGAGCCTAGCTGCGTACGGAACCCAAAAACCAATCACCGCCTTCAGGCTTTCTAAGGGTGTAATTTTTTTATTTCACTTCTCACTGCCAATCAATGCCTCTTAGTCTCAGTCGCCCAATTAGACATTGATGGATTGATGTCGGCTTGTAAATTGGAGACCTCCTGTAAGGACGTTATTCCACTGCATAGCTTGGTGTCATCTGCAAAGACAGAAATGTTACTTTTGATCCCAGACCCAATATCATTTATAAAGATATTAAAAAGTAAGGGTCCCAGCACTGAACCTTGGGGTACACCACTGATAACCTTAGACCATTCAGAGTAAGAATCACTAACCACTACTCTCTGAATTCTGTCTTTTAGCCAGTTTTCTATCCATTTACAAACCGATATTTCCAAACCTGTAGACCTTACCTTACACATGAGCCGTGTGTGGGGAACTGTATCGAACGCTTTTGCAAAATCCAAGTATACCACGTCCACCGCCACGCCTCTGTCCAAGGTTTTACTTACCTCTTCATAAAAATAAATCAGGTTTGTCTGACAACTTCTGTCTTTCATGAACCCATGCTGTCTGTTGCTTAAAATATTTTTTTCCTGCAAGAACTCGTCTATGTGGTCTTTTATTAATCTCTCCAGTATCTTCCCAACTATAGAAGTTAAACTAACAGGTCTATAGTTACTTGGTAAAGACTTTGTTCCCTTTTTAAATATAGGCACCACGTTCACCCTGCGCCAATCCAGTGGTACTATCCCCGTCATTAATGAGTCCCTAAAAATTAGATACAATGGCTTTAAAATTACAAAGCTCAATTCTTTTAGGATCCGTGGGTGGATGCCATCAGGTCCAGGTGCTTTATCCACCTTTATTCTGTCTAAATATTTCTGGACCATATCACTTTTGAGCCATTGTGGATTTGGGGCTGTGTCACTACCACCCCCATTGTGGACATGAGCTCCCCCATGCTCCTTTGTATACCTAACAAAATGATGTTAGGTAAAATGTTAATAATGCATATATAAAACATAAAAGACTCCTACATCATTGTACGGCATTTATAAATACCATTTGGTACAAAATACTGATATAACAACATAAAGATATTTTTAACAAAAATGCAGTTACAGGTCATGTTTATTTTATGTCCAGCGGTGTCCTATAGACACAGGAATATTCCATACAAAGAAACTGCGTAGTCTTTGATCTTAAAATCTACGGGATAATGGTGTTGTGATAACTTGCACAAATAAAAAAAAAAAAAAAGCATTATTATTATTATTACATCATATTATTCTTGATATCACTATAAAAAAAAAGTGTTTGAAAATTTGTTTGCAATAACTCCATCAGTATCACCAGCAAAGCAACTTCATTATTATCCCATTAAAGAAGAAGAGAATTGTGCGCTGCATTTAGAGATTTCATATTTTGCCGCGTCACGAATGTTAATTCTCCATTACGAACGTTAGTTTACAAGACTTTCACTTAAGGATATTTTTTTTGCAGTAGCAGCAACTGAATTCATTTTTTTTTTTTTTTACGTTTCTGATACAGCACATGCTATTACCTAGTATCTCATTGGACATATTGATTTTTTTTGTAAGGTTAAAGAATAACTAAAGGCAAAATTTATTTTTTTTATTCTGGAAAATAGTAAGAGAGGGTTATAACCCCAATCAGTTTTTTTGCCATCTGTATCCCATTGGAAAAAATTCCCCTTCACTTCCTGTCCCAAATTGAGGGAATCACCGGTTGTCACCAGAACTAGTGTCCCCACTGGAAGATTTCCCCTCTAATCCTGTTCTGGGGACAACCAAAAATGTGGCATTTTCTTTTACTTTCACTTCCAATGATAATGGTAAACAGAACAAATAGGGAGGGTGAATCTCTCTGATGGGGGCACAGACAGCAATAAACTGACAAGTATTGCAATTTCTATCTGATCTATTCAAATCTACAGAAAAAAGTTTTACTTTATTTACTTTTTCAAATAGGAGGTCTGTAGTCTTTAGATATTAGATATAATCAAGATAAAATTAGTAGACATGTGCGCCGTCAATAAATTTGTTTTGTTTCGTTCCGTATTAGAATTAATTTGTATTTCGTAATTCGTGTCCGAAATTCAATTTGGATTCGTACGAAATACGTAGTTTCGTTAGGTTCGTTAACTTTTCGTAACAATTATGAATGTTCGTAATGAATTTATCATTATGGGGGGCTCCCACCATCCCTGTGCTGTGATGACTTCCTGGGTTTTTTAACTTCATCATAACGAATAATCGTAATTAACGAACATTCTTATTTTGTCTGATTCTGAATCTCCCATCGACTACCAGTACCAGTCTCCCACTCCCATATTAAAAAAGGTGATTTTCCCAACCCTCACTCAGCAGCAGAAGAAAATAGACATGTGCAATTCGTTTCGTTTTTTTTAGTTTTCCGTTAAAATTCGTTATATTCGTTCATTCGTTATCGTACGAATGAACGAATGATTCGCTAAATTTTTTAACGAATTATCGAATCGAACGAATAGGAAAAACAACGAAAATCCGAAATAACCAAATTAGAAACAACGAAACTACGAAAGAAGAAAATCCGAAAAACGAAAACAGGAACAACGAAAATCAAAATGAACGAAAAAATTCATACATTCGTAACTTTTTTTTTTGTTGAATTGGTAATTTTCCGTGTCCCTTACAATGGGGCTGCTTAACGTGCTTCGAATTGATTGAAAGAAAAAATTTGTACATTCGTAACTTTTTTTTTTTTTTTGCGATTTGTAATTTTCCGTGTCTCTTACAATGGCGCTGCTTAACGTGCTTCGAATGGATTGAACGAAAAAATTCGTACATTCGTAACTTTTTTTTTGTTGAATTGGTAATTTTCCGTGTCCCTTACAATGGCGCTGCTTAACGTGCTTCGAATGGATTGAACGAAAAAAATTCGTACATTCGGAACTTTTTTTTTTTGCGATTCGTAATTTTCCGTGTCTCTTACAATGGCGCTGCTTAACGTGCTTCAAATGGATTGAACGAAAAAAATCGTACATTCGTAATTTTTTTTTCGATTCGTAATTTTCCGTGTCTCTAACAATGTAATAATAGCATACACATTACATACAATTATGAATTATGCTCCGATTACGAATCTATGAAAACAATGTTACGAAAGTACGAATAAATCAATCTTCCGAAAGTACGAATGTAACTAAATCTACGAAAATACGAATGTGTCCGAATTAACGGAAAAACGAATTAACGAAAAAATAATTCTTGCGAAAATACGAATCGTTACGAATACGAACACCGACGACTTACGAATTTACGAATCGTTACGAATCAACGGAAACAAACAGAAACGAAACGAAACTAAACGAATTTTTCTATTGTGCACATGTCTAGAAGAAAACCTCTGATTGGTCAACAAAACACCAGTCACATTTCCGTTGTAATTGGTAAGCGAAATTTCTTATTTCGTACAAAATTCGAAAGTATAGCAATTCATATTTCGGATCCTCCCGAATGTACAAATTTACGGAAATTCGTACGAATTTTCGATTCGTACGAAACTAATCGCACATGTCTAAAAATTAGGTTAACAGAAAGAGGTACAGTAAATGCAGCTTAAACTGTAGTAACAGAACCTGAAAAAAAAAATTCTGAAAGGACGTCTGAAACATTTTTTTTTACAATTTTCCAAGCACAAGCTGGAACTCATCTAACAATAAATCAGAATGCAGGATGTCAGGGTAATTTTTACTGATAAACTTCCTTACCTATCATTTCTATCAGGCCCGCTGATGGTAGCACAAAAACTAAACTCTCTATAACATTAACTATTTTTAATCCTTATGCTGCTAGCCTTTCTAAATAGATAGGAAATTATATTATATTTACTTGTTTTACATATTTATTTTTTTACTTTTCTTCCTGTTTCTAGCCTAGGCCAAAATTATGTCATACATCCCAGGAATCTTCATGGACATTTTTTTAATTGAATCTGGAGGAAGGGCTTTCTCTGCTAAGCACACCCTTCTGCCTGCATGCCTGAGCTAAGGTCAGATAGATACCAGGAAGTAAATGCTACATAAATTATGCTAGGGGGTATTTTTCAAAGTGATTTCTCAACAAAATAAAGCATGGAGACCTGGATGAGTGAGTTTGCGTTGAATATTAAAAATAAATTAATCACTTCCCACCCAGCTTATTGTAATATGATGGCTAGGAGAATGAATGAGTGACTTGTATAGCGCTACCTATGCAAACCAAACCGCCTCAGGGCGCTTTTTGCCGCCGGTGTCCATCTGCGGTATAGCACAGTCATTTACCCCGTAGGGTCCCAGTCGTGCTTACAAACGGATACACTAACTAGGGCCAATTTTTAGACAGGATCTAATTAACCTACCAGCATGTCTTTGGAGTGTGGGAGGAAACCGAAGTACCCGGAGGAAACCCACGCAGGCACAGGGAGAACATGCAAACTCCAGGCAGATGATGTCGTGGTCGGGATTATGAACCAGCAACCCTTATGCTGCTAGGTGAAAGTGCTAACCACTACACCACTGTGGGTGGGACATTCATCGTTCCCGGTGGATATGACGTCCTTCTAGAACACACCTCGGCTGTGTCCATGGTATCGCTGCTGAATCAGAGCAGATTACATGGCAATTGTACACAATGACTGGCTTTCATGCCATTGTGTACAATTGTGTTGCTAGCTGTGATTGGTTACAGTGATCACATGGTACAGACAAAGCCAATCACAGCTAATCACAATAGTAAACACTGAATGAATCAGTTTCAGTAAAAATGGTTGCTTATTCCCTTGAAATTCACTGATATAAGTCATTATAAAGTGTAAAAAACAATTTTGATCATTTCCCCAGCATAGTACAGTGTTATTATGGTAACACTGTATTGCTCTGGTCACAGTGCGTCAAAAAATAAAAATAAAAGAAAAATAGAAAAAAAATAAAAGAAAAATAGAAAAAAAATAAAAGAAAAATTGAAAAAAAATAAAAGAAAAATAGAAAAAAAATAAAAGAAAAATTGAAAAAAAATAAAATAAAAATAGAAAAAAATAAAAGAACTTAAAAAAAATTACTACATATATATATTTTTTTACATACTGTCACCATTCAGTGTCCCTGATCAACGTCACACCAGTTATAAGATGACGCTGAACTGCACTGGTGACAATACGTAAAAATGAAAAATATTGTGGCAAAAACTTTTTTTTTTTAATTTTAAATTTTCGAAAATATTGTGACAAAAAAATGACAACTTCAAATAACTTGCCATGCCTCTTACTAAATACCTTGGACTTTCAACTATCCAAAAAATTATCATTTTGGGGATATTTGTACTTTCCTGGTGTTTTCAGGCCTCAAGAAATGAGATAGGCCATCAGTACATCAGGACCGATCGATTTTCATATATACAGTATCTCACAAAAGTGAGTACACCCCTCACATTTTCGTAAATATTTTATTATATCTTTTCATGTGACAACACTGAAGAAATGACACTTTGCTACAATGTAAAGTAGTGAGTGTACAGCTTGTATAACAGTGTAAATTTGCTGTCCCCTCAAAATAATTCAACACACAGCCATTAATGTCTAAATATAACATTTTATATTTTTTGTACTAAGCTGCCAATGCCGACTGTGGTGATTATGTGTTTTGTTTTATTTATATGTATGTTAAGCATGTTTAATCAGGTTTTGTGATGTATTGTCATGGAATGTTTTTATGTGAAAAATATCTTGATAAAAATAATTAAAAACATAAAAATGGTAAGCATGATCTTTTTTTATTACAGGGATACTTAATGTAGTGTGTAGTGGAGGTGACCTGCTGAGGGGCGTGACCGGATGGAGGAAGGTGTGTGTGTGAGAGAGCAGGGGTAGATGCCTGTCCCTCTCTCTATGCCTCCCTCGTTTTCCCCCTGAGAACTGTTCAATCTATAAACTTGTCTATGAGCATTGGTCTCCACATACCTCGCCAGTGTCGCGTGATGGGTTTGAGGAGGTGTGTGTGTGAGAGAGCAGGTGTAGATGCCTGTCCCTCTCTCTATGCCTCCCTCGTTTTCCCCCTGAGACTGAACTTTAGCTTGAAAAAACCCGCCGAGCGCAAACGAGTGAGGAAATCCTGGAGGTGTGATAGGCTGCCTCCCCCGCTCCGTCATCCACACACGACAGACAGCTGACAGCTAGACGCGTAGAGAGAGAGTCCGGCGCTTCTTGATTGGCCGTTGTCCCTTCCTCTGCCAGCTACATGCGCCGGGAAGTCGAGAAACCTTTGTCGGCATAGGTGAGCTGTGGTATCGAGTGGAGAGAGTGGAGAGAGCGGAGCGTCACGAAGTGGAGACGAAGGGGGGCCAAGGAGCAAAACCCCACTGAGTGACGGACATTGAGAGAGCCCATAAGGGACTTAAAAGAGTTGTCTGACTGACTGACCCTGGCGGGGTGAAAACTGTGGACTATTAACTTTGATCACTCCCCTCTTTCTCAATGGTCGGCACCCTGGCACCCTGGAAGGTCCCTGCAACAGCCATCTAAGGGGTGAAAAGTGAGAGGCTCTCCCCGTCTTTGAGGACGCCTGAGGGGTAAGTGAATCTGCACTTTCAAGATATCCTGTAAAGTGATCAGCTACTAGCCAGATTGAAAGATAACTGGACATTGAACTAAGTGAGAAGGATAAGCCTAGCTGGGGTGAATCCTGAATAGCAAAGGACATTACTTATTCTTCTCTTAGTATACTGTCTATTGATTTGTACCCCTATTGTCTAAGGAAAAAGCAGAAGGGAGAGACATTTTGGACAGAAGTGAGCCAAACAACACGTACAAAATCTCCCCCCGGGTTAAAAGCCCCCCCCTTCTCTTTTTTTTTTTTTTTCCCCTCTATATTAGTTCAGTATCGCTGGTTGGCTTGCGGATAATAACTAACTATAGTTGCTATAATTTGGTCTACTGGAAGAGTATAACTGAGGTTGAACTGGTTGTTGTAAAACTTTAAACTTTAAACTTTCCAGGACTCAAACTAAGTAACATACAATACGTGGCAGCAGCATATACTATATGAGTCAGCGTGGTAGTATGCCGTCACAACGCACCACCAAAGCAAGTCAAACGGCTGCAAAGTTGGAGAAATTCGCCCATAATCCAGGACAGACCCCCCCCAAAAATCCTCAGCAAGGTCAACAGGGGCAAATTAATAAACAATCTGGGGTGGCAGGCACAAGGAAAAGCCAAGGGCAGAGCAATCCTCCATTGGTACTGGAGGTGGGGGACCCAACTGGGAGACCCCAGGATCAAACTCTAGAGGTAACCCGAGAGACACTATCTGAGGTGGGGGCTTTAGTAGACCCTGAACCTTCATTAAAAGAGGTCCTGCATGTTGTGAATTCCTGTAGAGACTCCTTGAGAGAAGTGACTGCTCAACTTAAAACAATACAAGAAGAGCTTTCCCATGTGAGACATGATATACAACAAGTCCAGGAGAGGACCTCAGCTCTGGAGGGGAGAGTGGGACTGATCGAGGACGACCTGGCCCCCCTTAAACGAGAGATGAAAGTTATGAAAGATCAGCTTGTTAAACAAGAAAATAAAATTGACGAAATGGAAAATAGGATGAGGAGAAAGAACATACGCCTAGTGGGACTACCCGAGCATAGTGAGGGCTCAGACCCGGTGGGGTTCCTCGAGAAATGGTTTATCGAAGCGCTTGGTCAGGAGAACTTCTCACAACTCTTTGCAATTGAGAGAGCGCACAGAGTCCCCACCAGGCTTCCCCCGTCTGGAGCCCCCCCAAGACCCCTTTTGGTCAAAATTCTACACTTCAAGGACAAAGTGTCCATTACCCGTAGAGCCAGAGAAATGGGTAATATTCTATATAAGGGCTCCAGGATATCACTCTATCCAGATTTTTCCCCTGACCTACAAAAGAAGCGAGCAAAATTTGGAGAGGTGAAACGTAAACTACGCCAAGAAAACTTAACGTATGCATTACTCTACCCGGCAAGACTACGACTAACCGCTCTTGGGGGGACTATTTTTTTTGACACCCCGGAGGGGGTAGAAGAATGGTTGGTAGCCCAGAAGGAGAGACTTTAGTAGACATAGGACATTTAATTGCTTTATCAAATAGGAGGACCCTGTTCCCCCTCTATATCCTCTTTTTTCTTTTTTTTTTTTTTTTTTCCTTTTTTTTTTCTTTTTTTTTTTTTTTTTGCTCTTTGTTCAGGGGTAGAAAATTTTTTTTAATACCGATTTAAGCCACAACACTGTTTGTGTTTTTCTCAGGGGGAGGGCGAGGGGGTGGAGGGGGGGGAGGATTAGGGAAGGAGGAGAACAATGAGCAAGGTGTCGCCGACATGGAAGGGACACAGCCCAAGGTTCTTCCGGTGTATAGGTTGTTTTATGTTGTTAGTTCTTTTTGCTATTGATGGTAAATTTTTTGGTACATGGGGTTGCTGGGATAGGGAGGGAAAGGGAGGGGGGGGGGAAATTTTGAGTAAATTTACACTTAATGAGCTACAAATATGGTGTGCATGGAAAGGTCACAGTAAGAAGTCCCCGGGTACGCCTAGTAAGGCAATGCGAGGTATGAACAGGGAGTATGGACGACACGATTGGATGAATTTGTATGAAATGAATGTAATGAGCAACAAGGAATTTAGGAACGAAAGGTGGAGGGAGGATTGGAACAGGTTCACCAAAGAGATTATAATTTTTTATGCAATTTTTTTTTTCACTAGCACGATACAGGAAGCTAGCACAAGCACAAGTTTAAATAATTTTAGGAAATATTTAGAGTCACAATTCCCAAGAAAAAATTTCATAGTACACTAATGACTGAAACTTCACAGATAACACGGAAGAAAATCACATTATGTTCATGGAACGTAAGAGGATTGGGGGAGAGGGGAAAAAGAGCAGCAGTTCTAGCAGCAGTAAATACCCAAAGGGCCACGCTTGTATGTCTACAGGAAACACACCTCACTAATATTACTGCATCCCAATTGGGGTGGGGGGAGTTTAGGCCCCAGTTCCATTCGTTCCACACAACCTACTCCCGAGGGGTTAGTATTCTGATCAAATCGGGGGTCCCTTTTAATTGTCTACAGAGTAGAATAGATGAACAAGGACGGTATATTTTTATACACTGTAGAATAGAGAATAGAATTATGATATTGGCCAATATATATATCCCTCCGCCTTTCAATACAGACATTCTTTACGAATTGATGGAATTTGTGCTGGATAAATCGGGAGTCCCTCTGTTGATAGTGGGTGACTTTAATACGGTCATTGACCAGAAATTAGACAGATTCCCACAGGGGACAAAACGGGGAGGGACGATCGACGACCGTCTATCCCAGGTAATGGGCGAGGTAGGCTGGAAAGACATCTGGAGAACATATAATCCCCAAAGCCAGAGGTACTCCTGCTTTTCCAGCACACATTCCACCCTGTCCAGAATTGATCTAGCACTGGGAAATGAGGAGGCGACTATAATGGTAAATAATGTAAAGTACTTGTCAAGAGGTCTCTCAGATCATTCACCAGTGATAGTATCCCTGGATATAGGGGAGGGAACTTCCCTGCGGGAGTGGAAAATTAGTCCCTCATGGCTGGAACTCATTAAAGACCCACAGGAAGTATCAGAAGCCCTAGTAGAATACATCAATTTGAATACCGGCACTGCCACACAAGGAGTAGTATGGGACACGCTTAAAGCCTACCTTCGAGGGTTACTGATCCAACAGATTTCAAAATTAAAAAAAAAATTTAACGAAAGTGAGGCAAGGGCATCAGAACGAGTCACACTTCTAGAAGAACAATATATAAATGATCCGACAACCGAGAATTTAGGGGTCTGGGCAGAAGCACAACGAGTATATCGTCTTATAACGGTGAGAAAAGCAGAGAACAAACACATGTTTTACAAACAAATTGCATTTGGGGAAGGGGAATGTATAGGCCGAATGCTGTCACACCTAGTAAGAACAAATTCACCACCATCCGTAGTACCAATAATTAACATAACTGAGGATAGGACATCTACGTACACACCCGAGATCGTAGACAGATTTAGAAACTACTACGAGGAACTGTACAGCTCCAACCAGGAGGGAGGGGGGAACTTAATGGACATCTTTTTTAACGATTTGACGGTCCCCGGTCTCTCGGAAGATGATAGGGCCATGCTTGATAGCCCTATAACGCTGAAAGAGATCCAGCAGACTGTGCGCGAAATGGCGGGACAGAAATCACCAGGTCCAGATGGCCTACCAGTTGAGATCTATCGGCACTTCGGTGGGGTTTTACTCCCGGAGTTGCTGAAGACTCTCAACTGGTCGGCAACAAAGAACGAACTTCCCGTGTCTATGACGCAATCTACCATTATAGTGATACCCAAAGAGAACAAGGATCCACTCAGGCCCTCCTCATATAGACCCATTTCCTTGCTTAATCTAGATGCTAAAATTCTGGCAAAGGTCTTGGCGAACAGACTTAATGGGGTGATAGATGGGCTCGTACATCCCGACCAGTCAGGGTTTATCCCGGGGAGATCCACTAGTATAAATATCAGACGGGTCTATCTAAATCTCCAAATACCCTCCGATGAGGAGGGACAGAGAGCTGTTCTCTCTTTAGACGCGGCCAAGGCTTTTGACACCCTGGAATGGGGATACTTGTGGAGAGTACTGAGGGAGTTTCAGATAGGACCAGCATTTATAAACTGGGTTAAATTGCTGTATAAATCACCTGAGGCGAGGGTCAGAATAAACAATGACCATTCTACCAGGTTCCGATTGCTGAGGGGGACGAGGCAGGGGTGCCCACTGTCGCCCCTCCTCTTCGCCCTCGCGATCGAACCTTTGGCCATCTCTCTAAGATCTTGCCCAGCGATAAAAGGCTACAGAAGAGGGATAGAGGAGGAAAAGGTAATCCTCTTTGCGGACGACCTCTTATTATTACTTGGAGATGTCCAAGGATCATTAAAAGAAACGATGTCAAAATTGGGAAGCTTCGGTAGTTTCTCGGGTTTGAAGATCAATTGGGGAAAATCTAGCCTACTACCAATAGACGAGATGGATACTGCCCTACCCCAGGAAGCTGCACGACTTCAAATAGTCAATCAAATGAAATACCTTGGTATATACATCACAAAGGATCCCAAAAAATATTTAGTAAACAACCTAATTCCACTCTTGACTAAATTTAAGGAGAAAATAAAGATCTGGAAGAAACTTCCGCTATCTGCAGCGGGTCGCTGCAATCTAATTAAAATTATTTTTCTGCCGCAACTCTTATACGTTTTGCATAATTCCCCAGTATGGATCTACAAAAAATGGTTCCACAAGATGGACACTATATTTAGGGAACTGATCTGGAAGGGAGGAGCAGCCCGTATTAGTTTAAAAACATTACAGCTTCCGAATGGGGAAGGGGGAGTTGCACTCCCTCACTCGTTTGATTATTTTGTAGCGGCCCAGCTCCAGTATATGGGTAGAGGCGACCTAAGAAAAACTCTACTGGGGAACTTTTTTCATATGCCGGTAGTGGAGGCTCTAGAGGCAGGGAAGGTAATGCGTGGGGTACCTATTCTCGAACTAATGAGTAAAATATGGGAAACGGCCAAGGGAACCCTGGGATATAGAGGGTTTACAAAGTATTCACCATTATGGAACAACGGTAGACTGGGTGAAATACAGAAAATAGGGCCAATCAAGGAATGGGAAAGACGCGGTATAAAATTTATTCACCAACTCTATCAAAGCGGAAAAATCAAGTCTTTCCAGGAGTTGAGAGAGCAATTCGAAATCCCGAGGAACTCCTTCTTTAGATATCTTCAAGTCAGACATGCAATGACATTACAACTCGGAGATACAGAAATAGAATGGTGTGATATACCGGTATTACAGGATATAATCCAATCAAGATCGACGAAAGGCCTAATATCCAAAACCTACTTAAGTTTAAATAAGAAAAAAAGGGAGAAACAACAGGAACCACCCGCTAGAAGGAAATGGGAAAGAGATGTGGGAAATATAACCCTTACCCAGTGGGAAAGGACCTTGGAGCTTGCCCCGTGGGTCTCCCTGTCCCCGCCCCAGAGGATGTCACATCTATTTTTACTATATAGGGTGTACTATACGCCGCAAAAACTTTTTCTGTTCGGACGGAGACAGGATGCCACTTGTCCAAGGTGTGGAAGGCTAGAAGGAGACATGATCCACATGTTCTGGAGATGTCCTAAACTATTCCGATACTGGATGGAGGTGGTGGAAATAATTACCCATGTCTTCGAGGTACCCATAGAGGTAGAGCCTATGACGTGTGTACTGGGGTGGCTAGAGGGGAAGGGAAAGCCAAAAGGCACTAGCCTGGCAATCCTGAGATGTCTTTTCCAAGCCAGGAAACTTATTGCCCAGAGATGGCAGTCCTCCACCCCTCCATCCAGTAGAGAATGGGAACAGAATATGAGCATGGTGATCCTTAAGGAAAGAACATTATACATTAGGCAGGGACGTGTTAAGAAATTTGATGAGACATGGAAAAAATGGTGCGAGAAAAAAGAAAGTGAATGTATGAATACATAAAAGAAATAGAGACTCAGGAAAGAGACAGGGGGGACCAGTTGGAGAAGAAGGCGTATGGATATGTAATTAAGAAGTAGAACAGGGAGAGAGTCTAAGTATAGGATGAATGGAAGATCGAGTAGGGAGAATGATGGGAGAGATTATTGTTGGTCTAAAAACGAAAAATTGAGACTTTTACTGCAAGTTAGAAAGGGGAGATCCCCTAGAAATAGGGGACCACCCTGTTATCTCCTTTTTTTTTCTCTTTTTTGTTCTCTTTTTTTCTTTTTCTTCTTACTTTAGATACATTGCTTTCCAATGACCGAATGTATGAGAGAAATGTGTGTTTTGTAAGTATATAATAAAATAACTCAAAAAAGAGAAAAGAAAAAACAGAAATAAAGATATAAAGTTTAAAAAATAAAAAAAAAAAGGACACTGTGCCTGGGAGAGGCAACAGATGCTGGGAACTGCCTGGACCTGTGGGAGATGTAGTCCCAAGGAGACCATTTTTTAACAGATCGTGGACTACCACTAGGCAAACTAGGCAGCCGCCTAGGGCGCACTACTGCCTCTTGCGTTCCTACTCTCTTCTGTCTGCAGGAAGCAACTAAGTATCAGCATCAGCAGGCAGAGGTGGAGGACTGTGTCTGTGTCCTGACTCTGTAAGGAATGGAAGCAGGCAAACATTAATTGATGGGCACTGGTAGCCTGCATTGATGGGTGCTGGTGAGGCTGCATTTGATGGGTGCTGGTGAGGCTGCATTTGATGGGCACTGGTGAGGCTGCATTTGATGGGCGCTTCATTAAAAAGGTGGAGTATACTTGGGCAGGGCAAAGGGGGGTCAGGGGAGGGGTCAAGGGTCAAGAGGGGGGACTGCCAAATAAGGTTTCGCCTAGGGTGTCAAAAATCTTCACACCAGCCCTGCATGGACTAGATGGGACTACAAGTTCCAGGAGGACAGAAAGCTGTAGCAGGAGGAAAAGGGAAGCCCAGGTTCAAGTTAGACTCATGTGGGATTTGTGAGGTGGCCAGAGTCACTCACATGCTTTCCTCCAGGGACTGCCTAGAACTAGGCTTGTTCAGGCCTACTCACCAGCCATACTTGCAGTCCACAGCCCTTGCTGAACTCTGCTGCACACATGCACGTATTGTGTGCCAGAGACATGGAGTGCCCTGTACACCCACTCACCATACTCCTGGCTACCTGTAGCAATGACACTCCTCCAGCTGGGGACACTTCCTGCATCAGGCTCGATGTCTTCCATGTGGTTATAGGATGGAGCTCCTACTCCACTATGCACCACCATCCCTGAGCCTGACCAGGTTTGCACAGAGCTGGTTCTCTCGGATTCTACTTGCAAGGATTTGCATCTGATGGAATACAGATCGTGTTCCATCAGCTGCTTCCCCCAGCACTGTTCTCAGAGAATGACAGCTCCAGTTCAGGAAATGACGTCATACATGTTACTTTCTGGTCTACAGTGGCTTGCGAAAGTATTCGGCCCCCTTGAACTTTTCAACCTTTTGCCACATTTCAGGCTTCAAACATAAAGATATAAAATTTACATTTTTTGTGAAGAATCACCAACAAGTGGGACACAATTGTGAAGTGGAACGAAATCTATTGGATATTTTAAACTTTTTTAGCAAATAAAAAACTGAAAAGTGGTGCGTGCAAAATTATTCGGCCCCTTTACTTTCAGTGCAGCAAACTCACTCCAGAAGTTCAGCGAGGATCTCTGAATGATCCAATGTTGTCCTAAATGACTGATGGATTTGGATACAAAAAGATTTCCCAAGCTTTAAACATCCCAAGGAGCACTGTGCAAGCGATCATTTTGGAATGGAAGGAGTATCAGACCACTGCAAATCTACCAAGACCTAGTTGTCCCTCTAAACTTTCAGCTCAGACAAGGAGAAGACTGATCAGAGATGCAGCCAAGAGGCCCATGATCACTCTGGATGAACTGCAGAGAACTACAGCTGAGGTGGGAGAGTCTGTCCATAGGACAACAATCAGTCGTACACTGCACAAATCTGGCCTTTATGGAAGAGTGGCAAGAAGAAAGCCATTTCTCAAAGATATCCATAAAAAGTCTTGTCTAAAGTTTGCCACAAGCCACCTGGGAGACACACCAAACATGTGGAAGAAGGTGCTCTGGTCCGATGAAACCAAAATCGAACTTTTTGGCCACAATGCAAAACGATATGTTTGGCGTAAAAGCAACACAGCTCATCACCCTCAACACACCATCCCCACTGTCAAACATGGTGGTGGCAGCATCATGGTTTGGGCCTGCTTTTCTTCAGCAGGGACAGGGAAGATGGTTAAAATTGAGGGGAAGATGGATGCAGCCAAATACAGGACCATTCTGGATGAAAACCTGTTGGAGTCTGCAAAAGACCTGAAACTGGGACGGAGATTTATCTTCCAACAAGACAATGATTCCAAACATACAGCAACATCTACAAAGGAATGGTTCACAAATAAACGTATCCAGGTGTTAGAATGGCCAAGTCAAAGTCCAGACCTGAATCCAATCGAGAATCTGGGGAAAGAGCTGAAAACTGCTGTTCACAAACGCTCTCCATCCAACCTCACTGAGCTCGAGCTGTTTTGCAAGAAAGAATGGGCAAGAATTTCAGTCTCTCGATGTGCAAAACCAATAGAGACATACCCCAAGCGACTTGCAGCTGTAATCGCAGCAAAAGGTGGCTCTACAAAGTATTAACGCAAGGGGGACGAATAATTTTGCACGCCCCACTTTTCATTTTTTTCATTAGTTAAAAAAGTTTCAAAAATCCAAAAGATTTCGTTCCACTTCACAATTTTGTCCCACTTGTTGGTGATTCTTCACAAAAAATAAAAAATTTATATCTTTATGTTTGAAGCCTGAAATGTGGCAAAAGGTTGAAAAGTTCAAGGGGGCCGAATACTTTCGCAAGCCACTGTATGTATAGGAGGAGGGCTGAGCGGATGGAGGTCCGCTGAGCTCCCGCAGCCCTTCCAAGTGACACTCACCATAACAGCACCGGGCCCACAGGGGGGACAGCGGAGTACGGTGAACATGGCAGGGAGGGGGGGCAGACCATTGCGGCGCTGGTGGAGGTGATGAGCAGCTTCACAGCTGCTTGTATCACTTCCACAGGAAAGCCGACAGTCAGCTTTACTAAAGTCTCTTGTGGCTCTGTCCTTCCCTTTAGCCATTTAACTAAGCTCCACACCAAGCTGGGGGAATTTAAAGAGGAAATCTTCTTTAACGGGCAACACATTAACCCCTGCCTACATGCCTGCCATAAACATTTCACACTGTGTAATGCAGCGTACACACAATTGGAAATTCGGCCAGCAATAGACCGATGAGAGCTTTTGGTCGGAAAATCCGATCATCTGTACCAATCTGCAAAATTCCTACGCATGCTCGGAAACAATTTGACGCATGCTCGGAAGCATTGAACTTAATTTTCTCGGCTCGTCGTAGTGTTGTACGTTACTGCGTTCTTGACGATCGAAAGTTCAGCGAACTTTTGTGTGACCGTGTGTACGCAAGCCAAGCTTGAGCAGAATTCCGTCAGAAAAACCATCCAAGATTTTTCCGAAGGCAAATCCGCTCGTGTGTACGCGGCATAAGAGAGATACTGGGCTGCCACATCTACATCAAGGAAACAACTGTTGAAAAGATCCAGTGAGCTGGAGGAAACTGGTGTAACCGTTTCCATGAGAGATCATCACTACAGGGTCCCGAGTAACCACAATACCACCAGTTCCAGCGGCCAGAGAGCGGGAGGAAGATTTAATTACAGACTGCAGTTGTGCTTCAAGTTTTCAAACTTGCAGAACAACTGCGGTAGAATGCATCAGGACAACTATTAGTCGTGCACTCCACAAATCTGGCCTTTATGGAAGAGTGCCAAGAAGAAAGCTATTGTTGAAAGAAACCCATAAGAAGTCCTGTTTGCAGTTTGCGAGAAGCCATGTGGAAGAAGGTGCTCTGGTCAGATAAACCCAAAATGTTACTTTTTGGCCAAAAAGCAAAACGCTATGTGTGGTGTAAAACTAACACTGCACATCACCCTGAACACACCATCCCCACTGTGAAACATGGTGGTGGCAGCATCACGTTGTGGGAATACTTTTCTTCAGCAGGGACAGGGAAACTGGTCAGAGTTGATAGGAAGATGGATTGAGCCAAATACAGGACAATCTTAGGAAACCCGTTAGAGTCTGCAAAAGACTTGAGACTGGGGCGAAGGTTCACCTTCCAGCAGGACAACGACCCTAAACATACAGCCAGAGCTACAATAGAATGATTTAGATCAAAGCATATTCATGTGTAATGCCCCGTACACACGGTCGGACATTCCGACGACAAAATCCATCAGATTTTTCTGATGGATTTTGTCCCAAACTTGTCTTGCATACACACAGTCGCACAAAGTTGTCGGTAAATCTGATCGTTCGGAGCGAGGTGGCATACAACACGTACGACGGGACTACATAAAGTAGCCAATAGCTTTCGTCTCCAAATTTTTTCGGAGCATGCGTGCCACTTTGTGCGTCGGAATTCTCTACACACGATTGGAAAAAGTCTGATCGGATTTTGTTGTCAGAAAATGTTTGATTCACAGTGGGAAATTCCGACGGAAAAAGAGCCCACATACGATTGGATTTTCCGACAACATAATCCGATCTGACTTTTTCAGTTGGAATTTCCGACCGTGTGTATGGGGCATAAAAATGGCCCAATCAAAGCCCAGACCTAAATCCTTATGAGAATCTGTGGCAAGACTTGAAAATTGCTGTTAACAGACGCTCTCCATCTGACAGAGTTTGAGCTATTTTGCAAAGAAGAATGGGCAAAAATGTCACTCTCTAGATGTGCAAAGCTGGTAGAGACATCCCCAAAAAGACTTGCAGCTGTAATTGCAGTGAAAGGCGGTTCTACAAAGTATTGACTCAGGGGGGCTGTATACAAATACACCCCACACTTTTCTCATATTTATTTGTGAAAAAAATTGAAAACCATTTATCATTTTCCTCCCACTTTGTGTTGGTCTATCACCTAAAATCCCTGTTTTTGGTTGTAACATGACAAAATTTGGAAAATTTCAAGGCACTGTATACTGCAGTTACATAGTTGGCTAGGGCTGGCCATGCATTATACAATTTTCTTATTCAATTTTCTTTTGATTTACCTTCAACTATATAGTGCAAGGGCCTGCCGGATTGCATACAAATTGAAAGTGTTTAGGTTTGATCTCATAATATATGGTTTTGGTAAATCAAATGGAAAATTGTATAATGTATGGCCAGCCTAAGCTAGAAAAGTATATGTCCATCAGGTGTGATATACAGTACTTCAGCTGGTCAATATCAGTTTCTTATACCTGACATTGCAAGGCAATGAATTGTATGTTTTATTTGACTTTTATGTAGGGCTGCGGAAATTGTTTAATTGTTTGATTAATCGTTAATTTCTGTGATCGATCAAAATAATTTTGATCGAGGACGATCCGCGGAGTGAGGTCCGCGGTCTCGCCCATAGGAAAGGCCGCGGCTTCGGCCTAGCTCTGGACCCACGGCCATCTTGGTCCACCCGACGGAGGCTTAGTAGCAGCGCGCTGACGTCATCATCGCCCGCCTGCTTGTGCCGTCTACTCTGAGAACGGACGGGTCCTCAGACAATCTTAAATATTAAGGTATGGGGGAGGTGTAGGGAGATGTGGACAGTACAGTATGGGGGGAGATGTGGACAGTACAGTATGGGGGGAACATTTTTTGAAAAAACTGTATGTGCGTTATAATTAATCTAAATTAGTCGATTAATTGATTAAAAAAAATTGATTACTCAAACACAAAAATTTTAATCAGTAACAGCCCAACTTTTATGTAACACTGCATATTATCTATTAGTTATTTTGTTATTCCTTCCTCCATGCAAATTGTGCAGTAGTACAGCTAGTATATACACATTCATTATTGTAACTTACAAGTGTTTCTATTTTTCCGGAAAATACTGATAGTAATGATAAAAACAACAGAAAGTATCTGTACATGTTATTGATGTATTACAAATATGCAAACAGAAATGCGTGGAATGGAAACAGAATTTTTATCTGCATAGAATACAGTAAAATCGCCAGTAGATGGTGTCTCGTGTTTCAAAACAAAAAAGTTTTACATAAACTGTACTGATATAAGACGTATGTACTTAGACACGAAAAAGAGTTGTATGTCAAGAAGGGAATCCTATAGTTTCAGATTTTTATCTCCATGCTTTTAAAACATGAATATTGCCTGCTGGGTAAGGATTCCAGCAGCACTTTTATGTCATTTGTATTATACGTTTATTTTCTTTTTTCCAATTTATTGAACTTATTATGTCCATTCTGTTATTGTATATTGAGTTTAGTGAGTAAAGCATTAAGGTGTCCTTTTATGAAGCAGTGATCAGCGGAGATCCTGAGGATCACCACTGATCACAGCCCATAAACAGTTTATAAACCAGAGATAATCGGGGGGAGAAGTGTTTGAACTTGTTCTCCCGCCGATTATCTCTGCACATGGAGAATCCCCATAGAATGACACAGTAACGGCCAGTGTATGAAGCTGCGATCTCAGCGCTTCACTGGCGATCTGTGTCAGAATTCACACTCCCCGATTCACCAACTCAGAGGTGGTGAAGCGGGGAGTGAAGAGAGAATCCCGGGGGATCTGAGGAGGAAAGAGGAAGATTATTAACTTCCTTATGCCTCGTTCAGACCCCCCAACACTGTAACCATGTCCCCCTGTCATATATATGTGTATACATGTATATATATATAATGTGTATATGTATATATATATATATAATGTGTGTATATACATGTATATATGTGTGTGTGTGTATATACATGTATATATAATGTGTGTGTGTGTATACATGTATATATAATGTAGGGGGGACTCTTTATTTTATTAACATTAATCACACTGGTGTCTGTCCATGTATTGAGCTGTGATAATTTATCACCGCTTAATAAATGGACATCTCAGTGTTTCAGTGAATTTCTGGTGCTGTAATCTCGTAAAGTCTCACGAGATTCCAGTATCAGGGGCCGTTCTCCACTGTTTGAAGCGTTTGTAGATCTCTTCACTCCTCCATGGGTGAAGCGATCTACTATGCTTCATAAACTGGCACACAGAGGAGAAAGATCTCCTCTGTGAATGCCGGAGAATGAAGCAGTGAATAGATTTCACTGCTTCATAAAAGGACACCTAAATGTATTTCTTATGTTTACACAGTATACAGTAAAGTTTTGGTGGAGTGGAAGTTTCAGACTGTCGGTTCACACCCGAATCACACTGGAATGCAGTTCGCGTTCCAGTGTGATGCCATTTTCACCTATTTGTTTGGGCCAATGATAAGGCTGTATTAAAAAATTGGTCTCCAAACTGCGGCCAGCAGGCTCGTTGCAGCCCTTTACTCTCTTTTATTGAGCCTTTGGGGCACTATTCCTCCCATTGATGCAAGGCACCATTCTTTCCACTGGTACCAACCGTGGTGCACTATTCCTCCCCACTGACACCACCGATGGGGCATTATTTATCCCACTGATATAAACATTAGTGTACTATTCCTTTCACTGACAACAACAATGGACCACTATTCCTTTCAGTGACACCAATGATGGAACACTATTCCTTCCAGTGATGCCAAAGATGGGACACTATTTCTTCCACTGACACCTATGATGGAACACTATTCTTTCCAGTGATTCCAACGATGGGACACTATTCCTTCCACTGACACCAATGATGGGACACTATTCTGTCCACTGACACTAACGATGGTTGAACCCTTTCGGAGGTAGTCCACCAGCAGAACTCCCTTCTTATCCCAAAAAACTGTTGCCATTTCCTTCTGCGCTGACCTTTGCACACAGAACTTCTTTGGCCTGGGGGAATCACTGTGCCTCCATTCCATAGACTGTTCCTTTGTCTCAGGATCATAACAGTAGATCCATGTCTCATCACCAGTTTGTCCAGGAAATCTGACTAATTTCTTGCAAAATGTTCCGAAACAGCGACCAATGTCTCCACACATTTTCCTCTTTTGTTCGGTTGTCAACAAATTCACTTTGCTGCAAGCTTTCTCATTTCCAAGTCATAGCAATACTTTTGGCTGATATTCGGCAGTCCTCCATGATCATGTCATGCAGGGCCAGATTAAGAACATCATGGGCCTGGTGCTGAGGATTTTGGTGGGGCCTTTTATAAACAATAAATAAATAAATAAAAATGCAAACAATTTTTTGTTATAACAAATTAAATTAAAGAGAGAGAGGGAGGATGAGAGAGAGAAAGAGAGAGAGAGATAGAGGGGATGAAAGAGGTGTGAGGGGTAAGGGAAAGAAGATGAGAGAGAAAGGGGGGATGAGAGAAGGAGGATGCACATGAGCATGTGTGGGAATAACATCAATGCAGCCCAGCCAAGGCAAGTGACCGAAGGCACAGAACCCAGACGGAAGACCGGGTGAAGATGGAAGCGCCCGGGCCGGATTGATTACAGCACAGCACTGGAGGGCTCAGTCTGACAATTTAAGTGTACCCTAATGTGCTAATATGCTGTGCATACTTGTACATTATGGCATAACCTACCTAAGGGCCTCTAAAAAATAGTAATGTTAGAAAAGTTTACTACCGCTTTAATATCATTGGAATCCAGGAGCCTCTCATGGGGCCCCCTACTGACCCGCATAGTTGCCAACATTTCAAAAATATTTTCAGGGACACTTTTTTTTCCAAGTGCAATATTTAGAGTAGCTGACATCCCCTATGTTCATCTATACATCACAATAGTAATTACAAAATTAAATGAGTACTAATAATGGGGCAGAACAAATATGAGGACTAAGATTTCCTTTAGTTGAACTAACAAAAGTGTGCCCATTCTAGAGCCGGTAATATTGAGGATATTCAGTATAATTTAAAAGAACTGTTTTTGTGGGTAAGAGGCATAGGGGAGGAGAATGGATGGTATAAAAGTGGTAAGTATGTGCAGGTGAGGGAGAGGAATGTGGATGGTCTAAC
The DNA here is from genome assembly GCA_028564925.1 of Lithobates sylvaticus. NCBI lineage: Eukaryota > Metazoa > Chordata > Amphibia > Anura > Ranidae > Lithobates > Lithobates sylvaticus. The sequence continues at coordinate 549,921,151 of CM053029.1, forward strand.
AGTGGGCACTATGTACATGAGGAGTGTGGAGGGTATGACAGAAGGCACTATGTACAGGAGAGGAGTGTGAAGAGTATGACAGCGGGCAGTATGCACAGCAGAGGAGTGTGGAGGGTATGACAGTGAGCAGTATGCACAGGAGAGGAGTGTGGAGGGTACGACAGTGGGCACTATGTACAGGAGAGAAGTGTATGACAGTGGGCACTATGTAGAGGAGAGGAGTGTGGAGGGTACGACAGTGGGCACTATGTACAGGAGAGAAGTGTATGACAGTGGGCACTATGTACAGGAGAGGAGTGTGTAGGATATGACAGCGGGTGCTATGTATAGGAGAGAAGTGTGGAGGGTATGACAGTGAGCAGTATGTACAGGAGAGAAGTGTGGAGAGTATAACAGTGGGCACTATGTATAGGAGAGGAGGATGAAGGAATCTGGGAAGGAAAAATTTAAAGCATCGCTTAGTACACAAAAAAAATCGTGCTAACTTTAGTGTTTTTTTTATGAATGAAACTGTTTCTTTCCAAAAAAAATGTTTGAAAAATTGCTGCGCAAATATCGTGTAACATAAAAAGTTGCAAAGACCACCATTTTATTCTATAGGGTGTCTGCTAAAACAACATATATAATGCTTGAGGCTTATGAGTAATTTTCTATCAAAAAAATGATGATTTTTACATGTCAGAAGTGTCAGAACTGGCCTGGGTGGCAAGGGGTTAATTATCATAAGTAATATACAAATAATTATTATAAGCACTGTGATCTCATCCTCTCAGTCTGCTGCAGAGTGTTCCAGCTTGTATTTAAACTGGCCGCTCTGTATGTAGCTTCTGATCGACTGCGCAAGCAGCCCCATATCTCCTGAACCATAGATTATAGCAGCCCCATATTTTAACCAGTGCTGGAGTAGGTATTTAGCTACCTACCCCCAAAATGTGGGGTCTCTGTGACTCCTGATCGCTGAGCTACAACTCTCAAAGTCGATTTTTTAATTTTTTTTTATTATTTTTTTTATTTTTTTAATAAATTTTTTATTTTTTGGGGCAATAGGGCCTATCTTGAGAAAGGGGCCTGGAGCTGCAGCTCCAATAGCCCCTATGTTAATCCGGCCCTGATGTCATGGATGGCTTTCACATTTGCAGGCACAGAGACAGAAACAGGTCTTCCACTGGGTTTCTCACTTTCAACACCGAAATGGCCATTTTTAAAATTGACAACCCAACGTTTAATGCGGCGTACGGTCGGAATTTCCGATGGAAACAGTCCGATGGGAGCTTTTCATCGGATTTTCCGACCGTGTGTATGCCCAACTGTCTTTTTCTGTCGGAATTTCCGACGGACTTTGAATTGAGAACCTGTTCTCAATTTTTCCGACAGAAAACCTTTCTATCGGATTTTCCGATCGTGTGTATGCAATTCCGACACGCAAAATTCCGACGCATGCTCGGAAACAATTTGACACATGCTCAGAAGCATTAAACTTCCCTTTTATAGTGCTTTCGAACGTGTTTTATGCCGCTGTGTTGACCTTCGGAATTTGGTGTGATCGTGTGTAGGCAACACAGCTTGAGCGGAATTCCATCGGAAAAACCGGCAGAGTTTTTTCTGACGAGAATTCCGATCGTGTGTATGCGGCATAACTGTTGCATATGAAGAGCCATTGTCACCCAAAGTTTGTGACATTTCATAATGGATCTGCTCCACACCTTTCCCTTGGAGAAACAGGAACTTGATTATGGTCCTATGCTCTTCCACATTTCATTTTTCTGGAGGTGCTGCCATGTTCACTTTGGACCTGGAAAAGAAAGATAAGAGGTAGGTAGTTGATTTTAGCACCATTGAATCTAGACAAATTGGCCAGTACACCCTGCAATTTACAGTTTCCTAGCTTTTCTGGGTAAGGCTCAATACTTATCAGCACCCCCTCGTATCACAAAGCCAGAAGACAGCTGAAGAAATGTAAACAGACTCAAAGCAGCAAAATGCAGCAAAATGTAAACAAACAAGAAATAGCAGGCGTGAATTTGCTTAGAGCCTGTTTCCTCTATTATCCGCTTGCACTCTGGAAGATTTTACCCCATGACTAGGCCATTTTTAGCTATTTAACACTGCGCTACTTTAACTGTTGTTTGCCCGGTCATGCAATGCTGTACCCAAACGAAATTTATATATTTTTTATTATTTCACACTAACAGAGATTTCTTTTGATAGTATTTGATCACCACTGGGTTTTTTTATTTTTGGCGATATAAATAAAAAAAGACCAAGAATTTTGAAAAATGTTTTGGCCAAAATTCATTCTGCTACATGTCTTTGGTAAAAAAAAAATCCCAATAAGTGTATATTGATTAGTTTACGTGAAAGTTATAGCATCTACAAATTATTGCATATATACTGGAATTTTTTACTACTAAAGATCAGCAACCTATAATGGGACTGCGGGAAATCTGACACTAACTGACGCTGGGGAGAACTGACATTACCAGTGACACTAATACAGTGATCAATGATAATACCATACCATATAAGTGTCCGATCTGTCCGCCCCAATGTCGCAGTCCTGCTAAAAATCACTTATCACCGCCATTACTAGTAAAAAAATAATAATAATGAAAATGCCATAAATCTATCCCCTATTTTGTAGACGCTATAACTTTTGTGCAAACCAATCAATATACGCTTATTGTGATTTTTTTTTTTACCAAAAACATGTAGAAGAATACATATCGGCCTAAACAAATAAAGAAATTTGTTTATTTTTTAATTTTATTTTTGGGGATTTTTATTATAGCAAAAAGTAAACCAATTAATTTTTTTCAAAATTGTCACTTTTTTTTGTTTATAGAGCAAAAAATAAAAACCACAGAGATGATCAAATACCACCAAAAGAAAGCTCTATTTGTGGGCAAAAAAGGAGATCAATTTTGTTTGGGTACAGCGCTGCACGACCGCGCCGTATCGCAAAAAATGGCCTGTTCATTAAGGGGGTAAATCCTTCTGGTCCTTAAGAAGTTAATTATGGCATATGCCTCTTAGGCCTCATGCACATGGACATTTTAAAAAACGGACTGTAAAGCTAGTACAGATGCCAGGAAAAAAGCAGCGTTAAAAACGCGATTTTTTCCGTGTTTTGCATTGAATTCAATGCACGTTAAGCCACGCTAGCTTTCAGTCGCGTTTCTCTGTCTCTATTCAAAATCAATGGTTCCCTATGGGAGCCCATTGATTTGAATAGAAGTCGTACCAGAAGTCGGATCAAGATGATCTGACTTGCGGTGCGACATGTGTGCTGAGGATCTTCAAGAGGAACCCCTGCAAAAATGTAAAAAAACATTTTTGCGTGAGGATTCCCCCCAAGACGATACCAGGCCCTTTGGTCTGGTATGGATCTTAAAGGGAACCCCACACCGAAAAAATGGCGTGGGGTCCCCCCAAAGATCCAGCGGGCGAGAGCGTCGTATCAACATCGGAAGAAAGAAGAGAGAAGACAACGGCGGTGGCGGCGGAGGAGAAGACCGGGCCAACGCTAGTAAAAGAGCTGAAAGAAGATAGCGTTGGAGCCCAGCAGAAGGCACCAGAGAGCCAGAGAAGAGGACGGAGAAGTCAGAAGAAGACCACCGGAGCTGACTAATAAATTACTTTAAAAACCTGTGTAGTGTGTTTTTTTTTTATTGACACTTTTCTTCCAGGTGAATGGGTAGGGGTACGACGTACCCCTTACTCGTTCACATAGGGTGGGGTGCCGGGATCTGGGGGCTCCCAGGTTCTGATAAGCCCCCGCCAGCAGACCCCAACAACCACCGGGCAAGGGTTGTCGGGAAGAAGCCCTTGTCCTCATCAACATGGGGACAAGGTGCTTTGGTATGGGGGCGCAGGGCCCCCCTGCCCCAAAGCACCAACCCCCCCATGTTGAGGGCATGCGGCCTGGTACTGTTCAGGAGGGGGGCGGTGTTCGCCCCCTTTCCTTACCTACCGGGCTGCGTGCTCGGATAAGGGTAGGGGGGATACCACGCCATTGTTTCGGTGTGGGGTTCCCTTTAAGATCCATACCAGACCGAAGGGCCTGGTATTGTCTTGAGGGGAACCTCACGCAAACATTTTTTTTTAAATTTTTGCAGGGTTCCCCTTCAAGATCCTCGGCACACAAGTCGCATCGCAAGTCGGATCATCTTGATCCGACTTCTGGTACAACTTCTATTCAAATCAATGGGCTCCCATAGGGAACCATTGATTTTGAATAGAGACAGAAACGCCGGACGAGGCTTAACACAGCGTTAAGCCTTGTTAATTGCCGTTTAACACCTTTTGCCGGCGTCTGGCGTTTTTACAGCTCTAACGCTGGAGCCTCAGAACGCACTGCTCCTGTTTTTTTTTTACAGCTTAAAAAGGCCTATGCCATTTGCAGCTCAAAAACGCCTAGGTGGGCATGAAGCCATAGACTAACATGGACAGGCGTTTTTAAGCTGCAAAAAACGCTCGAAAAAGCGGCTGTAAAAAAGTCTGTGTGCATGAGGCCTTATAAATAAAGAGAACTAAGTAGAATTCTTCAGTGCTCGAGTTATCAGAAAAGAGAATTTAAAATGGAAAGCAGCAATTTTTTTATATTTTTTTAATTATGCTATGTGAACAAGAAGAACATGTTTAGATATAATGTTGGTGTTCTCCTAATTTGTCTGCAAAAGTGAAAATACACTTTAAGCTAGTGGTCCAAAAGTAACAGGAGAACATAGAACCCCAAATATATCTGTGACAACCCATGCTGACAAATGTATTTGTCATCTGTGTGGCAGCACTTTAAACCCAACTCCAGCTTTGGGACAAAGCTGTCCTTCTGCCTTGGCACCCCCTCTGCACTAAAAAAAATAAAATAATACACAGGTATCAAAAAAGTGACATTTTCATGTTTATTATAATCAACAATGAATTAAATTTTTATCTTTTATAGCCAGAACAAGCATATGTTATCAAGAATCTGAACAAATTTTTAGGTAAAAAGTCTTTATACCCTGGGGGTAAATGTCATGTGTCAGACGATGTTTTTCAGATTTAATAGTTTTTCTTTTCCTGCCTGATCTCCCTGCATTTAAGGTCATGGCCCGTTTGTCATGGTCTAATAACTAAATATATATGGGTTTTTTTTTTACATAGAAAATTGCAAACACATTTTGAAAAAACAAAATCCACCTTCTTTCCTAAAAAAAAATTATCTACTTACACGTAGTTATATAGTGAAATAATAAAAATGTCTGACCAAAGTAAAATCTAGCAACAGTATCTCACTTACCAAATGCATCAATATAAAAATACAAATACGCGTTTAATCATGTGAGCAATATTTTTTCTGCTATAAAACACATCTAATAAAAAAAAAAAATCATAAATTAAAGCCAATATGTATTCTGCTACATATTTTGGTAAAAAAAAATCCAATAAGCATATATTTATTGGTTTGCGCAAAAGTTGTAGTGTCTACAAACTATGGTATATATATTGGATTTTTATACCAGTAATGGCGGTGATCAGCTTATAGTGGGACCGCAATATTGCAGTGGACAATCTGACACTAACTGACACATTGCGGGAACCAGTGACACTAATACAGTGATCAGTGCTAAAAATATGCACTGTCACTGTACTAATGATACTGACTGGGAAGGGGTTAAACATCTAGCGTGATCAAAGGGTTAACTATGTGCCTAACCAGAGTTAAGCCCCATACACACGCGCGGATTATCCGAGGACCAGGTCCGTCGGATCATGTCCGTCGTACTTTGTCCGATGTTGGTTTTGCGTACACACGGTCGGACAAAGTTGTCGGAAAATCGATCATTCTGAACGTGGTGACGTTTGTTGCATACGACGGGACTACGTAGAGGCTAGTAGCCAATAGCTTTGGTCTTGTAATGTGATCTGAGCATGCGTGGCACTTTGTCCGTCAGGGATTCGATACACACGATCGGATTTGGTGTGATCGGACTTTGTTGTCGAAAAATCTATCCAGCAGGAGATAGGACTTTGTCCGTCGGACAATCCGATGGAAACTGTCCGATGGTGCCTACACACGGTCGGATTTTCCGACAACATTGTCCGATAGGACAGAATCCATGGGAAAATCCGACCGTGTGTATGGGGCTTTATTGTGTTTAATTTCAGGTGCTTTTCCTAAGGAATGTGCTGAATAGTATTCCCTTCTTCTTTTTTTTTTTTTATATTTATTTTTTGATTTTTTCAGACAAAACAGTATAGAATATTACAAACACGTTTTCACAATACCATCTTGTATCCATTGTTGTCTTACATGTAATTCGTGATGAAACGGCATACTAAACATAAACAGTCTCAAAGAACAACATTAGCCTAACAAGGCTTACAACTTGCGACCATAGGTCTTTTATTTTCCCACCTTCGTCAACGGAGGAAGAAACTGATACCTGGAAATGTATTCAGAATACTAGTTGTGAGTCACGCACAACTCACATTATGTAGTAAGTTGGTACTGCACACATCACTCACAACATTCATACCCATTCATCCAACCCATCCATCCATCTTCCCAGCAGACTGTGCAGCTGGGAGGCACTCCACCCACTCCCCCCTTCCTCGCTTCTAATCAGACTTCATGACCCCATTATTCACCATTAGAGTGCTAATGTATCACAGCCCTCCCCTGCAGAGCATGAGTGTGGGAGATGAAGCCACCTACTGTTGAGACAGTGGAGTATCTTTCCAGAAAGAGTCTTCAATATCAAGCCAAGGCAACCAAATCTTGTTAAATTTTTTTAAGCAGGCCCTTCCCTTGTAAATGAGCTTAAAGATTGGTATAACCTTATTTATGCAGTTGGATACTCGGGGCGGATACAGTCTTCCACTGTAGCAATATCAATTTCCTAGCATAGAAGAGTATCATGTGAACAAGGGTTCATTAATGGGTTCTGAGTATAAAATCGTTGAGGGTACCCAGAAGCCCCACCTCAGGAGTGCGGGGGACCACCAAGCATAGAGTCTTTTCGAGAAAGGAGAATAGATCCGTCCAGAACCCTGACAGGACCGGACAAGACCAAAACATATGTAAGTACCCAGCGTCAGTACAACTACATCTTAACCCATGCGGACAAGGTGGGCCGGAGTGAAGTGGAGTTGGTATATAAATTTGAACTGTACATATTGGTCGTTAGACCCAACAAGATCCTTAAAACAGACCACAGAGGCTTCCTCCCATCCCTCCTCTGACAGCCCAGGGATATCGACCATCCACTTCCGCTGTGCAACCCAAAAGGGGGAAATCTCCCCGCCTGCAGTCAGGAGTAGATGGTCGTGACCAGTTTTGTAATGTCAGGGCATGACAACAGCACCTCCATTGGGGATTCTGCGAGCTCCAGGGTCAGGCCATGAAATTGCGCACGGACAGAGTTACGTATGAGGAGGTATTTAAAATAGAATTTATTCGTCACGTCACATCTAGCTTTCAGATCCTCAAAGGAGATGAATTAGTTATTGGCAAATAAGTGGACAGCGTGGGTGAAGGAGATTGGACGGTACGAACCGCATTGCAATGTATCTTTGTCGGGCTTGGGAATTACCACAATCAGGGCTTCGCACATGGAGGGGAGAGTGCCCTCCCCCATTGCCTGTATAAACTGGGAGTGTAATTTCTGTGCCAAGTCTTCAGCATAATGTTTATACCATTTGGCGGGCAAGCCGTCCAATCCTGGAGTTTTGTGAGTAAATGGCAGTAGTGATTTCTTCGACTGTCAGGGGGTCATCTAAGATAGAGCTATGTGAATCATCCAGCACAGGAAGTTGGAGGGATTTCCCACTCAGGTGGAGGGGACTGGGATGAGTAAAGGTTTTCATAGAAGGACTTAAAAGTTTGGTTAATGGTCTTGGGATCTGATGTAATGGAACCGTCAGAAACCTGGATTTGCGGAATGGTCCTATCAACATATTCTGTACGGGAAAGATATGCCAACATCTTAACATTTTTACCACTGTTTTCAAGCAGCCTGGCTGACAAATACAGCTGCTGTTTCCGCGTTGCGTCCACCCTGTGGAGATCCAGAGCCCTGTGCGCTCCCACCAGGACCCCATGGGAGTCTGGGGTGGGAGACGCAGAGTATTTGGCCCTGGCAGTCTCCAGAGAGGACTCCAAGGCCAGAAGAGCAGCATGGAGACTTTTCTTGAGTCTATTAATGTTAGAAATGTACGAGCCCCTCGTGGTCGCCTTAAAGGCGTCCCATGTGGGGCCAGGGGAGGCTGATCCCACATTTTCTGCCCAAAAGTGGGACATATCCTGCCGTACCGGATGCTGTATTTCGGGGGCGGAGATCCAGCCTGGGCCAAGTCTCTACTGCCGAAAAGAGGGTCGGTGGCCAACCACCAAATCTATCCTAAGAGCTGGGTGGTCTGAGATTGTCTGTGAAAGGTATGCGACCGACTCAACATAAGGGACCATGTCAGGGGTTCCCAGAGCATAGTCCAGCCTAGAAAGAGTACAGGACATTTGGGATTGACTTGAGTATTCTTTTGCCATCTGATGGTCACGTCGCCAAAGGTCAACATATCCAAAAGAGGCACACCACTGACCAAACAACCTAAACTCATACTGGAGGGGCCAACAGAGTTAAAGTCCCCCAGCACAAGGGTAGGCCACGCTGGTAACTTAGAGAATTGTAAACTCAAATCAGTAAAGATTGCAGCCGTGACTGGAGGCACACACTAGTATTCCCTTCTTAGCAAGGAAAGTAAATCCATCACATCCCAGCTGACAGGACAGAGTTCTGCATTGTTTACATATGCAGAGCTCCATCCAGCCGGTCTCCTCGCCGATCAGCGGGTGGCACGGGACATCCATTGGATCCGGCGGCACGCATGCTTCCTACCTAAGTGCAGAAACATATATATCTATATATACTGTATATATCTATAGATATCTATCTATATCTATAGATAGATATCTTTATATCTATCTATATATATATATATATAGATAGATAGATAGATAGATAGATAGATAGATAGATAGATAGATAGATAGATAGATAGATAGATATCTATATATATATATATATATATATATATATATATATATATATATATATATATATATACACGGTATATGGGACATACTGTATTTCAATATTTAATTATTTATATATACAAATGTTGTATTTTGATAAATATTTTTTAATTCCTGGGTTTCTCTTTAGAAAACAAAAGTGGAAAATTCAAAAACAAAAAGATTTCCTGTCATTTTTCCTAGCAAACCTTTTACAGAATTTGAGCAGCCCCAAATATTTACACAAAAATATAAAAAAAATACTCTTTAAATGGATATCATATACATGTGATCTTATGGAATGTGGTGGAAAGGTAAAGCTCAAAGTGTATGTTTGCATGTAATTTAGGACAGATTTTTTTTCCATTTTTGACACCATATTGTGAAAAAATCAGCAAAAATGTTAAGACTAAGCCTTGCACTAGCTGGATTTGCATGGGCACAAAGTGGTTGATTTACTAAAACAATGTACAAAACCTGGTGCAGCTCCGCATAGTGATTGTAAAGCTTTTTTTTTTTTGCTTTTTAATAACAAATATATCATACTCACCTCCACCGTGCAGCTCACTTTGCACAGAGTGGCCCTGATCCTCGATTTCTGGGGTCCCTCGTGGCTCTCGCAGCTCCTCCGCACATCAGATAACCCCCCTTAGGAGAAACGCTCTCTCGGAGGGGGTGGGGGTTACAGCACGTCCTCACAGTTGTAAATTCCAGGGCTCGGGTAAGTAAAACGGGGGGGCTGGTGACTGACAGAAGTTTTTTCACCTTAATGCATAGGATGCATTAAGGGGAAAAAACACGAGGGTTTACAACCCACTCAACTGAACCAGCTGAAGTTAGAAGCTGATTGGCTACCATGCCCCACTGCACCAGATTTTGCACTCTACAGTTTTAGGGAATCAACCCCAAGTCAGCATAATGGTGAAGTTTTTACAGGTTTGCAAATGCAAAAATTCTGGGTGACACTGCGCATGCTTATTTACACATTGGATATCATCCAGGCCATCTAATGCAGTTATTAGATCCTGGTAAATAATCTGGTATGAAGGGATGTTTTTTATATGCCTTATTTATTTTTATCATATATTGTTTAATATACATATGGCTCCAGCAATTTAAACTACTGCTTAGACAAGACGGCCTTCATTATGTGTTTTAATTGGGGGCTGCAAAAGCAACCTTGTGAAGGGAAACTAATGAACATTCTCTTTTTAAGATGGGACTTTATCTAATCAATCATGCATCACCTTTCAAATAATCTTCACCTGCTTAAAAGTGCCAAAGCAATTTTTTTCTGAGGTGTGAACAGAAAACTAGACTTTGCGTTTTTATAAATAGCAAAGCCATTAATTACAATTTTCTTCCCTACATGTGAAACATAAATACATTTTGTTGTATCAATGAAAGACTGTAAAAAAAGCCTCCATAAATTTGATGATGTAAACTATTATTCTGGTATTTTTTGCAGAATTAAATAATAGTAATATTTCACCATTGCACTTTTATAATGCCCTAGGTGTGATAGGCTCAACTGTCACTCAGAATCTGCAAATATCACTTGTAATACCAATCTCTTTCACATCTTTAATGGTCACATGCTAGGATATAATGTGCTTAGAGGCAACATGGCAAGGCTCAGCTAGCATGTGTGAACAAGAGGTTGATTTACTATAAGCTAATAGACTGTTCACTCTTATAGGAATTGTCACTTTGCAAGGGCATTTGCCCGTACCTTAGTAAATGAAAGAAATCTCTGCTGACTTCCAATATTCAACCATGTGCAAGCATTAATACAGTTTTTTATTTTCCTTGCATTTGATTGGTTATTCTTTGAAAAACAAATTTTCACCAGATTTACTAAGCAAAGCAAATCTTCCCTTGAAGAGTGAACAGCCTATTTTCCTTGAGTAAATCAACCCCCAAGGCAAACTTCAAGAGCTTCAGATAAAATTAGTGTAGAGCTGGCCATACACTAGTAGAATTCCATTAGAAAATTGTTATTTTCTGAACATTTTGTTTAATTTTCTAATTGTTAGCGAGGTCAAACCGATGTTCCTTTTTGCAGTGATGAGAAAATTTGAAGGAGCAGGATGGAATTTGTTTTTTCAAATGCACAAATTTCTAACATCTATGTTTTTTTTTTTTTCCATTAAAGTCCATTTGTTCCAAAAATGTAAAAAGCTAACAAAATTTTGAAATACATTTAAACGTCATTTGTCAAGTCATCAAATGTAGAAAATGAAATGAAAAAGTGTATGGCCAGCTTTACTGAAAGGGCAGTGCTTCATTACCTTTCTCCATCAAATCCATAATTTTCTTTAGTTTACAAGACCCCTTTGCAGAAGTACTGGTTCTTAATGACGGAATACAAGAGAATTAGAATTAAGAATCTGAGCTTTTAAAGTGCAGTGATAACTAACCACTGCAAACAATCATATTGCTTTCTTTATTCATATTTGTAAAATAAGGCATTTTGACTGCTTGCTGTGTGTTTCCCATTTTACATTACTGATCAAATATATTTTTGTTTCAGCTGTCCTAAGAATTTGTCCTTATTAGACTGAAATCTAAAAAAAATGTCACCTTTAGCTTTCAAATGTGTACCAAAATGAAAGAGGACATTTCAATACTGTGCAAGGTCCACATATACTGTCCAACCCGCCCCCCCCTTAGAAATTACTTGATGTTACTAGGTGCAAAACATACCTGTAAAGAAAAGTTAGATTTATACTTACCTTATCCCCCTTTTCCACATCACTTGGCATGGCGTCACTGTCTTTCCAGGGGAATGCAGAGCAGGCTCATAAGAAGACACTCCAATTCATAGCAAGAGCTTATTTCATGAGATTCAGGCTGCTATGTATTGACCAGGATCTTGCTGGAAGGAGTATGACATTTTCCTTGCCTAGGTGCAGCAGGTGGAGTCCTGTGATATTTGGGGGAGCCCAGTATCATCAGATAACCGAGTTGGTTAAAGATTCTTTATTTTCCAAAGAGGTAAACAAAAAAAGCTTACTTCAGCATGAAAACAAACAAAATAGTCCAAACACCTCTGATATAAATCAAAAGCTCACCACCGCCAGTATAAACCTGTCCCACACCAGAGTTTAAGGTTCCTATCTGTTTTGGGGTTCCAGCAAAAAGCCACTGTAGTCCAGGCAGCGTCTTGGTAGCCAGACATTCCATGGCCCTTACACAACTCTGTCCTGTTCCACTCAACACCTCATAGACACTCGCTGACTGCTTTCTGTCCTTTTTAGCCATCTCTTGCAGGTGGGTTAAGCCATTCAGAACCACAGTAACCGTAGTAAGGACTAGAGGTTCTTTGCCATCCAAACTCTCTCAGAGCCTCTGAATTCCGGGTCCAATATGAGGAAAAACAAATCATTTGAAAACTGCATATCAGCCCTATTTTCTGTTGGCTTCCCCAGGAACCCTCCCCTCTCTTACCTGTACAACCATTGATTGTTTATAGAGGGGTTCCATCATTACAACACCACATTGCATCTAATATGTTAGATCCCCCTAGGAGGTCCACTTTGTTTGAATATTTGACTGGGTTTTATCCTTGCCGTAAGTGGTCTGTAGTGTTAATTCTCTTGTAGGTAGGAAAATTACATCTTTTCATTCTCAACAGACCAGTAATTGTTATAGTATACAGATATTTATTACCTGTTCTACCAAGAACATCATTTATTTTACTGAGTGTCCTTGTGAAAGGTAGTATGTAGGACGCACTGTGTGTATGCTACAAAGTGCGTCTCAAAGAGCGCATTGCAAACATTAATCGTGTTTTTCTGAGCACAATTTATCTAAACACTATGCTAGATGCCACAACAAGGACCCATCGGGAACCTTATTTATGGCTATTGATAAGTATATACTGCATTGGAGGGGAGTTGTATAGGAAGAGAGATATCTAGATTAGAAACCTGATGGATCTACAATCTTAAAACTTAATGTAAATGACTGGGATGTCAATTGTTTCATCAAAAATAGTTTATGAACTTTGTGACATACCATTTTTTTCTCCTTTTTTCCCTCATTCTCCCTGTTCCTCCTGTTTATGAAAGACATTTTTGTGAAATTTTCCTTTTTAAGGATTCTTTTTTAATTTTCTGGACCTTTCCACTTCCTTTGAATATAAATGCTTGCTGTGTGGTGTCTCCTTCTGACCACTCCGCCTGATGACGTCTGCTGTGATGAAATGCATCGGGTTGGGCCAGCAGAGGTGACATCACCATGCACACTGACACCAGAAGCAGCTTGCCGAAAGGGACAGTGGCTGATTGGATGGTATTGAGTTATACTCCTTTTTTTTATTCATAACAATGTTAGTGGGCATTCTGGGATGTTTTTAATAAATATGGGAATTAGCTTAACTACACTATGAGAATTTCCTTCCGTCTATGTGATCCATTTTTCATGGATCTCTGAAGAGCGTGATTGTGTTATCTATTAGAAGTTTTTTTGGAGGCCTAATGGCTGCATGTTTAGAGTGCTGTTTGACCACACTTTTACATGGTCACACATTTTTTGGTAACATACTTTGTGTGCACATAGGGCGAACATGCAGTGTGTGAAGGGTCTTCTGGCATACATACTGTATAGTGGAAGATTAATGCTGTTGCTCCTTTTTTGAATTCTTTCATTTTCTGCATGAACTCTTGGGAATATGGACTTTTTTCTTTTTGATTGCATTCTCCTATTTTGTTTTTTGAGTGTTATTTTGTTCATTTGCCTTCCAGAACCCATCCCTGGTATCGCCGTTTTTTTGAAAAAAAAAATATTTATTTTTTTCTATTGCCGGCAATGTTTTTTTTTTTCATTCAGCTGTCAGCGGGGAAGCTCATCTATTGTTAAGGACATAGCGGCTGGCTTCCTGGCCCGTTCCTTATTGAGCAAAGCATTGCCCAATTAGGGCTTAGAATGCACTGTTGCAGAGCGAAAATCCCACAAGCCCCCTTAAAAAATTTGGTTAGAATGGACAAACAAGCGATGTTTTGGGCCTAACTGATGCTCGGCTCGAACTGTTCGCCCAACTCTATTGCTGAGAAGTTAGTGATTGTGTGTAGCTGTTAAAGTGGTGGTAAACCTCAATCTTGTACTTACACCTATAGGTAAGCCTATAAAAAAGTGCAGGTTTAGAAGATATTTACTATATATGCAGCCGGTGAAGTAATCTGCGCATGCCCTCTGAAGTAACGGCCATCCGGGCTGTTTCTTTAAAATCCTGTGCCGTAAATGATGGCTTCCCCGCGCATGCGTGGGAATGATGTCATTGCGGCTCTGAACAGTCACACAGCTGGAGTCCGTGGCCCGGAAGGGAGACGAGTAAAGATGGAAGCGCTGGAATGCTTTGTTTTCAGGTAAGTTTCACATAATGTGCTAGTATACAATGCATAATAGCACATTATGCCTTTACCTTGCAGGTCTGGGAAAAAAAATCACCCAGCGGTTTAGAACCACTTTAAACCCTGAAAGGAGTACTAGTGCCCATCAGCCTTTTTGAACTGTGCAGTCAGGAAGTGAAGAGTCCTCAAGTTATTCAGTCCTACAGTTTTCTGGGGTATACCATGCTCCCTCTACCTATCCCAGTTCATTGTTCCCAATAAAAAAACATGAAAATAGACTGTTCTTTGGAGCCAGTGAAAGAGTAAGGAAAATGTTTGGTACCTAACTCAGTGCTCTAAGTGGGGGAATAGGACTGCATTCACCAGGGGTGCTCTACACATGCATTTTACTGCAGGGTCCGCTTTAAGGAAAATAACTAAAATTGTGAAATATTAAATAGTTCTCAGTTTAGCCTGCTTAACATGCCTGATGTAAAAAGCTGTGCAAAGTTTACAATAATTGTAATAATTCTTACTAAATAATGGGACTGGATGCAATCAAAGTTTCAGATGTATCGCTGTCAAGTTGCTTTCACTGTAGAGCTGTTTGAATTTAAATGCAGCTTTGGATTATAGTCAGTGGTTTTTACCATATGGTGTTAATACTGTGAGATAGCTATACTTCTCTTAAAAGCATGACATTACAGAACATTAAATAGTACATTGATCTCCTAGGAACAGTAGATCATCCACTGGATCATTCACCACTCTTGGGAACATAACTGGAAAGCTATAGTTACATATTTTACATTATTATTTTAGTGTTTACCTTAGAGTTGTCTTTGATGTGACTTGCTCTTCCATACTTTTATTATTGCATAATATATAGAAATCTGTAGATTAGCCCAGAGAGGGAGTGAAGATGAGTCAATCCCACCCACTGTCTCACTGCCTAAAGGAATCATGTCATCAGAAAAATGGAGGGCCGCCATTGCTGATCTCCTTCAGAAAATGTTAGAACCCTGCTAAATAGGGATGGTCCGAACACCCCCTGGTTCGGTTCGCACCAGAACATCGCGAACAGGCAAAAAGTTCTAGCGAACATGCAAACCCTATTAGAGTCTATGGGACACTAACAAGAAAAATCAAAAGTGCTAATTTTAAAGGCTTATATGCAAGTTATTGCATAAAAAGTGTAAGGGGACCCGGGTACTGCCCCAGGGGACATGTATCAATGCAAAAAAAAAAGTTTTAAAAACAACCATTTTTTCAGGAGCAGTGATTTTAATCATGCTTGAAGTAAAACAATAAAAATGAAATATTCTATTAAATATCGGGCCTTGGGGGTCCCCTTAGTCTGCCTGTAAAATGGTGCATCTGTGTGACATGGATTTTAAGGGAGACTTAAACCACGTTAAAAAAAATAAAAGTTTGGCGTGGGGGTCCCCCCAAAATCCATACCCTTATCTGAGCATGTAGCCTGGAGGTCAGAATATGGGGTTGGGGATCGAATGAGCGACCCCCCCGAATCATACCAGGCCATATAAAATAAAGTAATGATTTCGCGCTAATATGCACCAAACACTAAAAACAATATATAAATATAGTATCAGTGTAAAATTGTGAATATAATAACACAGTGTAAAAAATGAATTCATATATGTAGTGCATCACGTGCTAAATAAATATAGAATTAATAAAACATCATATATATACACAGTGAATAAATAGTGAATAAAATAAAGTGCTCTGTGTGCTAATGACTACAAAGAAAATTGTGTCAAAAAACAAAACAAAAATGAGCATGAGAGATATAGCTGCTCTTAATATGTCCCACTCAATGTATGAGAGATAGACTAAATAACTATACTGCAGCATAAATAACTTCAGTAATATAGTCCAGATGGTATATGGTTATGACCATTAACCCCAAAAAGTCTCTAGATATAAAAAGTCTCTAGATATAAAAAGTCTCTAGATATAAAAAGAAATGGCAGTAGTGGAAAAGACTTCGATCTCCAAAGTGGGGGATGGTGAATGTGTGAGGGCCTGATCCTTAAACGTGCTCTCTAGCCTCTCACCTGTAAGAAAACATTCATGGGCATTGAACCCTGGTTCAATATATATATATATATACACACACACTACACTGACTGACTGCACACTACACTACGCTACCTGCCTAATCTCCATCCATTAACTATATACGACTGCCGTATAAGCAGCAGCCTTATATAGTGTGGTGTGTGGACTTAGCCCCTGAGCCATGACTGGTCAAAGGCACTCTGCCTTTGGCCAATCATAGCTCTCACAGCAGATCGCGCTGTGATTGGCCAAAGTATGCAGGTCAGTTGCATGCTCTGGCCAATTAGCAGCCATCAATGCACTGCAAACTTGCAGTGCATTATGGGGCGCTTTGGAGTGGGCAAACTCCCTGCGAGCGTCCCATTTGATAGTTTGTTCTCCGAACAAACGAACTTACGTTTGACTCGCACATCCAGACCATCCCTACTGCTAAATCTCTGTTTTCATTGCTTTCTGAGTCACTGACCTGGAACAGTTATAGCTGAACTCTGGGAAATGGAAATATTGTCTAAACACAAAATGTGTGTATTCTTAAGCCCCATACACATGGTCGGATTTTCCGATGGAATCTGTCCTATCGGACAATGTTGTCGGAAATTCCGACCGTGTGTAGGCACCATCGGACATTTTCCATCGGACTTTCCGACGGACAAAGCTCTATCTCCTGGCTCTCAAATTTTCCGACAACAAAGTCCGATCATACCAATTCCGATCGTGTGTAGCCTAGTCCGACGGACAAAGTGCTACGCATGCTCAGATCATATTACAAGTACAAAGCTATTGGCTACTAGCCTCTACGTAGTCCCGTCGTAGGCAACAAACGCCACCACGTTCAGAATGATCGGATTTTCCGACAACTTTGTCCGACCGTGTGTATGCAACACCAGTGTCGGACTAAATCCGTCGGAAAAAATCCGATGGATTTTGTGGTCGGATTTTCCGACCGTGTGTATGGGGCATTACTGGAATCCTGGTGTGCTTTGCATATTTCTTTCAGATCTGTGCAGTAATCCAGTGTGAAACTTTTTGGACCTGGTCTGGAAGGGGTTACTGGTAACCTGCATTTCTACTTGCACCTTAAAATAATGAACAGCCTCTTTGACCAATAGTAAGCAGTGGGAAGGGAGTGAACTGAAGTCTGAACGTCTATGCTGAGGTTGAGATTTGCATAATACCCATGGTTTCAGGACTCCTGCACAACTCCAATTTATGTAAGGATCTGGTGCTAATACTTTAAAAATCTGTTGCTATTAGATGTTATATACTGTACAGTATAATGAATAAACAAAAAACAATAAGAAGTAGAAAAAAAAAAAAAGTATCTGTTTATGAAAAAACATTTTTAAGGTAGACAGCACCACATACTAATATTTTTGCCTCACATGTGAACTGATTTGGCATACTATATACAGTATCTCACAAAAGTGAGTACACCCCTGACATTTTTGTAAATATTTTATTATATCTTTTCATGTGACAACACTGAAGAAATGACACTTTGCTACAATGTAAAGTAGTGAGTGTACAGCTTGTATAACAGTGTAAATTTGCTGTCCCCTCAAAATAACTCAACACACAGTCATTAATGTCTAAACTGCTGGCAACAAAAGTTAGTACACCCCTAAGTGAAAATGTCCAAATTGGGCCCAGATGCTCAATAGGGTTTAGGTCTGGAGACATGCTTGGCCAGTCATCACCTTTAGCCTCAGCTTATTTAGCAAGGCAGAGGTCATCTTGGAGGTGTGTTTGGGGTTGTTATCATGTTGGACTACTGACCTGCGGCCCAGTCTCCGAAGGGAGGGGATCATGCTCGGCTTCAGTATGTCACAGTACATGTTGGCATTCATGGTTCCCTCAATGTACTGTAGCTCCCCAGTGCCGGCAGCACTCATGCAACCCCAGACCATAACACTCCCACCACCATGCTTGACTGTAGGCAAGACACACTTGTCTTTGTACTCCTCACCTGGTTGCCGCCACACACCCTTGACACCATCTGAACCAAATAAGTTTATCTTGGTCTCATCAGACCACAGGACATGGTTCCAGTAATCGATGTCCTTAGTCTGCTTATCTTCAGCAAACTGTTTGTGGGATTTCTTGTGCATCATCTTTAGAAGAGGCTTCCTTCTGGGATGACAGCCATGCAGACCAATTTGATGCAGTGTGTGGGGTATGATCTGAGCACTGACAGGCTGACCCCCCACCCCTTCAACCTCTGCAGCAATGCTGGCAGCACTCGTACGTCTATTTCCCAAAGACAACCTCTGGATATGACGCTGAGCACCTGCACTCATCTTCTTTTATCAACCATGGCGAGGTCTGTTCTGAGTGGAACCTGTCCTGTTGAACTGCTGTATGGTCTTGGCCACCATGCTGCAGCTCAGTTTCAGGGTCTTGGCAATCTTCTTATAGCCTAGGCCATCTTTATGTAAAGCAACAATTCTTTTTTTCAGATCCTCAGAGAGTTCGTTGCCATGAGGTGCCATGTTGAACTTCCAGTGACCAGCATGAGAGAGTGAGAGCGATAACACCAAGCTTAACACACCTGCTCCCCATTCACACCTGAGGCCTTGTAACACTAACGAGTCACATGACACTGGGGAGGGAAAATTTGCACATTTTCACTTAGGGGTGTACTCATTTTTTTTGTCAGCGGTTTGCATGTTAATGGCTGTGTGTTGAGTTATTTTGAGGGGACAGCAAATTTACACTGTTATACAAGCTGTACACTCACTACTTTACATTGTAGCAAAGTGTCATTTCTTCAGTGTTGTCACATGAAAAGATATAATAAAATATTTACAAAAATGTGAGGGGTCTACTCACTTTTGTGAGATACTGTATATCTATGAAAAGGATTTTCAATGTTTTACACACTTTTAGTTGTTAATGTTTTTATATAAGTGCCCCATTCAATCACATATGCTTAGGAAAACACATACAGTACTATATTTGTTAGGCTTTACTTGGGTATGTTTTAAAGGGGATGTATAATTTTTGTAATATAATTTATTTTTTGTGATTAGATTAAAAACAATAAAAACTATTTTTTAATTTAGATTTTGGGCTTCTTTCCACACATTTGCAGGCTCACATTAGCTCCTCTGTTTTTTACAGATTATAGATTGTGGCTATAGCAGCCGCTTGCAGCTGATTTATTCAGAAGGGTTACTCGCCCCTTATTAGATGGGTTAGTGCAAGGATTTGGTCAGACAAACTGAGCAACAAAATAATCAATATCTACACTAACCCATAGTGCTCTGGAAATTCTTCATCAAGCATAAAATGTTTTTTTTATAAAAATAAATGTATGTATACATATATATATATATATATATATATATATATATATATATATATATATATATATATATATATATATATATATATATATATATATTGAAGATCCCTACCTTTCCTGTGAGGACTTGGGAAAAGGCAGAAGCCCTCAATACCGCAAGAAACCCATCAGGACATGGGCATGTCCAAACCTATGGGCTTCAGAAAAGGTGGGGACACCCAAAATCATTGTTCTGATATGTTCCTTGTATACTGAGTATTCACAAGATTAAATCATTAAGCAAATTACAGTTCATTCAGAGCCTCATCTCTATGTCATTGGATAGTTATCGGCGGTGATATGGAGTTTGTTAGATGTAATGGATATTATCTACAGTAACATGTGCCTCACTATTCAAATTATATATGTATTTTACTTATACCTTTTTTTTAAATTTTTTTAACAGTTTGAAAATGTATCAAATAGAATTAACACAAACCAGTCATTTCCCTTTAATGGATAAATTCACTATTTTTAGGGTGGAACATGTAACATGTTCCCACTCCAAGGTATGAGCAGACAAATACACTGACAAGTTTGCAGGATTTCCGCATGACACTCGCAGTGAATGCTTTCCATGCATCAAGTAAAAAAAAAAAAAGATAAATTCAAATTTTTTTTACCTGCAAAAAAAAAAAGTGAACTTATCCTTTAACTGCAAAGATTGCTGTTTACAAAACTCAGTAGCTCAAGCCTTAAATGTAAACACACAACTGTGTCATCTTCCTCCCTCTCTAAAGAAAACCCATAAAACTTTGTGAATTCCTTGTCATGCATGCACCATGTATTTTATTTGCAAAATACATTATATTTTGTAAAGATGTATTAAAAAAAACTATTTTAAACCTAAAAAAATAAAAAAGATTTAAAAGTATTATAGCGTTCTATTATTATGACTCATTTTAGTCAATCTTTTCCTTTATATTATTTAGTGTTATGTGATTTCAATGTATTAATGTGATGTCACCCATCATTTGTCAAAAATATTTGTAGATTTTCTGGATTTACAGAGTTCTCCGTGACGTTTTCAGGCACCTGGCATTACTTGTGAACTTTTTTTAAGGACAATAATATCAGTAAGTGCCAGTATCTCTCCAGGATGCAATGTTGGACATTTGATAGGAAATCTGTTATATGTCAGCGTAAGATAGCATTACATAATTCTTTTTTTGAGTATTTTACCCACCATGGAAGCAGGAAAGGAATCTGCTGCAGAATAATAGAGGCATTTCTTGTGTCTCAGAATAGAGGTTCCTGCTGGTGATCATATCTTCACCGTGATGAATACAGATCTGGCTGACAGCACACCTATCCATCCACCTTCCTGGGAACTAAGTGAGCACAGAAATAGAATGGAACCATTTTTTTTCATCAACATAAAAACATATCATTGGTGAGTACCTTTTAGAGCGGCGTATCCTTGTTACAGCATGTGTGCTGCATCCCGCTGTTTGACAGGAGACACGGACATTTTTGTTCCAAAACAACAGAATGCTAAAGGTATACACATTTTCAGTTATATTTACTTTGTTATAGCAGCTAGTCTCTTTATAGTGCTTCTAACTCACATTATGGTCTTCAGTTTGTTGTGTCTACATCGTACTGCCTCACTTTTGGGCCAATTCTGTAGGTACTTTGAATCATTAAAGTGTATATAATCTCAAGAACTAACATTTTATACCATTTAGCTTACCAGTTCTTAGATGTGGTGGCTGCTTTACAATGAGTATTTGACCCCCTGCTGATTTTGTACGTTTGCCCACTGACAAAGAAATGATCAGTCTTTAATTTTAATGGTAGATTTATTTTAACAGTAGAGCGGGTTCACACCAGGGCGACTCAGGATCCGACTTCAGGTCGCCCCGAGAAGCCCCAAGTCGTCCCAAGTCGCGCTGTAATGTTAATCTATGGAGCCGTCTCAATGCACACTACTGAAGTCGCTCCGACTTCAAAAAAGGTTCCTGTACTACTTCAATCCGACTTGTAGGTGACTTGTACCCATTGATTTCAGTGGAAGTCGCCTCTAAGTCGGATCTCCATCTATTTTGAAGCGACTTTACAGGAAAAGAAATTTGTTTACTCAGGCAAACCCCACCCTCCCAGAGAGCTGATTATTCTGTGATTGGCCACAGCCAAAGTCGCCTGGCCTGGGGGCGACTTGAAGTTGTGTTGTAAATAACTCAAAGTCACGTTGAAGTTGCTTCCAAGTTGCCTTGCTAAGTCGCGCTGTAAGTCGTGTTGCCCCAGTGTGAACCAGCACTAAGAGACAGAACAACAATAAAAATATCCAGAAAAACGCATTTTAAAAAGTTATACATTGATTTGCATTTTAACCACCTCAACACAGTGCATTTTCACCCCCTTCCTGACCAAGCCATTTTTCAACTTTCAGCGCTGTCACACTTTGAATGAAAATTGCACGGTCATACAACACTGTACCCAGATGAAATTGTTATCATTTTGTCCCCACAAATAGAGCTTTCTTTTGGTGGTATTTGATCACATCTGCGGTTTTTATTTTTTGCGCTATAAGCAAAAGAAAAGGTACAAGTTTAAAAAAAAAAACAATATTTTTTACTTTTTGCTATAATAAATATCCCCAAAAAATATATAAAAAAAATTTTTTTTCCTCAGTTTAGGCCGATACATATTCTTCTACATATTTTTTGTAAATCGCAATAAGTATATATTGATTGGTTTGCACAAAAGTTATAGCGCCTACAAAAATCGGGTGCCCAGTAACACGGTGCGTGCGCGCTCCCTGGAGGGCCGGGAAGGGGAGGACATCATAGGACGCCCTCCCGCCACGAGAGCTGCGCCGCCTGGCCGTCAATTGACAGCCGGCGGTCGCTGAGCAGTTGATGAGTGAAATAAGTATTTGACCCCTTCGCAAAACATGACTTAGTACTTGGTGACAAAACCCTTGTTGGCAATCAGAGGTAAGACGTTTCTTGTAGTTGGCCACCAGGTTACCAGGTTTGCACACATCTCAGGTGGTGTGTTGTCCCACTCCTCTGCAGATCCTCTCCAAGTCATTAAGATTTTGAGGCTGATGTTTGGTAACTCGAACCTTCAGCTTCCAACACATATTTTCTATGGAATTAAGGCTCAGAGAGTGGCTAGGCCACTCCAGGACCTTAATGTGCTTCTTCTTGAGCCACTCCTTTGTTGCCTTGGCCGTGTGATTTAGGTCATTGTCATGCTGAAATACCCATCCACTATCCATTTTCATTGCCCTGGCTGAAGGAAGGAGGTTCTCACCCAAGATTTGACGGTACATTGCCCTGTCCATTGTCCCTTTAATGTGGTGAAGTTGTCCTTTCCCCTTAGCAGAAAAACACTCCCAAAGCATAATGTTTCCACCTCCATGTTTTAACGGTGGTTATCTGACCACAACACTTTCACCCAGTTCTCCTCTGAATCATTCAGATGTTCATTAGCAAACTTCAGACAGGCCTATACATGTGCTTTCTTGAGCAGGGGGACCTTGCGGGTGCTGCAAAATTTCAGTCCTTCACGGTGTAGTGTGTTACCAATTGTTTTCTTGGTGACTATGGTCCCAGCTGGTTACAATTTCTTGGTGACTATGGTCCCAGCTGCCTTGAGATCATTGACAAGATTCTCCCGTGTAGTTCTGGGCTGATTTCTCACTGTTCCCATGCTCATTTGCAAATAATCGCACCAACTGTTATCACCCTCTCACCAGGCTGCTTGGCAATGGTATAGTAGCCCATTCCAGCCTTATGTAGGTCTACAATCTTGTCCCTGACATCCTTGGACAGCTCTTTGGTCTTGGCCATGGTGGAGAGAGTGGAATCTGATTGATTGCTTCTGTGGACAGGTGTCTTTTAAACTGAGATTAGGACACTCCCTTTAAGAGAGTGCTTCTAATCTCAGCTTGCTACCTGTATAGAGGACACCTGGGAGCCGGAAATCTTGCTGATTGATAGGGGATTAAATACTTATTTCAGCCATTAAAATGAAAATCAATTTATAACTTTTTTGAAATGCGTTTTTATGGATATGTTGTTATTCTGTCTCCCACTGTTAAAATAAACCTACCATTAAAATTATAGACTGATCATTTCTTTGTCAGTAGGGCAAATGTACAAAATCAGCAGGGGATAAAATACTTTTTTCATCACTGTAGTTTTATTCAGGCTTTTTTTATGATCCTGGTAGTAATATACTGTACTTCCTGTCATAGGGTGACCCAGCTTACTTAGGCCGGCCATACATGGTTCGAATCTTGGCCGGTTCAGCAGAAACCGGCCAAGAATCGAACCATTAGTGGGCAGGCAGTGTACCAAGTTGATCGATCGATCAACTTGGGTACAACCTGCCTGCTGGATTTGCTTCTGATTATCGCAAGCTATAGCCAGAAGCGATAATATCTGTCTTCTCCCCATTGGGGAAGGCTTCCCCCACCCGCCCCCACACCCTGCTGGGAGAAGACAATGGCCCGGCAGGAGGGATTCTCACATCAACACTGTCTGTGTTGACGGGAGAATCATGTAAATTTCTTTCCTGCAACCCTAATGCGGCGTACACACGGTCGGAATTTCCGATGGAAACAGTCCGATGGGAGCTTTTCATCGGATTTTCTGACCGTGCATATGCCCAATGGTCTTTTTCTGTCTGAATTTCTGGTGGACTTTGAATTGAGTGTGATCGTGTGTAGGCAACACAGCTTGAGCGTAATTCCGTCGGAATTCCGTCGTAAAAACCGTCAGAGTCTTTTCCGACGAGAATTCCGATCATGTGTACGCGGCATTAGTTGCAGGAAAAGAATTTGCATTGTCTGTGGCCAGCCTTACAGTACTATACCTATGGAGGGGCAGTAATGTTACACTAGGACAGGACTGCAAACACCTCCCCTTCTTCTCATCTACTACTTCTATCTATTCTTCTCCAAACTGAATACATCCCCAGCTCCTTCCCTGCTCTGCAAGCACCCCACAACTGTGTGAAATGCAGGTAGTTGCGTTATGCTAGTGCAGGGTTCTAGGGGTTAAAGCCGGTGGTGTGGTGGTGATACAATACTCTTAAGAGCTGAACATAGATCACTTTTCAGAGACCAAAGTACATGTGAACGAGTCCCTAAAGGGATGCTGGGACGAGGCAGGAAGGGGTTAAAACAGAAGCATCACACACTTATGAGCAAGAATCCCATTAGTTTATCCAACTAACAGATTGTCAGCCATCCCCCAATAGTACTAAATGGGTGATTAAGGTGTGCCCAGGCACACTTGGCACACCCTATGTGCACGCCTATGTGTACTCTGTATGTGGGCATTTTACACTGCACATGGAGCTTTGTTGTGTGTTGTGACTGGGGATTATCAAGCTAAGGGCAGCAAGAGACTAGTGCTGTACTGAAGACTTTGAGAAGTGCATTGGTTCTCCCCAAGGGTGACAATAATGGTAGTTGAACTGAGAAAATAAGACATGCTGTATTTGACTTTCTCCGGTGTTCATTTTACCCTCAGTATTAAATGTAAAATTAAATCTTTATTGTTGCAGCAAAACTCTATATCCCTGCTGTGCCACATTTGTTAAAGCATTCCTGTGATGAAAATGGCTTTATAGAATAATGTTAAATAATGCTTTATGCATCTCTATTTAGCTAATTTCTACCTTGCAACCTCCAGAATATATTCCCCAGGGCTGCTTGTGTAAAGTGGAACACCTGTCAATGAAACTTCTTCGAAAGCTAAAGGCTGCCTGACAGACAGTAGTCATATACATGCTGGGGACTTAAAGTGGAAGTAAACCCCCCTGTCGTTTTCAGCCAAGGAAGCTGCCATCTTTGCCTCTGTTTAATCTACAACTGCCACAGTGCTGCACATGTGATCCGTTATGACACCAGCCATTGGATAGTTTGACTGTTTGGTTGAGAGCACAGCCAATGTGCAGTTAGCATTCACGGCATGCCTTTTTTTTTTAGACTGTTAAATCGATGGGTTTACTTCCGCTTTAACTTTTCTTTGTTGCAATTGTGTGCTACAAATGGGTTTTATCCCTGCCCCCACCCTGTATTTGTTAAAACAGCACTCTATTTGTTTCATCTACACATTGGCCTTTCAGACATCCCAACCTGCAAACTCATTTCAGGGAGGTTTTGCTCCACTGCTGAAATACCCCCCCCGCCCCAATTAAATGCAGCCTCACCGTGCCCATCATTGCAGCCTCACTGTGCCCATAATTGCAGCCTCACCATGCCTATAATTGCAGCCTTACAGTGCCCATAATTTCAGCCTTTCCGTGCCCATAATCCCAGCCTCACCATGCCCATAATCGCAGCCTTACAGTGCCCATAATCGCAACCTTACAGTGCCCATAATCGCAACCTTACAGTGCCCATAATTGCAGCCTCACCATGCCCAAAATTGCAGCCTCACTGTGCCAATAATTGCAGCATTACCGAGCCCATAATTGCAGCCTTACCGTGCCAATAATTGCAGCCTTACCGTGCCCATAATCACAGCCTTACCGTGCCCATAATCGCAGCCTTACAGTGCCCATGATCGCAGGCTTACTGTGTCCATAATCGCAGCCTTACAGTGCCCATAATTACAGCCTTACCGTGCCCATAATCGCAGCCTTACAGTGCCCATGATCACAGGCTTATTGTGTCCATAATCGCAGCCTTACAGTGCCCATAATTGCAGGCTTACTGTGCCCATAATCGCAGCCTTACTACAGTCAGTGCCTGGATTACACACAGCAGGCATCCCCTGCTGTGTCTTGGAAATTCAGTGTGAAAACCTTGGCCGCGCTGTGACAAGTCCCACCCTCCTCCTAGACCAGCTTGTGTGATAGACGCAGTGTTCTGTCTATCACACGAGCTGGTCTAGGAGGAGGGTGGGACTTGTCACAACGCGGCCAAAGTTTTTTTACACTCAGCTCCGACCGCTGTGTGTGACTGATGTAGTGGAGGAGGAGGGGGAGGAGGAGGGAGGGGAGTGCCTCCTGTCACTCAGCCACAGACAGAGCGGCCGCTCGGGCTGCTCTGTCTGTGGCTGAGTGACAGGCGCAGCCGGGAGATCGCCCGGCACTCGTGGGGGAGTCGAGATGTCTGCCCTTTCCTCCTGTCAGTATGCTCTTTGTTAACACATTAGCATTGCAGCATTACTGACTGGCTCTCAATTTTGCCCCTCCTTCACCCCAAAGGGAGAGGACGTTTTGCTGGGGTTCATGGAGGGATTTTTCTAGGCTGGGAATTGTGGACTTTTGCAGTGTAAGTTACACACTCCAGACCGTTATACATTGTATACTGTGCAATATGTTACAGGCTCCTGACCAATGTACCCTGTGTTGTGCCATACATACTTATGGCCACATCATTTTGAATGCTGGGCTGTATACATAGACACATATATGTTATCATATAATGACCTTACTCTGTTACATTAGATTGTCTGACATGCATATTTATGTTTACAACCAATATCTTCCATGGACAAAGTGAGACCTTTAGGGATACACATTTTCTATCCATTATTTCTATTATTTCTTTGCACATGTGTTTTATGCACATTGGTACACTGGATGTTATATAGATTTTTTTCTAATTCACTATTATTATTAATTTTGGCTGTGCACATTTATCTATTCACTTTATTCATTGTTTGAAGATTATTTATAATTTATTTAAAAAAAATGTATCTATAAGATTTTACATTTTATATTTATTATTAAGGGTCAATTAGAAGGTATTGATTGAAGGTAACAGAGTATTGATTGGAATTTTTATTTTGAAGTATACATATACATGGATTCAGAGTCCTTTGGTAGTGTGTAATTTGCTCCATCCTTGCTTCCTCACAGCTATGTGGGAGACAGGTGATGCTCATCGATTAGTGGAGGCTGCCATCATTTAATTTCTGGCTCTACCATTGATGAGATATTAATCCTCTGACGCTTATAATCCTTGTGGAGCTATTCTCCTAGTGGTGCCTCCAAAGGATCATTTCATAAATTTTTCGTATTTACCTTTTGTGGTAAGCGCCACATTCATACCCAATTTTGTGTATGGTACCTCCAGAGGATCATTTTATTTACTATTTTTTTTTGGTAAGCGCCACATTCATACCCACTAATACCAGGGCCGTCTTTAATATTTATTGGACCCTGGGAAAAACATTTCTTGGACCCCCACCCCCCCATGCAGTTTCGCTCTCCACCGGCTCTGAGACATACAATAAATAGCAGCTAGACTCAGAATCAGTATACTGAATCAGATCAGGCAGCTATTGCGATTGTTTGCCAGAGGTTACAGTGTATCATTACCACTCACTGACTGGTTGCCAAAGGTACAGCATACATTATGGCTCACTGATTAGTTGCTAGAGGTACAGCACATGATTTCTGCTTGTTGATTGGTTGCTAGAGATTACTATGGATAGGACCTCAGGGGGGCATGATATACATATAAATGTTGATGGCCGCCGCTATTTACATATGAATGCCAGTAATTTACATGTAAACACAGGGTCTTCAGGTGAGTCATCTGTACAATATGGCAGAGCTGGGCAGCATTAGTAGCAGCACTTCCCACTGAGATATTGGGACACAGCACAGGACTAAAACCTCAAGGGACAAGGGAATTTAAACCAGGATAGTTGGCAAGTATGAGGCAGCTGCTTTGGGCCCCACAACAATGACAGGGCCCAGGGCAGCTGCCCCTTTTGCCCTGCCTTAAAAACGGTCCTGACTAATAGCATTTTCTATCCATGCCGTACTTGCCCTCCATTTGGCCCTGGGTGGGGTTTTGTCTGGCTCTGCCTCCTCAGCTCCCTGGCGAGACGCCTGCTGCCGCCTTCTTGGAGCTATACATCCGCTGTTTTGGTCTTGTTCAGTGGTAAGTATGGGGTTGCTTGTATTTAGGCCCCTCTTACCCTGTGCCTATATAATCAATATTACGCTATACATCCAATTTATATTCTTTCATTCTAGGTACATTTTACACGCATCCACCCCTGAAGAGCGAGCTGGGTCTCTTAAAACGCGTTGGATACAATAGATGCCTGTGTGTTATATGATTCCTATTACATTTATGTTAACCGTGGGAAAACAGCGCTGTCTAATGATCTTAATAATTAATGATAGGTGGAAACAAAAAAACTATCTAATTAATTATTAGCACGCGGCTCAACCCTACGTCGTTTCATTTCATCTTTTGATGAAACGACGTAGGGTTGAGTGGCGTGCTGACGTCACCACCATTCCCCGTCTGTCCAGGAAGCGACGGGCAGTGAGAGAGAGCCGGCCGGCTCATTACTAAGATACACGCTTTTTATCTACATTTTAAATGTAAGCGCATGATGGATGTTTTTTTTAATTAAAATTGTATACGGAGTTACGCTATGGGATCTCTTCTCTTTTAGTTGCTTTAAATTAATATACACCGCTGTGGCTGTGATGAGAGATTGAAGCAGGAATCCTTAGAGCGGACAATCGAGATATACCATACGCTATTTGGCACAGAGACCCAGGCTGGGGGATAAGCCTCAGGCACATTAGATCTCCCTAAAAAGAGATCTAGCCAGCTGGTAAGCTGCAGCGGGTGTTATTGGTGGAGGATTTCCCCTTGGTGTACCCTGTCACTACTTTGAGTGTGTTGTGTGCAGTATCACTACTGAAGATTGGAGATCTACCCACTTACTTGATTGTGGACACCCTATCATAATTGTGGACTATCTTTAATATTTAATTTTATTTTATTTTTATTTTCACTATTTATTTATTTATTACAGGATTTATATAGCGCCAACAGTTTACGCAGTGCTTTACAATATAAAAGGGAGACAAAACAGTTATAATACAATAAAATACAAGAGGGTTAAGAGGGCCCTGCTCAGAAGAGCTTACAATCTAATAGGGTGGGGGAGGTGGTACAAAAGGTTGTAACTGTGGGGAATGAGCTGATGGAAGTGGTAAAAGATTAGTTGGAGACGTGATAGGCATCCCCAAAGAGATGAGTTTTCAGGGATCGCTTGAAGGTGGCTAGAGTAGGGGATAGCCGGAGAGGTTGAGGCAGCGAGTTCCAGAGGATGTGAGAGGCTCTGGAGAAATTCTGGAGACGAGCATGGGAGGAGGAAACAAGAGAGCTTGACAGGAGGAGGTCTTGAGAAGAGCGGAGAGGACAGTTTGGGATATGTTTGGAGACAAGATTGGTGATATAGCTCGGGGCAGAGTTCGCTATTTTCATGTTGGGCATTGACTGTTAATATTACATGATTTTTGATTTATATGTATTGCACGTTAGTAGTGTTCAATTTGCACCACTATTTATAGCACTTATTGCTATAAGTATTCATTTATTACGTACAATTGTTATTTTTTTTTTTATTTTCAGCACAGCCTTTTTTCTTTTTTGTACTTTATTGTGTGTATCTCACATTTGGTTGCAGCTGAAAATTTTTCAGACACAAAATAATTAATTAGATTGTTTTTTGCTTTCCACCTATCATTAATTATTAAGATCATTAGACAGCGCTGTTTTCCCATGGTTTACTATTTATACACAGATACAAATTTACAGCAGCAGTCTTATGCCCCATACACACGGTCGGAATTTCCGACGGAAAATGTCCTATCGGACCATGTTGTCGGAAAATCCGACTGTGTGTGGGCTCCATCTGACTTTTTCCGTCAGAGATCCTGCTCTCACATTTTCCGACAACAAAGTCTGATTGGAATTTTTCCGATCGTGTGTAGCGAATTCCGACGGACAAAGTGCCACGCATGCTCAGATCATATTAGGAGACCAAACCTACTGGCTAATAGCCTCTACGTCACCACGTTCAGAATGATCGGATTTTCCGACAACTTTGTCCGACCGTGTGTATGCAACACCAGTGTCGGACAAAATCTGTCGGAAAAAATCCGATGGATTTTGTGGTCAGAATTTCCGACCGTGTGTACGGGGCATTACATGTTCATGGTGTAATTAAACTTTAATTTTTATTTAGACGTAAAGAGGGTATAAATAATATTTTTTTCACTTTTAAACACTTATATGGACATCTTTGAATATAGAGCGTCCAAAAAAGTTAACACAGAAGGGGTGTTCGAAATGTATAAAGAGAGTGATGGGGATTTGAGTGGGTTATTTGTGAGACTCAAAAATTTAACCATCTCAGAAATCCATACTCAATGGGACATCGCATTCCTGGAGACCTACATTAAACTTAGTATGGTCCCCAGGAGTCTGTGATGGGAGGTGTGTCCTCAAAAAGGAGAGACAGAATTGGAGGAGTGGTTCAGCTACTTTAATGAAGCGGGGGTTAGTTTTCTCCAATTTTTGGTCGCCCGAAAGAAAACCTTTCTTCCAGTCAACCCGGAGGTAATCTTTAGGGGAGCTCATTCCCTTAGCGATAGGGTAGCACCAAATGTGATGGATCCCCCCACTTAAAAGATATCCTTTTTCCAACAACTCTCAGGTTACCATTAGTGTCGTCGGTGTCAGATCTGTACCTTGAATAAAAGTAAACAGGGGAAAACCCAAACATTCATCTCTACCAGTACTTCGAGAGAATATAAAATTGAGCCCCTCAGCACATGCAGTTCAAAGGGTGTGGTGTACCTGCTGCAATGCCCAATGCGGGCTGCAGTATATTGGCAGGACCAAGCGAGCCATGCAGGTTCACTTGGGGGAACATATTACGAACATCAAGAGTGGATATAGATTCCATTCAGTATCCAAGCATTATGCTTTGCATCATGATCGTAACCCTGCAAATAAATTATTCATAGGAATAGACAAGTTCAATGCTCATTGGAGGGGTAGCTCTCTGGTGAGGGATTTGTCTAGATCAGAGATGGACTGGATACATAGAGTACGCTGTTACACCCCATATGGCCTTAATGTTGATGTGGACTTGAATGCTTCCATAGACAATAGTTAGGCCCTCATATTGTGAGCCAACTCTGGAAGTAGCAAGCAGTTAACGTGAAATTTAAAGATAGTTGACTGCGATTAGATTCTCCCTGTATTTGCACCTACCCTGTGCCCTTTCCCCCTTTCTGTCCCTTCTATACCCCTTCTAACCTTCTCCCTGAAAATACACAACTGAAACAACTCTCAACATCCCCTTTCTCCTGTTCTTCTCCCCTTCCCTCTTCTTTTTTCTACTTTTTTACACTGGACATCTGCTACCTTGTCCTTCATTTGTGGTTCACCCTGCAGTCACACCTTGGGCCACAGGGAGGTTCACGACCTTACTATCCCAAGATACTGTATACATAAAGCTGTCCCTTGGAGGAGAGGCTGGATATGATGGTTCCCAGGAAATATTTTATCTTTTCCTTTGACATTACTGAATGTTTGCTTTAGGCCTCATGCACACTGGACGTTTGTTAGAGTTTTTTTTCAGCCGTAGCCTTTTTGTTTTTTTCCAATGGATCAAAAATGTTAAACACTGGTGAGCCACATTTTTGAGCATGTATCTGCTTTTTTTGACATTAGAGCTAAAAAACGCCTCTCAGAACCCACTTGTTTGTTTATTTTTTTACAGCCAAAAAACGCTCCAGCCAAAAACAGTTGGTAGTTAAGGTACCAAGGTATAGAGTAAACAATCAATTTGAAAAAAATTACATTTTATTTAAACAATTCTTTAAAATTGCAGTAAACATTCACAAGAGTCATATATTATTTCTTTGAACATATACAACCACTCTTACTCTACATGTTTCGCTCAGAGGAGCTTCTTCAGGAGTTTTTGGAAGTGTTGCATGAAGTATTATATACTATAAAGAAAACAACAATCGTAAATGGATATGCTTAAAAATCGCCATGAATAAAATCACATGGCATGTCACTAGGACATACCTATATATTATTTATAGAGAAATAATCATACATTTTATAGAGTACATTTTGTACAAAATAATGATGAATGATGATAAACTGAAAAGGAATGCCTAATGGATGCTTTTATTCATAAAACACTAATTATAGATGCATAGACCGAAGCCAGGATTTACAAAAAATGGAAAGACCTCTTTGTAACCAGTCCTCTAATACATGTTGGAGAATTTATTGACTGTAGAAAAAAATGTCTGAAGCCAAAAACAGCAGCTGTAAAGATGTCCAAAAACGTCCAGTGTGCATGAGGCCTTATAGATACCCTCTGGAGCCTTTATGGAACTCTGGGATAGTTTTCTAGTCCATTAGGGGGTGCTTACCCCCTTCGGGCTCATGCACACAGGACATTTTAAAAACACCAGCACTACAGCAGTGCTAAAAACGCCTGTTTTTTTCACGTTTACCCACGTTTTCCCGTGTTAGCGTTTTTGGGCATTTTTTATTGAAAACACTCTCTATAATGTAAACACGCTTAACCACTTCATCCCCGGACCAATTTGCAGCCAAAGGACCAGGCCCCTTTTTGCGATTCGGCACTGCGTCGCTTTAACTGACAATTGCGCGGTCATGCGTCGTGGCTCCCAAACAAAATTGGCGTCCTTTTTTCCCCACAAATAGAGCTTTCTTTTGGTGGTATTTGATCACCCCTGCGGTTTTTATTTTTTGCGCTATAAACAAAAATAGAGCGACAATTTTGAAAAAAAATTAATATTTTTTTTTTTACTATTAATGGCGACGATCAGCGATTTTTATTGTGACTGCGACATTATGGCGGACACATCGGACATTTTTGACACGTTTTTGGGACCATTGTCATTTATACAGCAATCAATGCTATTTAAATGCATTGATTCCTGTATAAATGACACTGGCAGTGAAAGAGTTAACCACTAGGGGGCGGGAGGGGTTATGGTCTGTGACGTGTGTGTTTTTTTTACATTAGGGGGCGTGGCTGACATCTGACGTCATTGATCGGCTTTCCCGATGACAGGGAACAGCCGATCAATGACAGGCAGAGTAGGAAGCGCGGGGAGAGGTTTGTTTACACAGACCTCTCCCCGTTCTTCAGCTCTGTGACCCGATCACGGGACACCAGCGGCGATCGGGTCCGCTGGTCCCGCGGCCGTGGTCACGGAGCTCCCGACCGTGTCGCGAGCGCGCCGCCGGCAGCGTGCACGCGACCCCGCGGCTAGGCAATTAAAGGCGACGTACCTGTACGTGCTTTTGCCTAGCCGTGCCATTCTGCCGACGTATATGTGCAGGAGGCGGCCGGGAAGCGGTTAAAAACATAAAACGTGGCTAAACGCAGCTTAATGCGTTTAGACAAGTTTTTTGGCATTTTTCATTTTTACAGCTTGTTTTTACTGCTCCTGGAAGCACAGGCTGGCTGTATGTTTTTTACTGCCACTAAACGCTTTTGCCTCCAAACGCCTCTGACAGTTTATGTGTGCATGGACACATAGGCTAACATGGAGGGGCTTTCAGAGGCAGTTAAAAAAAAAAAAAAAACATCAAACGCAGCTATAAAAACATTCTGTGTGCATGAGCCCTTCATCTCTCTACTATTGGATGTTTATTTTACATTTTTGTGTCTATACACTCTGATTGTCATCTCCCGTTATCAATGCAACACATGGAGAACTCAATAAAACTTTACAGGAAAATAAGAAAATCAAACGGACATTTCGAAACAAAGGTTTTCGAAAAAATTCTACTGGTGTATGGCCCACCTAACATTCTCAAAGGAGAGGTTAGAAATGACCCCCATACATTTCTCATGACACATAAATAGCCATACAAGACAAAAGGGGGACTCCATCCCTACTCTACTCCTTTTGCATAGCTCCCAACTGTCCCTGATTTCGAGGGACTGTCCCTGATTTGGAGCAATGTCCCTCTGTCCCTCATTTGTCCCTCATTTTGGTCTGCTCTATATAGATGTATATAAAATGCACTTTCTATCTATCAAAAGGTGTTTCCCAGTGCTAAACCTTTCATCTAAATTGCTGCATTTTTAAATTCCAAAAGCCAATATAAAGGAATAGTAGTGGTAAAAAAAGCACTTGTGGGTTTAACCAATCTTTTATTTATTGTACAATTCTCCTTTAAGGGGGTGTGACAAGGGGTGTGTCCTATGCCTGCATACTTTTGCTGATAGGTGTCCCTTATTCCCATCTAAAAAAGTTGTGAGGTTTGCCTTTTGCATCATATTGCTTCTTTCTCCAGCACTATTTTCCGCCTTGTACACGTGTTCTGAACACATCACGATTCCATTTGTTTGTGGCAAACATTGGCTTTAAAGACAATGATATCTAATAGTAACAGAACCTCGTGACAATTTAGGATTCAGCAGCAATTACATTCAATTCCTGACATGTCTAGTTAAGCAGTTAATACACTCATATAACAAAGCAGAAAATATGATTTTTTTTTTTTTTTCCAACTACATACCAATCAGAACATTCCTACAAACACCTACAGTTTAGTATGCTGACCCCAAGCAGCTGCCATAGTAACAGCTAGCCTGCAAATAGCAGAATACCGTGCACTTTTATCTGTTTTGTGACATTCCTAAAAATAGAACAGCTCATAATCTAAAACTTGAAACCGCCGATGAAAAGAATGTTATTTTTTTTGCAAGATCTGAAATAATGATTTGCAAGCCACACTAGTATGCTTATACCACAAATGAAAACATAAGGACATGCTGACAAGCACGTGGGAGGATGCAATATTTAACATAATCCACTGAATGAAAAAGATTTCATTAAATAATAGAATGAAAAAATAATTACGTAACGTGTTCAATGCTGACACTTTATAATTAAGTTATTTAATAAAATGATTCCCATGTGCTTCTCTTCCAGCATCTTTACTGACATATGAGTAAAATATTGAAATCTTATTTCTTTTTTTTTTTTTATATTTTTTTTAAATCTTATTTCTATACCGTCTATCAAAAATGTATTGTTCATTAAGCCATTAATTAAAATAGAGTGCTGTATTTATTTATCTTCTTTCAAAATTAATGACACTGTTGCACTGTTGTTGAACGCTTTACAAATTGCAATACAAGATTTAATCAGTATTTTATATATATATATATATATATATATATATATATATATATATACACACACAAAAATACTGCTAAAGGGTGCCGCAGATTACTAGACAAAACCCAAAACCTAAACCAGTGCATCAGACCCTGTCAACGTCCTCTTGTGATGGAACATATTGGAAAGAGATTATCTGGTTGACGTCATCACGCCCGCCAGCAAGCAAAGATGTCTTTTAGATGCTTCTACCATTTTTCCCTTTGCGAGTAACCATTAGCATTTCATTAATAAATTCACACTTTTTTTTTAGATTACGCTATGTGCTCAGTCAGTCCTCTTCCTACCTTATGGCCTATATGTGACATTCTTCAGGAGGTGATTTTTGATTACTGTGTGGTGGTTCATTAGCTGGATTGACAAGATGATACGTATGCGCTTATGACCTCATTATTTGGATCAAAACAAAATAAATACAAAAATAATACCGCATATGTGAAAAGATTATTCAATGTGAAAAAAAGCACCACCACAAATGTGAGATATTACCACAAAAAACAAGAAACAAAATAAAGGTGTGTTGCGCTACAGTGATTGATATTAAAAATAATGAAAACAATATTATAAATAGATAGTCCAGAAAAATCAGTCTCTCAAATGGACCATAATGGTCAAATGGCAAACTCCATGATTCAACTGTGGATAAGGTTATCCAATCCCTTCACCAAGTGAACACTCCACCACCACAATAGGTTGGACTCTTACCAGAGAGCCTGGACCCTTTATTACATAGGGTCAAATAAGCTTGATGAATATGTCCCGGGAGTGGTCATCAGCAGGGGACGTACAAAGGAACCATGTCAGGAACAGCTCCAGAGCATCCAGGGGACTCCACCCAAACGACAATCGTGTAGTGAGATCAAAATAAAACATAAAACAATTCAGTGTAACTTGCTTGGGACTACTATATACACTCCTGTATATACACTCCAGTCTTCTCTCCAGCACAACTCTTGCTTAAGACCTCTTTCCCTTCGCTCCTCCAGGACTTCACTTGCTGCCAACCATTACAACTCCAGCACTTCACTTGCTGCAGATTCCCAGACCAGCTAGCACCAGGTGGTTAGGCCTAACACTAACTCAGCCAGGCCTCAGGCAACGGCCTTTTGCGGGCAGGGGCCCTGGACCCCTACGATGTAGAAATAGTTCCGGTGCTAACTGTCCTCCACTCGGCTACTGATCCCAGTAAACCCTCTTCAGTCCCTGCCAGCCCTCCTGACTGCAGCTGCCCCTTTCCACTGCCCTTTCCACAGTCCACTCTTCTGGTTCTGCACCCATCTCAAACTGCGAACTCCGAGTTCTCTGAGGTGTGCCTCCCCAGTCCTCCCAACTGTGCCTCACTCATCAGCCCTCCTGGCTGTGACCAGTTGTCCTCCCTGGAGTTTCTCAGCAGTGCTCTCTCCCGATCTCCTCTCCTTGCTCTCTAATTTGCCTCTATTTCAGGATCTCTTCTCTCCTCCTGGCTGCACCCAAGCCGAGGCTCAAGATCACCCCCCCCCCCCAGACTGGGGAGCTCCCTGTAGGCCCCGACAGCCTCAGCACTCTCTTACTCCATCTCTTGCACCCAACAACTCCTCCCCAGCTAAGCTGACCCTGGGTATTTAAGGAGGCCTGCCAACCCAAGTTGGGGATTGGTCAAGGCTCCTCAGAATACCCCAGGCATCTCCAACTCTCCTCTACTCCTCTATTTCTAGCACCTTCTAGAAAGAAGAGGGAGTTGACAGTGATGCTACCTGTGAGTCACCCAGCCTTGCCCTGAGCCACTCCCAGTCCAGAATGGAAAACAAAACAGGCCTAGCCACCAGCTAGGCCTGCCTACATTTTCCTACTCTATAAAAAAATCTAACCTCTAGTACCTACCTAACTAAAGGGTGCTACATTACACTTGATTGTAGCCAAAAGGCAGAGAAGCAACACGGAACATTCATTGGAGGTGGACTTTTTTCACCAAGATTTTTATTGAGGTTTATAGGATACATAGCATAACCCATACAAATATGCAAAGTAACCAACATATGGAGAAGTTCCACAGTTTACATCTTTGTACAAAACATTTTTTTTAATGCATTTTTTTTCTAATGTGGAATACTCGTTGATCCTCTCAGTTTTCTTGTTTTCCTTGTAATGCGTTACTATTCTACTTGAAAGCTCCCTACCAGAGGGATGTATTCGGACAACCTGCTCTGTATTATACCAAAGCTTTCTCTCAATATAAATGAGAATCTATTCATGAAGCTCCTCTAGTGTTTCATATTGATCTTTATTTTGTACTATTTCTACAGGGATGGATGCTACAGCTTAAACCATGCGTTTTGGGCTCCTTTGGTGCCTGTACTTAAAGTACATTTCCACTTTTGCAGCCAGATGGGATAACACTACTTTATATTTGTTACATGTCCCTGTTCACATATCATAACTTAAAAAAAGTTTGCCATAAATAACCCTGTCTGTACCATGCAGGCAGCATTTCAACACCGTCCTAACAAAGGATTAAAGGTGTAAAGGCTGGGTTTCTTCCATTGTATCTTATTGAGGACAGACTCACTCTAACATTGTTCAAAAAACCTTGCAGTCAGCCATACCATCTTGTCCTGAGCAGGGCCATCTTTAATATTGATTGGACCCTGGGCAAACATTTTCATGCATAATTGGTTGCTAGAGGTTATTACTGCTCACTGATTGGTTGCTAAAGGTTACAGCACATCATCCCCTCACTGCCTGCACACTATGGACTGGGGAGGTGAGGGGACCCATCAATAGACAGAAAACTCCTAGGGATACTAGGACTCCTGGGGTCAGTGGCAATGCTGGGGTAGAGGGGTAATCAGTGACAATGTTGGGGGGTTGATAGGATTAGTGGGAGGGGATGGGATTGGTTAGGAGGCACTACACTGTGGCAAATTCGGAATCATATAGGGCAAAGCTGGAAGTCTTTGGCAAGTATATAGTGGGGGATTCTACACTGACCACCAATGTAATGGGGAATTTACAATGACCACCAATGTGAGAGGGGATTTACACTGACCACCAATGTGAGGGGGAATTTACACTGTCCACCAATGTAAGGGGGACCTTCACACTGACCAATAGTGTGAATGAATGGATTGGAAAACAATCCCCAATGTAATGAGAAGATTTACACTGACCACCAATGTAACTGAGATATTTAGCTTGTATTAACATTTGTGTGTGTTGGGAACGCATGCAAAATTGCTTTCTGACACCACAGAAATGTGCTGCCCTTTAGCAGATACAAAGCAGTGCCATTAATTATTTATGACACCCTCACGCATCTGCTGAGATGTGCATATTCACATGCACCAAAATTCACGGTGCTGTGCCACCATGTTATTTTGAAAAAGGGTTCCACCTCCAATTTGCTTACTTTTGCAAAACAGGCTGATGTTATACTTAAAGTGGTTGTAAAACCACTGCCAAAAAAAAAAAAACCCCTGCAAGACAAAAGCATAATGAGCTAGTGCCATTGCTTCAGTGCGCATCGTTGGCACATGCAGATACAGGGGATATCCCCTAAACCGTGCAGGTTTAGGAGATTTCCGGGATAGCTACAGGTAAGCCTTGTCTTACCTGTAGCTACCTGTAGCTACTTTTGACTACCTAGCTTACCTGTAGTCAAAAGTGGGTTTACAACCACTTTAATGACCACAGTTTTAGGCAGGACTTTCAAGCATGCCCCTTTACCTCCCCAGTTGGCAGCATTCAAATGAAGTGATGGTGGATATGATGATGGGCATGATATACATATGAATGCCACCTCTATTTACATATCAATGCCACCAGTAAATATTCATATAAATATTGTGGGAAGATTCAGCCCAAGCATAGCAGCTTAAAAAAAAAGGAAAATAAATAAAATGAATCCACAACCATTACAGTTTCTATTTAATGCTTTGATCCAAAAAGCAGGTGGACTTGACATCAATTTATTAATAGCAATTTTGTTTCTTATTTTAAAGTGTGAAGCTGCACAAATGGAGCAGTCGGTATTGCAATCTTTAAAGATTTCCCTTCCCTGAAATGTTTTTATTTCTTTTGTGACATTTCAAAGAAATGCTTCTCATAAAGTCGTTAAACTGTATTTTCATGTTTTAGAGGAGAAGAGAAAGCATCATCTGAGGCTTAGATTTCCAAGGGTTTTACTGTGATCAAAGAACAGCCCAAGGTCCTGTCTAACAGGTTTAATCTTCAGATCGAATTCTTCCATATTTTTCACAGACCTTCCTTAGTGGGTAACGCATGAAAACCCCTGGAAGACACGACTTCCTATGATGTAGTATAAAATTAAGCAGAAGTAATAAAATAGGATGTATCAATGCCAGATTATGAACTGCTGATCTTGACTTTGGTGCTTCTATAGGAAGTTGAAGAGGAAAGCTGTGTCAGCATATTATATTTCTTGGCTGTCATATAACTTTTCCTTTAAGGTAATAATGTAAAAGTTTCCACAAGTTTGGATATAGGGCAGGTATTTGTAATACAATGTTAGTGACAAATTAAGTTTAGCGCTTTACACACGGGCCAAATGTCGGGCAGCATTTGGCCCGTGTGTACTGGAGTCAGTCCGACAGAAGCCAGCCAAAAAAGGTCTGCTCCCAATCAGCACTCAGTCCTGACCTCAACCCAATAGAACACCTTTGGGGTGAATTAGAGCGGAGACTGTGAGCCAGGCCTTCTTGTCCAACATCAGTGGAAATGGGGGTAACTTGACCAAGGAGTGCGCCTGTCCTTCCTATAGACAGTGCGCAGGTTTAGAAACG
Source organism: Lithobates sylvaticus (assembly GCA_028564925.1). NCBI lineage: Eukaryota > Metazoa > Chordata > Amphibia > Anura > Ranidae > Lithobates > Lithobates sylvaticus. Next base: position 549,961,729 of record CM053029.1, read on the forward strand.
ATGTCGCTACTTCTGATGACGTCACACGCCACTGCGGTCCACGACCAACTCAGCTCTCCTCTCTGCTTTACCACCATACACAGAACACCTTTGGGATGAATTAGAGTGGAGACGGTGCCCAAAAGGCTTATGAGTGACACAGCTTGATGGACCAGCGAGTCAAGAGACGCACCGCTGCAGGACATTTTCCCCATGCTGATTTCCTGTAACCTTAACGTGAGTGTTTTTAATTTTTGTACTATAAAGTCTATACAGTTCATACTTAGAAGGCGCCTCTCTCTTTGCTTCTCTCCAACATCAGTGACCGACCTCACAAATGTGCTTCGGGAAGAATGGTCACACTCCTAAACCTTGTTGACCGCCTTCCCAGAAGAGTTGAAGCTGCAAAGGGTGGGCCAACTCAATATTGAACCCTATGGACTAAAACTGGGAATGCCGTTAAAGCGGAGTTCCATCCATTCAAAAGTCAGCAGCTATGAAAAGTGTAGCTGCTGACTTTTAATAATCAGACACTCACCTGTCCCACGGTCCAGCGATGCTGGTGCAGGAAGCCTTGCTCCTCTCCCCCTCCTCTCTGCGACGCTGGCTTTCTAACTGTGGGCACTGTGAATGGCCTGGCAATCTTCTGGGACCTGTGACGTGTCCCAGAAGATTGCAGGGAGGGAGGGGGGAGAGCTGATCTTCCTTCCGGCGCCACGGCGCCAGGGGAGGAAGTGGGAGCTGGGTGCCTGTAAAAACAGGGTACCCCCCCCCCCAAAAAAAAATGACATGCCAAATGTGGAATGTCAGGGGGTCACCAGCACTTAAAGCGGAAGTTCCATTTTTGGGTGGAGTTCATGTGAGTGAAAAGGCAGGCATCCCAATACTTTTGACAATATAGTGTATCAGTGATATCACTTATTTTAAAGTTCTTTAATCAAGAAAGATATTACACATCAGGATCCCACCTAGGAGACCCAACCCTCCAATGCATTTCACAGTATTGGGCTCTGTTGTAGAATGCATTGGAGGGCCTCCTAGGTGGGGATTCTGATCTGCACCGTCTCGCTTGACTAAAGACTTTTGAAGAGAGTGATGTCATTGGTGTGCAGCCTCTGTCTTTTGTATAGCTTCTAATATGCGATTATTTCTAAACTAATAACAATATTGGAAGAAACAAAAGAAAGAAGGGAGAAGATATCAAGAGAAAATAAAAAAAAAATGTGGGGATAGTGTGAGGAGAGCTGGGAATTTCCATAGAGTGGGAATGAGCTCCAATGACCAGATCTAACCATCCCCACAGTGGAGGACAGAGTTCCAGAGCTTGGGAGTGGTAAGACCCTTCATGGTCTTCTAAAAGATTGTTACTTAGAATTATTAAAACTATCCAGTGTGAACTAAAGAGAAGCACAATAAATGACCAAGGAGCAGCACTGGCCCATAAAGAAACATCTATATAATCATGCAAAGAAATAACAGGCAAAGGTCACCAAGATTTTTTATTGTACGACAGGATAATATTACAATGCTTATCATGCTGTACAAACATGGTTGCTTTTATGATAAATTGTACAAAAACCAAAATAACATAACAAAAGGTCCAGGAATCTGACACTACCAGAAGTGTAAAATTCTGTAGAGTCTGGCTGCATAGGCAGTACGGGAGGTAGGTTTTCACTTTTTTCCTTGCATGGAACAATTTTTTTGCAGTTTTATTTTAACCACTTCTGGACCGCTGAATGTATATGTCATGACTTTGACGTTATACACAGTGGTTATGGCAGCAGATAAAAGTGGTCCCGGTAGCGTATTCGTCACAGGATTACTTTTATGGCCGGCGGAAGATGTGCCACCCCCTCCCGTCACTTCCTGGTCGTTTTCCGCACTTACCAGAGACGTCGGTAGCGCCGAAAATTTTCTGATGTGCTGGAGGGACGGGCAGGAAGTCGGGGGAGGGCAAGATGGCCCCCACTCGACTCTATGCCCGTGGAGGACCGGAGCTTCATCAAAACATCACTTCCGCCATCCGGCCTTAAAGGGTCCATTTTTTTTTTTTGGTGGAAAAGTAAAATTACATTTAATTTTTTGCTTTTAAAGTGGATGTAAACCCAATGTCATCCTTTCTAAACTACTGCCATAGGGATTATGTAGAAGGATATACATGCCTCCTGCATGTCTCTTTACCTGTCAAATGTCTCCCCTCTGTCTGTTATGAGACTCGAAAAACTGCAGATTCTGTGGGTGGGTCTGTTGTCTGGAACTCGGTGGGTGGAGTCGTGATGTCAGTAGACTCCCCGCCCACCTCTACACACCATTTGTCAATATGCATTTTCTCCTGTGTATTTCTTACACTGAACTTCTGCTATGATCTCTAACATCCAGTGAAAAGACAGGAAAGTAACCACATGACTTCAGCATGCCCAATTATGCTGAGGAGTGGAACATCCAATCCTGGCAGAGCAGCAGAAGAAAGGAGTGGGAGGGAATTAAAAAATAATGCATGTCTCTTAGGCTGGTGCACGAGATATGTAAATCACCTGTCACTCACAGCAAGGGGGAGGATTTGACAAAGTTTTTCTCTGTTTGTCAAGATTTATCTCACTGAACAATAAAAGAGGATTTCTCAAAGCTGGATTAACTCTTTGTGACAAGACTGGGCTCAAATGATAGGAAATCTTATACTCTACATTATGACATCAAAAGTGGTTTACATCCACTTCAAGTGTAAATGTGAGATCTGAGGTCTTTTTGACCCCGGATCTCGCATTAAAGAGGTTGTAAAACCTCCCTTTACACGTTGTGTCTATAGGCAAGCCTATAGGATAAGACTTACCTATAGGTACTGTAAATATCTCCTAAACGTGCGCCGTTTAGGAGATATTTACAGTATACTGCGCTGATGTTGTAATCGGCGCCTGCGCCCTGAAGAAACGGGCACCCGTGTTGTTTCTTCAGTAGCAAGTGCCGTGGCCGGCGGCTCCCGCGTGCATACGTCACGCGGCTCTGGTCAGTCACAGAGCCGGAATCAGCGCCCCCCCGGAAGGAAGAGGGACGAAGATGGATGCGGCCTCCAGCGGGGACATCGCAGGTTTTGTTTGCTAGTAAGTGTCACATAATGTGCTAGTATGTGATGCATACTAGCACATTATGTTTTTGCTTTGCAGGGGAGGGAGAAGAAATTTTTTTTATCAAGGGTTTACTTCCTCTTTAAAGTGGCCCTGTCCTTCTGATTTCTATTAGGGATGTTTACATTCCTTGTAATAGGAATAACAGTGATCAAAAATATTTTTTTTAAAGCGACAGTGTAAAATAAAAAAATAAAAATAAATAAGAAAAATAAATAAATACATTTAAAGCGCCCCGTTACTCTGTGCCCTTGCGCAGAAGCGACCGCATACGCAAGTCGCGCCCACCTATGTAAACAGTGTTCAAACCACACATGTGAGGTATTGCTGTAAATGTTAGAGCGAGAGCAATAATTCTAGCACTAGACCTCCTCTGTTACTCTAAACAGGTAACTTGTAAAAAATGTTAAAGCATCCCCTATGGAGATTTTTAAGTACCGTAGTTTGTCACCATTCCACGAGCGTGCACAATTTTAAAGCGTGACATGTTGGGTATCTATTTACTTGGTGTAACATCATCTTTCACATTATACAAAAAATATGGGCTAACTTTACAGTTTTCTTATTTTTTTTTTTTTAAAGTGTATTTTTTTCCCAAAAAATTGTGTTTGCAAGACCGCTGCACAAATTGGGTGTGACATAAAGTATTGAAACAATCTCCATTTTATTCTCTAGGGTCTCTGGTAAAAAAATAAATAAAAAAAAAAAAAATATATATATATATATATATATATATATATATATATATATATATATATATATATATAATGTTTGGGGGTTCTAAGTAATTTTCTACCGATTTTAACTTGTAAACAACAAATGTCAGAAATAGGCTTGGTCCAGACAGATTAGCTTTAACAGAAAGGGTTATAGCTTTTCAGAAATCACATTGTATATGTGAGTTCCTTGAATGATTGGATGAAGGAAGAGCCCCTTTTAGATATTTCAACAAAGAAATCGACAATTCTATTCATTGTCAGTTCAAAATAGGTCTGCCCAAGAAAAGTCCTTTATATGCAGGAAACTCGAACCTTTTCTACTTAAAGATCTTATAATAGGACTATTGATGAGTGAATTGTTTAAAATTTCCTTTGGTAAACCTAAAAATGTGGCCACGAAATCGGTTTCACAGTGGTTGGATATTTCCAGTTCCCTAGTAGCCAGTACAACTTGTTTTAAAGTGCATTTCTACTTTTGCAACCAAACTGGGAAAACACCTACTTTATATTTGTTACATGTCCTCGTTCACATAGCTCAACTAAAAAAATGTGTAAAACGTGCAACTTAACTTTTTGTGTTTGCTTTATACTGGATCATCAGGCAAGGATTTTAAAAGTTTAGGTAGCTGTGTTTGCCATAAATAATCCTGACTGTACTGTGCAGGCAGATTCCGCTTCCCGACCGCCTCACGCCGATATACGTCGGCAGAATGGCACGCGTGACGCGCTCGCGACCCGGTCGGGTGCTCCGTGACCACGGCCGCGGGATCGCTGGTGTCCCGCGATCGGGTCACAGAGCTGAAGAACGGGGAGAGGTCTGTGTAAACAAACCTCTCCCCGCGCTTCCTACACTGCCTGTCATTGATCGGCTGTTCCCTGTCATCGGGAAAGCTGATCAATGACGTCAGACGTAAGCCCCGCCCCCTAATGTAAAAAAAACACACACGTCACAGACCATAACCCCTCCCCGCCCCCTAGTGGTTAACTCTTTCACTGCCAGTGTCATTTATACAGGAATCAATGCATTTAAATAGCATTGATTGCTGTATAGATGACAATGGTCCCAAAAATGTGTAAAAAATGTCCGATGTGTCCGCCATAATGTCGCAGTCACAATAAAAATCGCCGATCGCCACCATTACTAGTAAAAAAAAAAAATATTAATAAAAATGCTATAAAACTATCCCCTATTTTGTAAACGCTATAACTTTTGCGCAAACAATCAATAATCGCTAATTGCTATTTTTTTTACCAAAAATATGTAGAAGAATATGTATCGGCCTAAACTGAGGAAAAAAAAATGTTTTTTTATATATTTTTGGGGGATATTTATTATAGCAAAAAATAAAAAAATAATGTGTTTTTTTTCAAAATTGTCGCTCTTTTTTGTTTATAGCGCAAAAAATAAAAACTGCAGGGGCGATCAAATACCACCGAAAGAAAGCTCTATTTGTGGGAAAAAAAGGACGTCAATTTTGTTTGGGAGCCACGTCGCACGACCGCGCAATTGTTAGTTAAAGCGACGCAGTGCCGAATCGCAAAAAGGGGCCTGGTCCTTTGGCTGCAAATTGGTCCGGGGCTGAAGTGGTTAAAAAAAATGTATAATGTTTGGGTGTTCTAAGTACTTTTCTAGCAAAAGATTTTTACATGTAGAAGAGGAGTGTCAATATAGGCCTGGTCTTCAAGTTATTAAGTAGTCAATGTATAGAGATTATTTTTGGAGAATAAAGATATAATTTATTAGTGTCATGTTAATATTTCAGTGTTGCCTCCTATTTATTACCTATTTGTTTATTAGGGTGACTTACAGTATTTATGTGGGGCACACTAGTCTTTATGCCAAACACTAGAAAATGCTTTTTTCTAAAAAGAGGGTAGACATCCAGACACAGCCTGGCTGTAGTGACAACCTTACCTGTCCTTATGGCCGTTGCTGCTGCAGTTGCACACATTTTCCACTTCTGGTCTTATACTTGCTGATCAGTGGCTCTAAGGTCTATAGTGTTAAGCAGCACTGCCATCTAGTAAACCAGTACAAAACCATAATCAAAAAACAAATGGTCTTCAAGTATATTACCTATAAAAAATTGCCAGAGCTTAAAAGAAAGTAAATGCTTAATTAAAAAAAAAAAAAAGTGTACTAAATTTAAAACATACAGTATCTCACAAAAGTCAGTACACCCCTCACATTTTTGTGAATATTTTATTATATCTTTTCATGTGACAAAACTGAAGAAATTACACTTTTCTACAATGTAAAGTAGTGAGTGTACAGCTTGTATAACAGTGTAAATTTGCTGTCCCCTCAAAATAACTCAACACACAGCCATTAATGTCTAAAACCGCTGGCAACAAAAGTGAGTACACCCCTAAGTGAAAATGTCCAAATTGGACCCAATGTGTCAATATTTTGTGTGGCCACCATTATTTTCCAGCACTGTCTTAACCCTCTTGGGCATGGAGTTCATCAGAGCTTCACAGGTTGCCATTGGAGTCCTCTTCCACTCCTCCATGATGTCACCACAAAGCTGGGGGACGTTAAAGACCTTGCTCTATTCCACCTTCTATTTGAGGATGCCCCGCAGATGCTCAATAGGGTTTAGGTCTGGAGACATGCTTGGCCAGTCCATCACTTTTACCCTCAGCTTCTTTAGCAAGACAGTGGTCGTCTTGGAGGTATGTTTGGAGTCAATATCATGTAGGAATACTGCCCTGCATCCCAGTCTCCAAAGGGAGGGGATCATGCTCTGCTTCAGTATGTCACAGTACATGTTGGCCTTCATGGTTCCCTCAATGAATTGTAGCTCCCCAGTGCTGGCAGCACTCATGCAGCCCCAGACTATGACACTCCCACCACCATGCTTGACTGTAGACACACTTGTCTTTGTACTCCTCACCTAGTTGCCGCCACACACGCTTGACACCATCTGAACCAAATAAGTTTATCTTGGTTTCATCAGACCACAGGACATGGTTCCAGTAATCCTTAGTCTGCTTATCTTCAGCAAATAGTTTGGGCCCAATTTGGACATTTTTACTTAGGGGTGTACTGCTCACTTTTGTTGCCAGCGGTTTAGACATTAACCACTTGACCACTGGGCACTTAAACCACATTCCTAACCAGACCAATTTTCAGCTTTCGGTGCTCTCACACTTTGAATGACATTTACTCAGTCATGCAACACTGTACCCATATGAAATGTTTGTCCTTTTTTTCACACAAATAGAGCTTTCTTTTGGTGGTATTTAATCACAGCTGGGTTTTTTATTAATAAAATATTTACAAAAATGTGAGGGGTGTACTCACATTTGTGATATACTGTACATCTGAATTCTACAAGTAGGCCCAGGATCGACAACTGTGGAATTGTGATGACATTAATGTCTACAGATCCTTGTACCTGGTATAGGATGGTATTTCTCTGCCCTACCACGTGCCGTTTAGCATGGATCACCTTATTTCTCATACCTTAAACTCCATATTTAATTATCAATACCTGCAATTTACATATAAATATTTTGCAAGGCATCCTTTATGTTCTAAATTACTTATAAGATCTGTTTTATCTCCAATTTATTTAGAAAATAATTCTCTCAGTAAAATTTTGGATAGAGTAGGGAATGGTTTAAACCTCTGTTGTTACAACAGTGTCCCTATTGTAAAATTTACTTCTGAACACCTTTTTCTCCTAGCAGGAGAAAAGTAGCGTTAAAAACGTGTTTAGGTGCGATAAGACACGTTTAGGCACGTCAAGCATTTGGGCGTTCATTCACTTCACTGGCCGGAATATTAATTTATTCTGACCATTGAGATGAATGAACGCTCAAGCACTAAACGTGCCTAGCATGTGCGTTTAGACAAATTTCCACGCATTTACATGCTTTTAAATACATTCAGGTTTTTTTCTGCCCAAACACTCCACTCCTGAACGTGATTTTGGTGCGTTCAGATTTCTGCCACTAAATGCTCCTGCCTCTAATTGCCTGTAAATGTCTATGTGTGTCTATATAACACAGGAGACATTAAGTGGCAGAAAAGTGGCAGAGACATTAAGTGGCAAAAAATGTCAAATGCTGGTAAAACTTTTTTTTTTTCAGATTTTTATTGGGTTTTTATTTATTTATTTAAAGGTAGACATAATAGACAGTAGGTTATTATGACAAACATAGAGTAATCAAACAGCGTGAGAATGTTGCAAGCAAATGATAATATACAGTGGCGTCACTGTGGTTGGTGTCACCCGGTGTGGTAAAACATGGTGTTACCCCCTGCCAACTATAGTCGCCCCTCAGTACAGACCCCCCTCCATTAAGTATTGACCCCCTCCTCCATCAGTACAGACCCCTCTCCAAGTATAGTCCCCCCTCTGTACAGACCCTCCCTCCACCAAGTATAGCCCCCCCTCAGTATAGACCCCATCCACTAAGTACAGACCCCCCTTCCTCACTATAGACCCCCACTAAGTATAAACCCCCTCTATCAGTATAGACCCCCTTCAGTATAGACCGCCCTCAGTACAGACCCCCGTTCCCTCAGTATAGATCTCCCCCTCAGTATAGACCCCCCTCAGTACAGACCCCCTCCATCAGTATAGACCCCCCTTCCTCAGTATAGAACACCCCTCCCTCAGTACAGACCCCCCTCCATGAATACAGACCCCCCCTCCATCAGTACAGACTTCCTCCATGAGTATAGACCCCCTCCCTCAGTACAGCCCCCCTCCATTAGTACAGACCCCCCCTCAGGATAAACCACCCCCCTCTTCCATCAGTAAAGACCTCCCCCTCAGGATAAACCACCCCCTCCTCCATCAGTAAAGACCCCTTCCTGGGATAAACCACCCCCCTCCATCAGTACAGACCCCCTCCCCCCTCAGGATAAACCACCCCCTCTCCCATCAGTAAAGACCCCCCTCAGGATAAACCACCCCCTCCTCCATCAGTAAAGACCTCCACCTCAGGATAAACCACCCCTTCTTCCATCAGTAAAGACCCCCTCTCGGGATAAACCACCCTCTTCATCACAGACCCCCTCTCAGGATAAACCACCCCCCTTCATTAGTACAGACCCCCCTCAGGATAAACCACCCCCCTCCTCCATCAGTAAAGACCCCCTCTCAGGATAAACCACCCCTTCCTCCATCAGTATAGACCCCCTCTCGGGATAACCCCCCCCTTCATCAGTACAGACCCCCCTCAGGATAAACCACCCCCTCCTCCATCAGTAAAGACCCCCTCTTAGGATAAACCACCCCCCTCCATCAGTACAGAGCCCCTCTCAGGATAAACCACCCCCTCCATCAGTACAGACCCCCCTCAGGATAAACCACCCCATCCTCCATTAGTAAAGACCCCCCCTATCAGGATCAACCACCCCCTCCTCCATCAGTAAAGACAACCCTCAGGATAAACCACCCCCTCCATCAGCACAGACCCCCTCAGGATAAACCACCCCCCTTCTCCATCAGTACAGACCCCCTCAGGATAAACCACCCCCCTCTTCCATAAGTAAAGACCTCCCACTCAGGATAAACCACCCCCATCCATCAGTACAAATCCCCCCTCACCTGGGCGGCGGGTGGAGGAGGATTCAATGTGGCGCCACCCAGAGAACTTGCTCAGCCTGTCACTCTCTGGGCGGTGGGCTTGTGACAGGAGGCAGCTGCATCAACAGTGAGAGTGAGACTGATCGGTCTCACTCAGGGCTAACTTGGCCCCAGCAAAGTTTCATAAGTATAGTAAGTTTGGATCAACTGGATCACGTTCACCAGTGATGGGGGGGGTGTAAGACTTCCACAACCTAGTTATTGTTAGCCTTACCGCCAGCAGTATGTGGGTGACTACTGTTCACATAGATGGGTATATACTTTCTATAGAGAGGTTGAGTAGGGCTAAGCCGGGTGAAGCAGGGGTTGGGGACCCAACAATGTCTGAGATGAGCCTGAAGACTCCTTTCCATAATTCATGTAGCAGTGGGCAGTCTCATAGGGTGTAAATTAATCCACACCCTCTACCCCAGCAGAGGGGGAGAATTGGGGATTAAATGTGGAAATATTCAAAGGGGTCACATACCACCTGTCAGTGATCTTTTGGGTGAGCTTCCAAAGTGAGGTACAACGAGAAGCCTAATATATATTGTCTTCATTGCGCGTTGCCACTGAGAGGAAGTGTATTGCAGGCCCAAGTTGCATTCCCATTTGGTAAAGGGAAGAGACTTCTCAAATATTTGTTTTTCCTGGAGGAGATGCCCTTTTTGTTGGGAGAGAGAGATTTAAGATATTAGGTGGGCTGACTGATAGACTGTCATCTGAGGATCTAGCCTGGTATCAAATTGACTGGAGGATATTGTAAGTTGACCAATTTTCCAAGGACATTTGTGAGTACAGACTGGTGTCAGAGATTCTAGAGACTATGTGCTGTGGCCATCCCTCTTGTGTTTAGAGTCAGCAGGTTTAAAGAGGACATTGTGTCCTGAAAAACTTAGTCTATTTAATTCTTAGTGAAAGGACTTTGCTCAGACTGTCCAGAGAGGAAGATACATCTTCTCAAGTTGCTACTATAAAGCTCAGTCCATCCTTTAAGACATGTGCCAGGACTTGGCTCACAGGTCTACAAGACAAAGTTGAGGGTTCTCAAATTGTTACTAAGGGTTACTGGAGTATCCTACCACTACCAACTACCTATCCATGGTTCTAATTAACCGTTTCCGGACCGCCCATTGCACATATACTGCGGCAGCGCAAAATCAGGTACCTGTACGTGACTTTGTGCACGCAGTGTGGGGGGCGGGCGCGCACCGCTCCTGCTGTGATTGGACACAGCAGGAGCCAATCAGCGGGTCCAGTGGCCGTGATCTGTCAGGGAGCAAAAAAGAGAGATCTTGTGTTTCATCTAAGCTTAAACATGATCTCTCTTTTCCTCCAGTGTATCCACTCCCCCACAGTTAGAAAGCACCTCCCAGGCACACACTTAACCGACAGAAAAAGTCAGATGGGAGCTTCTCATCGTATATTCCGACCGTGTGTATGCCCCATCGGACTTTTTCCGTCAAAAATTCAGACGGACTTAGATAGAGAACATGTTCTATATTTTTCCGATGAAAAAAAATTCTATCGGGAAAAAACGCTCGTCTGTATGCTGTTCCAACGCAATAGCTATTGAACTTCCTTTTTATAGTGCCGTTGTACGTGTTGTACGTCACCACATTCTTGAGGGTTGGAATTTGGTGTGACCGTGTGTATGCAAGACAGCTTGAGCGGAATTTCATCGGAATTCCATCGTAAAAACCTTCAGAGTTTATTCCGACAGGAAAACCGGTCGTGTGTACAGGGCATTAGTGTCCAATTTGTCCTCTGCAATGTTGCAGTCCCACTAAAAATCTTTGATCACTGCCATTACTAGTAAAAATAAAAATGCTATAAAAATATCCCATAAATTGTAGACGCAATAACTTTTGCGCAAACCAATCAACATACGCTTATTGGGATTTTGTTTACCAAATATATGTAGCAGAATACATATTGGCCTAAATTGATGAAGAAATTCGATTTTTTACATTTTTTTTATTGGGAATGTTTTATAGCAGAAAATAAAAAATATTGTTTTTTATTCAAAATGGTTGGTCTTATTTTTGTTTATAGCTCAAAAAATAAAAAAACGCAGAGGTGATCAAATACCATCAAAAGAAAGCTCTAGTTGTGGGAAAAAAGGACATACATTTTATTTGGGTACAATGTTGCACGACCGTGCAATTGTCAGTTATAGCAACGCAGTGCCGTAATCACAAAAATTGGCCTGGTCATAAAGGGGGTAAACCTTCCGGAGCTGAAGTGGTTAAAGCATCATAAAAAGCATACCCCTGAACTGGTAATGCGCTTGAAGAGTGATTGGATTTGTGTGTTTGCAGATATGAAACTACTGGGAAAAGGATCCGGGCAATCTACTTAGCGGCTCCATGGGAGGGGGGGTGGAATCGCTACACGCATAACTAATGTGTATGGTGCTGTATCCTAGAAAAAATGTATACTTAACTTCAGCTTTAACATGACATAACCTATCTTATCTGCTAGGTAAACTTTGGCTCCTTTTATCTCTTGGGTTGTTGGTTTCTGGACACTGAGTATAGACTATGGAGACAGCGTCTAAACCATTTATAAAAACATTTTTGTTGAGCAATTACAGTTGGAAAAAAAAAAAAAGGAGACAGGGATATTTTATGGTATCTCTATGGTCTCTAGGGTGTTGAAATAATTGATTTTTTTCCTTCCAACAGTCCACCTCTGACAGTTATTTTTACAAGCTAAGATGTAATTAGATAAAACGGTCCCCCTGGGAATGCTCATAGGAGGACTACTTACAGTGCATGCTTCACCTGCATTCCAAGAAAACCCCGGCTAACTTTTCCATGTATGGGAAAAGGTCAGAGAAATAGCTGCACGGTGTCATTAACTGCGCAATACTGTTCTGAATATTGATCAACAAGCTTTAGAGTCAGAGAAATTATATCCCAAGATGACCTTTTAAAAATGAAGCTATGAGCAAGATTGCACTTACCACTTAGAAATCCATCTAAAGATTATGCTGCAGCAGCACCTGCATATCAAGGCAAGGAATGAACAGCGGCTAATGTGCTTGATGTCCCATTTTACAACATAAATACTGTCAAGACCCATATTTACACAACCACATCCAGCTTAGGATCTCATACAAACTGTGAGAAAAAGGCTCTATGCGCTTATGTGTATTGAAGCATTGCTTGCATATATTAGTCTCAAAGGCTGCAGGTTGGCCCTCTACTAAAATATCATATACAGGGTGGTTTAGGTGCTTTAAATGCTGAAAATCTAGGACACTGGTGATCTGCATATAACAAAAACTCAGAGCGAGACAAAAACAAAAAATGATCATAAAAATGGGTAAGTGAATGTACAGGACCAGAGTAGGACAAGGAGGGGGCAGAAGGGTCAGCTACCCTGGGTGCAGTGCCGTTAACCAAGAGGGGGAGGTGCTGCACAGACAGCAACGCAACGGCATGAATGCTCCAGATTGATGGTGGGCAACTAGTGAACTATGGCCTCTCTTCTACTAGGCCATGGCTATCTGTCTGCTCTAACAACTACTGCATACACACCACACTCTAATGTACCCACGCTCTGCTCCCCTTGCCCCTTCTGCCCACAGCCGACATGAAATGAGAAACTGCCTATCCACCCCTCCCTGCTGCAAAGCCAGCAAATGACTATGCAAGCACAGTGCATTCTCCATGCCAACTAGGGGCAGCTAGAGCATTGTGAGCAGAGAATGGGTATGCCAGGGCAGGCAGTTTAAAATGTCCATCTACGACATGCATTAGCAGCAGGAAAGGGGGGCGCAGTTCCACATTTTAGCATTGGGAACTGGAGGACCTTATCCCAGCACTGGACAGGACATTAAAAATCAGGTGAATATGGAAATGGCTGGGCAGCTGTATTACTGGCACTCCAATGCATATAATTAGTTCTTGTACACTTACCACTAATAACCTCTGAAGAGGTTATCTTTGCTAGCATTTCCCTGAAAAGCAACATTGGTTGTTCAATTTTAAGGGTGGGTTTACCAATGGGGACAACAATGGACCATGGTTCTATATTGTGTCCCGTAATGGCTACTTTGTATTCTCCATCAGTAGCCAGTATGACAACACATGAATACAAATGGGATACATGGATAGAGCATTGTCACTCTATAACAGGAAGTACCTGAACAAGGATTATGAAGTATTATTTAAGGGAATGTAGCAGATTTAAAAATATTGAAAATGATGTTTGAAATAGTAACATGTTAAAAGCTTATATGAGATGTTTGTGGTTGGTTTTACATACTTATATAATATTATACTAATGCCCCGTACACACGGTCAGATTTTCCGACGGAAAATGTCCTATCGGACCATGTTGTCAGAAATTCCGACCGTGTGTGGGCTCCATCAGACTTTTTCCGTCGGAATTTCCGACGGAAAAAGTTTGAGATCCTGCTCTCAAATTTTCCGACAACAAAGTCCTATCGGAATTTTTCCGATCGTGTGTAGCGAATTCTGACGGACAAAGTGCCACGCATGCTCAGATCACATTACAAGACCAAAGCTATTGGCTACTAGCCTCTACGTCGTACGCAACAAACGTCACCACATTCAGAATGATCGGATTTTCCGACAACTTTGTCCGACCGTGTGTATGCAACACCAGTGTCGGACAAAACCTGTCGGAAAAAATCCAACGGATTTTGTGGTCGGAATTTCCGACCGTGGGTACGGGGCATAAGGCTAATGCATATATGGTACACATACGGCTATTAATAGTAGTGTAGGACTACCCTTGCAAGGGTTGCTGGTAACTGGCTATTCCTGCACAGCCAGGCAACACACATTTCTGACCAGCATCGAGACACAAGAAATCAGTCCATGGGCTTGTTTTTGTTGTTTTATTGGGGGGAACAACTTGGATAGGGTATAGGGATTTTGGGATGCCCAACTTGACTTGAGGAACAACAGATAAGGACAACTTCCTTCCTTTGTGTAGAAGAAAGATCCTAGGCTGCTCTCCCCACTAGAAAGAAATAGTCTCTTGGATCAGTGGCAAAGTCCCTTATGGACCAAGAGCTCTCAGCCCCTTTGAAAAGTAGCACAACTTATTGAAAAGCTGCAGGCAGGAGTATCTCATCTCCTCTTGTAAAACTGCTCCCAGCTCCACCACTTGCAGAAACTACCAGCCCTCCTGGCTGCTGTTCATAAGATCTAAAAAAAAGGATTAAGCACAGCGCTGTCCTTTGAAAGTGTGTTACATGTGGCAGTCTCTCCCCTTGCAAATATCTGGGTGTGCTGGTGTACTCACTCTGTCCTCCTTGCTCCCACTGCTCGCAGGCAAGTATCCTGTTCAAACCATGATGCTGAATGTATCTTCCTAAGCCAGCCCAAGCCTAGCCTGGAGGCAAAGGTGCCCCCCTACCCTGGGGACCCCTCCTTGGCCACCATCAGCCTCCTCAGCGCTCCATCTTCCACCGACTTCCCTGTTGGCATGGCTCCTCCATATTTAAGGGGTGACTCAGCTACCCTGCCAGGACATTCTGCCTGGGGATTGGCCAAGTTCCCTCAAGTATGCAGATCAGCCATCCTGGCCTCTGTCCACTAACTAGAAATTTCTCCAAACTTTCAGATCCAGGGAGAGGTACCAGAGACCTGACTCTTTGAGTCATC
>CM053029.1:549977208-550010716 GCA_028564925.1 Lithobates sylvaticus
GCTCCTCTCCCCCTCCTCCCCGCCGGCGCCTCCATTGCCACTCTGGGCACCCGGCCGTGACAGCTTTCGGCTTCACGGCCGTGACAGCTTTCGGCTTCACGTCCGGGCATGCATGGCGCATGCGCCAGTCACACTGCGCTCCCGGAGTGGACAGGTGAGCCCCTGGGACCTGTCACGTGTCCCAGGAGATCGCCTAGAGGGACGGGCCACCTAAGGCAAAAGGAGGAGTCACCTTGGCGGTCCTTGGGTGGTAGGTGGAAGTGGGAAAGTCCCCCTCCTAATGAAGCCCCCACTCTCTCCCCCAACAAAAATTACATGCCAAATGTGGCATGTAAGGGGGCGAGGGCTGCTTAAATCGGTAGTTCCATTTTTGGGTGGAACTCCGCTTTAAGTTAAAATCAATATTTTTTGCTAGAAAATTACTTGGAACCACCAAACATTATATATATTTTAGCAGAGACCCTAGGGAATAAAAGGGCAATTGCTGCAATATTTTATGTCACACTGCATTTGCCCAGCGGTCTTTCAAATGCATTTTTTTGGGAAAAATACACTTCAATGAATAAAAAAAAAAAAGAAACAGTAAAACAAGTTAGCCCAATTATTATTTTTTCAATGTGAAAGATGATGTTATGCCACGAGAATCGTGAGAGAATCATGATCTATCCTCTAAGCAAAAAAATTGTGATTCTCATTGTAGCCAAAATCTCTAACTTACAGTATCCCCGGACAGGCTACTGAGAATGACACAGGTTCTTCCACAATAGTAGAGGCTGCTATCCACAAGCACACTTCCCTGCACACCAATAATTCAGGCTGAGTCTACAGGATGTCTTTTTAGAACTTATTGCTGAATACCTTGAAACAGGAGAGGGGTTCAGGATACTCCAAAGTGACCAATAGGAGGACAGCTTTCAGCACAAATTCTTATAGTAGAAAGCACACATTAAATTCCCAAAATCAGATCTTACTTAAGTTACAATGTCATAGGAGCTATCTGCCACCCAGCTTCCACAGGTAGTTCCTCAATGAAAGACATTAAAGATCCTCCTCCACACCAGGACTTTAGAACAGTGCCCTCTAGCAAAATCCTTTTAGTAATCGTCTATAGATTCACTGCTCCACTGTCTGCAGTGAAGCCCAAATCTACATTTAGCTGTAACTGTAGCTAACAGCCTAACTAGAGGAGAGTGCTACATTATTTTAAAACAGAAACAGGTTAAAGTTTGATGGTCTTGGAAGGCACTAACAACATACCCAATTTCTGTATCTGTGGAACCACCTAAAAATATTAGGCCCCCAGCAGCAAAACACCACCTCAGGGACGATCTTCAAACTAGCCGCAGATACCTCAGTATCCAATATTCCCAGGTAACCTACTGTTGACCGCAATTAAATCAAGAGTGCCATACCAGAATCAAATAGTGGAGGCAATTCTAACTTTACATTTGACTTAAGAGTAGACTGTTCTAACCCCAGATAGGATAAGAACATCCTCAGGTACTCTTCGATCGTCTAACCAAAACCTCCTCCTCATTCCCAAATCCCGCTACAAAGCAAAAGGGGAACGGAGATTCGCTGTCCAAGGACCACGGCTGTGGAACGCTCTACCAACCTACATCCGCATGGAAGAAAACCATCAGGACTTCAGGAAAAAACTCAAGACCTACCTCTTCTAAGAAGGGTGACAACAAAGCACCAATACAGCGCCTTGAGGCAATTCAGTTCGCATTGTAGCGCTATACAAATCATTCATTCAGGTACTAAACTGGCTAAATGTCTTTACTCTGTAATTGTCACTGATATACGGAAAGAAATTGACCCATCCACAAAGGATTACACCCACTATTTTCATGTCCACTACAACTATTCTAGGATTGACCACCTGTTCATCTCTCCCCACTTAATCAACCCTATTTCCTCAGCTGAAATTCGAGATGTTGCATGCACAGATTGTAACAATGACTATCACAAGACTTCAAAGTGCGTATCAATGAAGCATGCGCATCAATGGAGACTAAACAAATCATTACTGAGTGGCCCTGTCATATGCTGTGAAATTTAAAACCAAATTACTGTCTTTTTGCAATCTAATGACTCCACTGACACCCTTATCTATCATTAACTGGGCAGCCCACAAGGCCACCATTAGGGGATTTATAATTCAGATAGCAGCACATGTTAAATGCAACACTTTATTCACAATTAATTGACTAGAATTCGACTTGCAAAACCTGGCTTGTGAACATAAATGCCACCCTGACAGAAATTTTAGGCATAAAATAGGTTCAGGCTCTTAGCCATGAACCTGGCTCGGACAATTAGGGCAGTGAAAAGCATCAGGTGGAACAATTACAATTTTTCCTCCTAATGAGATAAGATAGAAACACTGTAAGCCTCCTAATTATACCCCATATTTTGTTGCTTCATGATTCCAAAAAATATAATGCTCCAATAGGAACTATATTCATTATGACTCATCGCTGATCCATCGTGAATTACATACATTTTATTCCACACTATATAATAAATGTAATAATAATAATAATACATTTTATTTATAGTGTACTTTTCATCAAAAGATCTCAAAGTGCTAAAATGTATTAAACCTTTAATAAATCAAGCCCATGACTTCTTACATGAGAAAATCGGTCTCATTCACTTAGAAATATCGTAGAGGAGCTGATCTCAATAGAGGAAATAAAAGCTGCAATTAAAAAAGCGAAATCATCTTCAGCATCTGGTCAAGACAGCTTTTCTGAGATATACTATAAGAAAATTTGCTGACCTCTTCATCCCCCATTTGAAAAAAAACTCTGCACTATAATCAGGAATAGCAATGCTTTAGACCCAGAAATGAATAATACATACATTAGCGTCATACCTAAACATTTAATAAAGTACGTATGAGGAAGCTAACTACAAGCCCTTCTCTCTCATTATTACAAACTGAAACATCTTACCAAAATTCTTGAAAATAGTTTAGCAAAACTTATCAGTCATTCTAAAAACAAGGATATCATTGGATTCATTCTGGAGATGCAAATCCCGGCCTGAACAGATTAGAAATTGATAACATAACCCCACAACGGTCAGGTCGGGGGGAAAAAAAAAATCAAAATTTAAAGTTTCCTGGTTTGTCTTCCTCCTGTTTTTGATGCTGAGGACATCAAGGCACAATTTTTCATATATGGTGGCAATACCCCAAAATCAGATATTTATGGAATGGGCTTTACGCATATATATAAAATTTCGAGAGACCCACCAAATGGCACTCCTCAACCAACCTATCCCTAGTATTCCACAATGCTCTCGGATTTGCTTTTCTATACCCTAGTAGCTAAAATCTGAATGAATGAATAACTTGTGTCCGTCTGGGTCTTCAGAAGAAAAAATCTCAACGCTTCGAAAACTCCCAAAGTATCACTTTTGTAGCTAAGAATAAGATCTTGTTGATTGTAACACATAAAAAACTTGCTAGCATACAAAAAAAAAACAAACAGCAGGGTTTCGAAAGCAACTGGAATCCATGACATGACCACTCTTCTCTCTATCTCCTTCCACCATCTCTTTCCCACTTTTTCTACTTTCTAATTTCTAAGGCTCAACGCACTCTTAATTGAGGGCTCTCCATGAACCATTGTACACTATGACATTGTAATTCCAGGCATAATAAATCAGCCCCAATGCCTCGTTAAATGTTCAAAAAAAAACTTTATTGCAAAATACCAATTACAATTATTGAAAGTAAAAACAGGCAATATGGACAGCCTGAAGCATATCTAAAGCCCAAACTTTTTTTTATTTACAATAGGGTAGGATGCAAACCGCTGCCTGTTTCTTATTTGTCAGACAATAAAGTCATACATTCATAAAGCAGTTCATGTTTTAAAAAATAAATAGGAGAACAAAATATGGTAATATGGTATTGGCCTTTCATTGTCATGGGCCTTTTTATGTTATAGCTTGGTATGTTATCTAATACCAGGCCTCACACATTAGTTCTGCCATATGGGAGATCCTACAGCTGTATTCATGTCTGGGAAGAATGACAGTACACTGTTTCCTAAAGCAGACAAGTTTTGGCATGTCCCATGCAACAAACAGGATCTAAGCATTAAAGTGGTTGTAAACCCTTACAATCCACTTTTTGCTACCGGTAAGCCTATAATAAGGCTTACCTGTAGCTACCCCGGATATCGCCTAAACCTTCACAGTTTAGGAGATATTCCCTGTATCTGCATGTGCCGACATCATCGGCACATACACACTGAAGCAATGGCAAGTACGTGCCGTTTGCTTCAGTGAGTGTGCCGTTACCGGCGGCTCCCGCATGCATGCGCGGGAGTGACGTCATCGCGGCTCCGGACAATCGCATCGCTGGAGCCACAATACCTGGAAGTAATTCCGGGGGGAGAAATGTCGCCAGCTGGTGCTGTGTACGGGCACCTCAGCGGGGGGCTTCGATCTCAGGTGAGTATTACATAATGAGCAAGAATGCTATGCATACCAGCTCATTATGCCTTTGTCTTGCGGGTCTTTTTATTTTTTTCATGTGGGTTTACAACCACTTTAAAATACATCATCGGTGTATCGCTGTGTTCATAAGAGACCTGGGAATCTCTGCTGCTTCTGTCTGGGGTATATACAAAGCTGATTTATTTTTTGTGTGTCAAAATATAATATAAGCATCCTGCAAGGAAGGTCAACTTGAACTGCTTACATATATTTCATAGACAGCTTTGATGTGGCTCAGTTACAGATGAGAGGTATAAATATGTTTGGTGAAAACATGGGATTTCAGTAGGTAGTATCCAAGCAACATATTCTTACCCTACTTCTTTATATTCACTAGAAACACTTCATGTATAGTATGTGGATTAGGCGTTATATAAATGACCTGCAAAGACCACAAACCACAGAAAAAGTTGAAAGCAATTCTTGAACTGGCAGTGCATTACATAAGTTATGGGGCTTAATTTAAAGAGACACTGTTACACAATCATCACAAGTATGTAAAAAATACAGTATGTATACTGTACGTAGTTCAAAATGTGTTATATCATATCTGAAAGATACAGCAATGGGCTAGACCAGGGATATGCAATTAGCGGAGTCCAGTTGTTGCAGAACTACAATTCCCATGAGGCATAGCAAGACTCTGACGTCACAAGCATGACACCCAGAGGCAGAGGCATGATGGCACTTGTAGTCTTGCAACAGCTGGAGGTGCGCTAATTGCATATCCCAGGGCTAGACCAATTAAAGGAAAGTCCTTACTACCGTGCAGTGGAAGGGTTCTTTTGCTAGCCTGTATGAGATCAGTGTTTTCAGGAGCTCCATTACTATCTAGGTGTGGTTGGTCCATAGAGAGCAACAGCTTCCAGATGTAGACTAACCATTCATGTTTACCACTACGTAGGTACCTGCTGCCTCCTGGGTTTTCCAAGAAAATCACATAACCATATGAATGCTCCAATCCTTATACAAGGATTTCCCCATGCAGGCAATTCTTGTGACAACCAACATGTCTAAACATCTTCACAATCTGTATACCATTTGCCCCATTATGGTCATAACTCCCCACCTTTCATTCTTAACAGGCAGATCATCTGCCCCATGACAACCACAACTCCCAACCCTTCATCCACAACCAGCACATTGTCCACCTCATGACAACAACAACTCTCCCCATTTCATCCACAACCAGCACATCATCTATCCTATGATAGCCGCAACCACAAAACATTTATCCACAAGCAGCGACCCCATGACAGCTAAGACTTCCACCCAGTACAGCCCCATTTATCAGCCACTCTATCACTCTCACTCCCCCTCCCCTTTCACAATCAGTACTAGAAGTGGTACTCCTTTAAAATGGGGTCATAGACACCGTGCAGCCAGTTGACCCATTATGCCTTCCGTTCTGCCAGTGCAACACTATATTCTCTAAACCAGGCCAAATAAACTAATCTACTGTGGTGAGTGGTGGTACTAAGGTCAGGCATGTTGTTTGTATAAGTGCCAGCCACCTGCCCCATCTGGTGTGAAAATGTGAATTTTTGGGGACAGTACTAGCGAGAAGTGACATGACACCCAACAGACATCTCACGCTGCCTCCCCAAGTGTGCAAGATCCTCGGATGGGGACTTAGGGGCGGAATAGAAACTGAAAGGCAGGCCAGAGGGCAGCTAACAACAAGCAAGCTCGATATAGAAGGCAGATGCAACAATGATACCCACAGAGCTAGTCAACAGATGGCGCCTATTGTGCCTAGTTGTAAATCCAGCCCTAAAACTCTTGAGATTATGGTTATTGGGTGATTCTCAAGTTTTCTAGATGATTCGAAAGGTCTGTAATGTTTGAGGGGGTTGATTGGCTGCTTGGGTCTAAGCATGGCATCCTGGGAAGAAGGGGAGTTGGTCACGTGCTCCTCTACACCTGGATTTACTGAGTATTTCTCAGGGATCTCGTTGCTTCTGCCTTATTCATTCTGTGGATTATTCCACTTCTCCTGCTGCTTCTTGAATATTCCCCTACCCGTTTTTAGATCACCAGTCATCAGGCAACAGCTTTGACATGAAGAAGCAAAGCCCTATTCCACTACCAAAATGGCCATCTCCACACAGGAACACAAAAAGGAACAAGGCATTGTAACTCATAATCGGGAAAACAAAAATAATCTATACACATCCACTACTTAATGGCCGTAAAAACTGTTTTTAAAGTGATACTAAAGTCTAATTTTTTTTGTTAAAAATAACAAACATGTTATACTTACCTGCCTTGTGCAGTGGTTTTGCACAGAGCAGCCCATATCCTCCTGGCTCTCATGGCCCTTCCCTCCTGTTAAGTGCCCCTGCAGCAAGTGGCTTGCTATGGGGGCACCAGAGCCGAGCCGCAGCTCTGTGTGTCCATTCAGACATGGAGCCGCGGCCCGGCCCAGCCCCACTCCCTCTCTCTCCTCATTGGCTCACTGACTTTGATTGACAGCAGTGGGAGCCAATGGCTCTTCATAGCTGTCTCAGCCAATGAGGAGGGAGAGTCCCGGACAGCCAAGTCTCTTGTGCAACATCGCTGGATTGAGATGAGCTCAGGTAAGTATTAGGGGGGGCCTGAGGGGGCTGGTGCACACAGAAGGTTCTTATCTTAATGCATAGAATGCATTAAGATAAAAAAAAAACTTCTGCCTTTACAACCACTTTAATAAAATAATTTCTTACTATATTTTTCTGCCTTCCAAAAGAACCTCTTTTTTTCTCTCTTTCTTCTGTTTGTTTGGAACAAGCAGTGTACACTAGTTGTGGTCTTGTGCACTGCTCTATGCACACTACACACTCCATGGTCCATAGGCCATCCAAGCAAGCAAGGGTGGCAATGGAGAATGAACACAGCCACCCTGTAATAACAAGTCAGATCACAACGGAAAAAAAAATGGAACTTGGAGATTTTCAGGAGACTGATTTTCGAAAGTTAAGGATATATATTTTAAAGTTTAATGTCACTTTAAAAAAGAAGTATGGTAAAGTTGTACTCATACTTACCTAGATAGATGCAGCATCTGTCCCCCACTGGCTCTAAGACTGAGAACCGAGAGATCAAACCCTTCTGATCGCTCGGTTCTCAGAGCTCTCCGAGCAGAGAGCTGGTGACTGCCAGTCTCCGTTCTCTGCTCTGCCCCTCCCTCGCTCATTGGAGCGCTGGGCTGTGGAGGGAATGGGAGAGGTCGGCTCAGGTTCTCAGCGGCTCGCTGAAAGGCTGAGCTGGGTGCTGGTCAAGGCATATGGATGGATCCTGACCACATAGTCGTGATCTTTCCTGAGCCTGGACCAGCTCTGTGATGTCAGCGGGATGCTGAAAATAGGTCACAAGAGTGCAGAACTAGCTGCACTCCTGTGATCCATAGGAAACAAGCGCTGGCTGTACTTCTAATTTAACTGCAATGCTTACTTATATTAATGATGTTTTTCATAAGAATCATTAATAAAACATAAAGCAAATGATAGACCGTTTTTAATTCATTTGAAATCCTGCATTTAGCGGCGTGTACTGAACATATAGAAGTATACTTGTCTATTTTTATTAACTGTCTGAGCCATTGCTGTTGTGTAGAAGTCTCCACTTAAGATAAATGTTTGAACCAAAATGTCATTATGTTTAAACTCCATCCCACACAACACAAATGGCTTTTAAACAAGAAATCGATGGTTCTTTTGAATTCAACACTCTGTACTAGAACCAAGTGCAGCTCTTTGATCTCATTTGGTACATTTACTAAATACATTATGACTTTATGAAGCTTTGCTGAAGATGCAAAGCCTTTCCTGGTATGTGCTTAAAGGAGTTCTGATGCTGACATTCTATATTTATGTAGACAGACAGCAACAGGTTAATTATACTAATACAACCCAGACAACCCCATGACACCAATCCCAGGATACAGTGGCGGGTGGTGGGTCTTTCTTTTGGGGGGGTGGCAAACAAGCACCTCCCTCTGGGCGGCCGGTGGCTTGGCACTGACAACCCCCCCCCCCCTCCCCGGGAGGCCGGTGGACAGGCACCTACCCGATCTAGGGCTGGCAGGCTGTGGTGTCCTCTACCCCTTTCACGGTTTGCAGGCAGAGGCTCCGGTGTCCGCTCCTCCTGCAGCTTCCTCCGCCATGTATATGCTCTCTGTAACTCCGTCGTAAACGCTAGGCATCCAAAAGGATCGCCTGACGCTTTGGCCAATCGAGAAACAGGTCTCACAACCTGCCTCCTGCGTCGAGGAACTTTAGTGTGAAAATAGAGAAAATTTATTTGCTATTGTTACACAACTGGGTGGGATCGGGGCGCAGTACTCTGCATTGGTAGGCACTTTCACATGGGCGGCGAACTTTATTGCTCTTCTGAAAACTGATCCATGGTGAATTGGTGAGGTGGTGGAGCAGCAGTTTGCAGGTGTTAAGGAGGCGATAGTGCCATCTATTGAATTTTTTTTTTTTATCCCAAGGGGGATTTTACAAGTGTTTGTTGCGTGGTTGTGGTACAGATACGTTGACCTCAATGGACACGTTTGGCGTTTGGCGCATGGTAAAGCATTGTGGCCGTGCCAATGTGAATGAACCTAACCGGCTGTCAAGTTATTTTGTAGATACTGTAGGTCCTCGGGGGGGGCAGGTGGTAAAAATGTGGATCAACCTCCTGTTTTTAGCACTCCTTTGATGCCTGTGTGAGTTTAGCTATAGGCCTCATGCAGACAGGATGTTTTGCCAACTCTCCTAGTCACCTTTCCTCCTGGCAGCAGCTTTTTGACGGCAACTTTTTGGCAGAAAAAACACCTAAAACTTGTAAAAGCGTGTAGCGCATTTGGGCATGTTTAGACATGTTTACAGGAGTCAAGTGCTAGGACATTAATTAATTTCATTTGCCAGAATAATAATTTATTGTGGCCATTGAATGAATTAACACTTAGTCACTAAACGCACCTAGAATTAACGCTCGTTTAGATGCATTTACATGTGTTTAGAAGCGTCAAGGGTTTTTTCTGCTAAAACTATGCTGCTCCTAGTTGCACTGGTGGTGTGTTTTTTTTTTTTGTTTACCTGCCTCTAAACTCCTTTTAAAGCCTATGTGTGCACAGACACAAAGGTTAACATGCAGGGACGTTTAGAGCTGGGAAAAAAAACGACAGATGCCCATTGGTGCAGCTGAAAACACATCCAGTGTACATGAGCCCTTATAAAAAGCTGGGCAAAATCATTCAAATTGTTCAGAAGGATTAATAGTGATTGTCAGATCATACATTTCTCAGACGCAAAAATGTTAGCCAAATGATTTTAAGATTTTTCCATACCATTAGGAATTCCAGATTTAATTTTTCAATAAAGTGAAGAAAGGTTACAGACTGTCAATTTATTTATTTTAATTTTTAGGAAGGAAATGACCTGAAAGCAAGTACACGGACAAAAACAAAAATACATTTTTAGCAGTTAGTAGGGTTTTAAACTATTTTTGTCAGGTGTTATATTTTACAGAAAAGTAGCAATCAGCCCAAAAAAATGTAATATGTATTCATAGCATTGGGAATGACATACAAAATTCTAATTTGATTTTCATTAAAGTGGTAAATGTCTTGTCATTGGCCAGGATACATAAACATTTTCATAATTCATGAAACACTCAGCCAAGAAATCGTCATAACAGGGGAGCTCCCAACCACCAGAAAAGGTTGATTGAATTATCCTCTCCAGTGGAGGGTTGAGGTCAATATATAAACCTTATGTTGAAACCTGAGTAACCTGAACAATGAAGCAACTACTCAAACCCAATGGGCAATGGTCAACTGGTATTTTGAGTTCCAGATATCAAGGCCTTTTGTTTAAGGAAAAGCCATGGTAAATATCCCCATTATTTCAAAGGGTGAGATCGTCTCCTTAATAAGAACCCAGTGTTGACTCAGCTTTTCCCCAGACAATGTCAGAAGGCAGAAGACTCCCGGTTAATTATACACCAGAAGGACACCTGTCACAAGTTGAAACAGAACCAAGAGTATATGTGTGTATGTATATATGTATATATATTATGTATCTATATGTATATGGATATATAATATGTTAAATTACAATGTTGCAATGTATTTTGCAAGAATCAAGGGTACTGTAGCCATCCATATATTGGACAAGGATTTGGCACCAGTCTGTTATGGTTAAAAGGTGGTGTTGTATGATTCCATAAATCTCTGTCAATCTCAATATATTTGGTTAGGTAGAAATTTCTTATAGGCAGCAAGGTATGCGAGATGGGGACAGAAAATGACAGAGCATAAGGCAAGCAATCGCCATATTATATTAACATGAAACATATTAAAATATATTTCATAATAACACTAGACATCATATTCTGATTACACCTTTACAATGATCACAGGTAGGCAGGTGAGAATTAGGGCAGTTACCTCCCATATTTGGAACCCACCAATCAAGAGATGGTAAACATAGAGGGAGGTAACCATCCAACAATTTGCACCATACAAAAGGAGGCACACACATGATTAACGAGATGGAGGACCACACATCCACACGCTGACATACACTCTCTGGACGGACCCAATTTGGTTATAAGTGACCACTCCCCATCTCGTTGGACGATGCTGCTAGGACGAATCGAATATACATCCTTTCTTTTAAACAGTGGTGAGATACTGACCATATAAATATTGATCAAATTTTTCTTCCCAAAATTATAGGAATCATATTTTACTGTTTATATTTTAACCACTTTCAGACCGGACCATTTTGCTGGCTTAAGACCAGACCATTTTTTGCGATTCAGCACTGCGTCGCTTTAACTGACAATTGCGCGGCTCCCAAACAAAATTGATATCCTTTTTTTCCCCACAAACAGAGCTTTCTTTTGGTGGTATTTGATTGCCCCTGCGTTTTTTATTTTTTGCGCTATAAACAAAAAAAGAGCAACAATTTCGAAAAAAAAAAAACGCATTATTTTTAACTTTTTGCTATAATAAATAGAATATATAAAAAAAGTTTTTTCCTCAGTTTAGCCGATACGTATTCTTCTACATATTTTTGGTAAAAAAAAAATCGCAATAAGCGATTATTGATTGGTTTGTGCAAAAGTTATAGCGTCTACAAAATAGGGGATAGTTTTATAGCATTTTTATTAATATTTTTTTTTTTTACTAGTAATGGCGGCGATCCGCGATTTTTATTGTGACTGCGACATTATGGCGGACGCCATTGGACATTTTTGACACATTTTTGGGACCATTGTCATTTATACAGCAATCAGTGCTATTTAAATGCACTGATTCCAGTGTAAATGACACTGGCAGTGAAGGGGTTAACCGGGGGGGGGGCAGTGTATTAGTTAAGTGTTCCTAGGGGCGTGTTACTAACTGTGGGGGGGCGGGGCTGTGTGTTAGTGAACACTGATCTCTGCTCCAATCACAGGGAGCAGAGATCAGTGTCACTTGTTGCTAGGCAGAACGGGGAGATGCTGTTTACTTCCGCATCTCCCAGTTCAGCCTTCCCATGAGATGATCGCGGGTATCCCCGCGGCGATTGAGTCCGCGGGACCCGCAACCGGACTCACGGGGGTCTTGACCGGCGCGCTGGCATTCTTAAAGGGACGTACTTGTACGCCCTTATGCCTGTCCGTGCCATTCTGCCGACGTACATCGTTGTGCGCCGGTCGGGAACCGGTTAATCTTATCAAGTACTGTGTGAAGGGTAGTTTAGTATTTAAAAATTGTCCCACGTTATTGGTCTTGTCATGTGTTGAAGCCGTGTGTGGGTCAAATTAAGATCAACTTGTATTGTAACGAATTTGGCTATTGTGGTCCAAGGGAAATTATTTATCGCCCAATCCAATCTGGTAGCCATGTTAAATTAAGACTTCTTTCAAATTGATAATATCTATCTGTTGGCTCCGCAAGACATATTTTGACTTCCTTCCGGCCGGAGAAATTCAGAAAATTGTCTTTCGAGCGACAAGAGATAGTGTGTTTTTGAATTTAAGGCGCAGTTAACCACACCCTTTTTAACATAGTCGATTGGGGTTACCCTAGGGTTATTTGTCAAATATTAAGGAAAATTGTTTTATTGTTGCGTTGATGTCTTTGGTAATGCGTATAAAATATTAATCACCATAAAGTCCGGTTTTGTATGAAGTTGTATAATTATACTTGTATATTAATAAAATTAATTTACTTATTAGTTAATTTGGAGATATTTATACATTGATAAATATCCCCCACAGATTAAAAACGTAGGAAATTATTGTGGTATAATACTGATTGTCTAATGTGAGTATTTTTTTTATTAACTGCCATAAGTGGGTGGAGGCACTGCAATTTATTATACGTAGATTCAGACATTACCCTTTTATTTATCACGTACCGTTCGTCAAAACACTTAATTTTTTATTTAAAATTCCCCATACTTATTATCATTAAATTTACATACCACACTTACAACAGGTTAAAGCCTCTGTTTAATTTGTTTTTTTGCCAAAAGGAAATGATGGCAAAGCAGGAACGCAGACAAAAACAAAAATATATTTTTAGTTCATATGGGTTTGAACAATTTTTGTTGGGTGTTGCATTCTTAATGGCAATGGAATTAAAATGAAAGGTAGAAATAAGCGCTAAAATTAAAAGATGTTTCCATAGCATTAGGAACTCCAGACAAAATTTTAATTACACTTTCAATAAAGTAGTCAAAAAATTACAGGAAATGATAAAAAAGCTGAGACAAAAACAAAAATATATTTATAGTAGAGTTGATACAACAATTTTGTCAGGGCTTACATTTTGGGTTGGGTTCGGATGCAGCTCACAGCAGGGGGTCTGGAGCAGTGGCGGTGCGTGCATAGAGGGCGCAGGAGCGCCGCCCCCCCTCTCCTGCACCGCTCTTTCACCAATAGATAGATTCATGCATTGCATGAATCTATCTATTGTCACTGCTGATCGGGCGCCGGGCATCTGAATTACAGCGGGGGGGGGGGGGTGTTTCTGGAAGCGCCCTATTAGAGCTGTAAAGCTCTAATAGGGGACCTTATTAGAGCGGTGTGCTCTAATAGGCTTCCCTATGTGTAAACAGCGGGCGCACTGCTGTGCGTTCGCTTATTACACAGTATTGTGTTAGAGAAGCGAATACATCGCTTCCCTAACACAGACCAGCCTCTCAGCCAATCAGGTTGCCAGGTCTGTTACCTGTAACCTGATTGGCTGAAGTCACAGGCGCTGTGATTGGACGCTAGGCGTCCAATCATAGCAGAAGACAGGAGGAGCGCGGGAGAAGAAGACATCGGACGATGAGACACCGCTCGCCGCCTGACGCCGTCACCAAGCTGCACACCGAGACAAGGTAAGTGCAGAGGGCAGGCAGGGGGCACAGTGGCAGCACTTGAAGGGGCACAGTGGCAGCACTTGAAGGGGCACAGTGGCAGCACTTGGAGGGGCACAGTGGCAGCACTTGGAGGGGCACAGTGGCAGCACTTGAGGGGCACAGTGGCAGCACTTGAAGGGGCACAGTGGCAGCACTTGAGGGGCACAGTGGCAGCACTTGAAGGGGCACAGTGGCAGCACTTGGGGCACAATAGCAGCACTTGGGGCACAATGGCAGAACTTGGAGGGGCACAGTGGCAGCACTTGGAGGGGCACAGTGGCAGCACTTGGAGGGGCACAGTGGCAGCACTTGAGGGGCACAGTGGCAGCGTTTGATGGGCACAGTGGCAGCGTTTGATGGGCACAGTGGCAGCATTTAATGGGCACAGTGGCAGCATTTAATGGGCACAGTGGCAGCGTTTGATGGGCACAGTGGCAGCATTTAATGGGCACAGTGGCTGCGTTTGATGACACAGTGAGGCTGTTTGTTTGCGCCCCCCCAAAAATTTTGAGCACCAGCCGCCACTGGTCCGGAGCGTTCCTGTTCTCCATTTTAATTCGCAATAGTGTGAACTTAGCCTTAAGGTAGCAAAAAGGCAAAAAATTGGAAGATGTTTCCATAAAATTAAGAATTCCGGATTACATTTTTCAATAAAGTGAAGAATTGGTTAGAGGCTCTGTAAATATATTTTTTTTGCTATCATAAAATGATAGGAAACCTGAGACAAAAACAAAAAAACATTTTGCAGTAGAGTTGATAGGGGTTACGACAATTTTGTCAGGGGTTACATTTTTTCTTAAAGGTAGTAATAAGGCAAAAAAAATGAAAGATGTTTCCATAGCATTAGGAACTCCAGACAAAATTTTCCATTTTTAATAAAGTAGAGCCTCTGTCAATTTTTTTTTTGGTGGTCAGAAAATGTCAGGTCAGGAACTCCAGATTTCATTTTCAGTAAAGGAAAGAAAGGTTATAGACTCTGTCATTTTTTTTTTTTTGTCATCAGAAAATGACAAGAAATTATAGGGAAAGCTGGGACACAGACAAAAAGAAAAGCATATTTTATTCGTGCTGATAGGGGTTAGAACAATTTTTGTCAGCTGTTACATTTTTCATAAAAGTAGCAATAAGACCAAAATTTTAAAATGTTTCCATAGCATTAGGAACAGCAAGCAAAATTTTAAATACATTTTTGATAATTGGTAAAAGGTTAGAGACTCTGTAATTAATTTTTTTTTTGCTGTCAGAAAAATGATGGGAAAGCAGGGACACGGACAAAAACTATTTTTTTTTTTAGTAGAGTTGATAAGGCTTCATTCATTGGGCATAGTGCAGCGACAGCTGCTGCAGCGCATTTTTTAGTGGAACGTTATTGGAGCGGCACCATTCATTTGAATGGGTCTCCCTCCGCTGCAAAAATGCTCCAAAGAAGCTCAAGTACCAAATCTTGGCACAGCCAAGAGCATTTGCAATTTTTGCCGTGATTTTAGCACATTTTTTTTTGCTGTCCAGAACTGACAGGAAATTAGGAAATATCTGTCAGGGACTCAGACAAAAACAAAAAAATATATTTTTAGTGGAGCTGGTAGGGTTTAGAACCTCTGACAATATTATCATTGCTATCTGCACATTACTGTCGACTGACAACCGCACCCCCTGGTAAAATTACAATTTCTTCTCCGCTTTACTGAAAACTAAAAATAATGGCTGGAGTTTAGTATTACATTGTAATTGATAACTACATAAATGGGTTGTGGTATTGCGGTGACTATACTCATGTGGCACTGTAGGTGCATTTTTCCAATGAGTTGCACCAGTCCAAACTGTATTTTAAGGCATGGCACTATGGCAGCCCCCTTTTTTTGAACAAAACAGAAACTTCACATAAACGTCAGTTAACCACTCAAGGTTTCCTCCATATAAACATGAATAGTCAACTGAAAATGCTAAGCCACCTGGCTCCCTTATCAGCAGCACCTCTGTTTTCCTTACCAGTCCCTCTGACTGTGTTGCCCAGCTCTCCTGGTTCACTTGGCTCTCTTAGCCTTTTGTCACAGCACCATGCACAACTCCTGAGCTCTGGATTGAGGTTCTCCTGACACCCCAATAAGAGCCAACCTGACTCCTGGGATGAGACCTCCTGTCTCCTGGCTGCTGCCTGGGGCATCTCTGAACCCTGATTGAGACCTTCTGTCTCTTGACTCCTGGCTAGGGCACCTTTACCCCTGGGTAAGACCTGCTGTCTCCAAACTGAGAGCTCTGAGCTATCCTCAGGCTTGAGTATATAACGACCCTGCAAACCTGGGTACTCACACAGGCTGCAAGTATCCAGTAAAATGCAGACACAGGATGGAAGGTTCCAGGGCCGAAACTAGGGGAGGAGGCATGCACCAACTTTAGAGGGGCACCGCCCACTCTGGGAGCAAAATTGGGAGAGTTGGAATGGATGACTGTCTGCAGTTGCCAGCTGGGATAGGGCTATGGGAGGTTGGATCAGACTGGACTGATTCTGTCACTGTCTGTGTGTGTCATGGACTCACAGAGCTGAGCTGCACCTGCATTCAGAGAGCCGCCAAACTCACACCACCGGGAGGCTGCTCGGTGTGACAGCGAGCCCGCACCGCACTGCTGCTGATCCCAGGGCAGGGGAAGGCAGGATTCTGACCCTGGGCACCCGATGGGGATTCAGCCTACTGGCTGCTGGGCTGTCTTCTTGAAGAGATCTGTCTGGGACAGAAGTAAGAATCAGCTTGTGAAGGAATCCAGGCAGGAGGCAGCAGCAGTGGCATCACTAGGGTTGGTGCCACCCGGTGTGGTAAAACATGGTGTCACCCCCCCTACACACAAACTATAGTTGCCCCTCAGTACAAACCCCCCTCCACTAAGTATAGACCCCCCTCCATCAGTACAGACCCCCCTCCACCAATTATAGTCCTCCCTCAGTATAGATCCCCCTCCACTAAGTGCAGACCCCCCTCCCTCAGTATAGACCCCCCTTCATCGGTATAGATCCCCTCCCTCAGCACAGACCCCCCTCAGTGTAGACACCCTCAGTACAGACCCCCTCCCTCAGTATAGACCCCCCTCAGTACAGACCCCTTATCCCTCAGTATAGACCCCCCCATCCCTCAGTATAGACCCCCTCCCTCAGTACAGACCTTTCCCTCAGAACAGACCCCCCCTCCATCAGTATAAACCCCCCTCCCTCAGTATAGACCCCCCTCCCTCAGTACAGACCTCCCCCACAGTATAGACCCCCTCCCTCAGTACAGACCTCCCCTCAGTACAGACCCCCCCTCCATCAGTATAGACCCCCTCCCTCAGTACAGACCTCTCCCTCAGTACAGACCCCCCTCCATCAGTATAAACCCCCCTCCCTCAGTACAGACCATCTCCCACAGTATAGACCGCCTCCCTCAGTACAGACCTCCCCCTCAGTACAGACCTCCTTCCATCAGTATAGACCCCCACTCAGGATAAACCACCCCCCTCCATTAGTGCAGACCCCCCTCAGGATAAACCACCCCCTCCATCAGTCCAGCTCCCCCTTTAGGATAAACCACCCCCTCTTTTAGCACAGACCCCCCACCTAATGCACCTGGGTTTCAGGCGGAGGAGGATTCAGTGTGAAGCCGCCCATAGAGTTACTTGCTCCAACTGTCACTCTCTAGGCGGTGGGCTTGTGACAGGAGGCAGCCGCCTCAGCAGCAAGAGTGAGACTGAGCTCAGGGCTAGCACGGCACTGGCACGTTCCTGCTGAAAAGAGCCCTGCCCTGCCAGGACCCTCCACCACCCTCGTAATGGTGTCACCCCTCTGCAGGCCACACCCCCCGCCTCCCCCCCTAGCAACGCCACTGGGCAGCAGTAATCGCGGGATGACACAGTGACACTGTCCGTGTCAATCTTGAAGGGATCTGGAGTCTGGACCCAGGGATTAAGTGCCCAGCTGGTGGTCGGCTGACTTGGCTCTGGAATCAAAGAGTTGGGATTTGAGTTATGTGTATTCCTGTGTGGGCTTTATCAGAATTGGGAATGGGGGGGATTAGGAGTGGTGATTTTATTATAATAGGGAATGGGGGGGTTATCAGAATGGGGAAAGGGGGGATTATCAGAATGGGGAATAGGAGGTTTATCAGAATGGGGAAAGGGGAGATTATCAGAATGAGGGGTTGTCTGAATAGGGAATGGAGTGGTGATTTTATCAGAAAGGGCGATAAAGGTTTTCAAAATAGAGGGTTTATCAGAATGGGAGGTTTCTCAGAATGGGAATAAAGAATGGAGGCTTTATCAAAATAGGGAATGGGAGGTTATAAGGAATAAGAAATTGGGGGGTTTATCAGAATGGCGATGGGGGGTGCCGAACTGAGTCTTTGCCCGTGTGAAAGAATGTCTAACTTCACCACTGGAAGGTTCCTGCAAGCTCCAGGCCTCAATCCAGGTTTAGAGAAATTAGAGAAAGCCAAAACTGTAGCTTTCTCTGCTCAGAAACAATCGTCTGGAACCTAACATTAAGCCTTCATGCGAATCCTGTGTCGTATTCTCTTCCATTTTCACAGCAACAGGACCTTGCACTGTCACAGGGAATTCATTATAGAGCATCATTACATGTATAAATAATATACATTCATTCACACAGCACCTTTGTATCTAAATGGATATTTATCACAGGCAGTCTTTCAATATATACTGTAAACCGACATTCACTCACATAGCACCATTATATGAAGAGATGACACACTACCAATTTTCACTCACAGTGGAGGTACCGTGCAGGTGAAGCCTGATAATGGCTTTCTGCTAATGTGTGAAAGGTGGTGATTACTCTATGGTGCCTTTTACCGTTTTCAGCAGCTGATCACTTTTAGGGCTTTGTTTTGCTGCATTTGACTTGCGCTTGGAATACATCTGAAACGTAGGTCAACAAAATTCCATTGACTTTAACTGGAGCAGTACACATGGCGGTTCAAAGGATGCATTTAACCTTCATTGCATTACACTGTGTTTCTATGGATGCAGCATGCCCTATTAAAGCGAAACTTCACTGAATCTGAACACCACAAACCAAAAACGCTGTTTAATTCATTTTTAATATACTAGTGCCACTCAACCTTCTGGTGAACTGACGAGCACCAGCTGCCTAGTACATCCTGGTCATAGACAAACCAGCACTACAGTGACACTTGTTGACGTGGTGAGTCCCATAAGTGCAGTTATAGCTGGTGCGGTGGCTAGCACAAGTAGTGTCCCGCAGCCACCAAGAATTCAAACACAGGCCTGTAGAGCCCATAGTGCCCTTCCTGCTGTGCTTGCAAGTCCTAATTGGCAGCCCACAGATTCTGCAGCGCCCGTACTTCCCCCATTCACTGGCCAACCCAGAATTCAGGTGGAAACAGCAGATTTTATGCCCCTTGATTTTTTTGCTGTTTTTCACGGAAGATCTGTACGGATCTATTATGGACCAAAGCAATTGAGACCCCTTTCACACTGAGGCGCTTTGCAGGCGATATAGTGTTAAAAATAGCGCCTGAAAAGCCCCCTGAAACAGCGGCTCCATTCACTCGAGGGCTTTCACACTGGAGCAGTGCACTGGCAGGGCGTCAGAAAAAGTCCTGCCAGCAGCTTCTTTGGAGCGCATTAGGAGCAGTGAACTCACCGCTCCTAAAGCACCCCTGCCCATTGAAATTAATGGGCAGTGCTGCCGAACCGCTGGCAAAGCGCCACTGTAGCAGCGCTTTGCAGGCGGTTTTAACCCTTTTTCGGGCAGCGACACAAATAGCGACACAAAAAAACACAGTAAAGCACTGCTAAAAATAGCGGTGTTTTACCGCCAACGCCCAGGGCGGCTCAGTGTGAAAGGGCTCTTATATGCTGGTCAATGTATCGCTCAAAACCCAAATTTGACCCTTGCCAGACAATTTGGCTGGAAACCTATAACAGTTCCCAAATTTAAGACCTTCCTGGGCCTATCCCTCAACATGGGCATTACTAAAAGGAATGAGTTGCGGTCATATTGGTCCCCTGACCCAATTCATTATATGCCCGTGTTCTCTGCTGCCATGGCCAGGGTTAGATATGAGCAAATACTGTGGTTCATGCATTTCAATGACAATGAACATGATCGGCTCCACAAAATTCGGCCCCTCGTAAACCACTTCATGAAAAATCTGCAGCCTTGTATCTCCCAGAACAAGATGTCTGCGTTGATGAGTCCCTGATTACGTTTTCTGGCAGCCTTGTTTTCGAACAGTTTCTCCCCAGCAAGCGTGCCAGTTATGGGGTCAAAATGTATAAGCTCTGTAACAGGGCAACAGGCTATACATGGAGTTTTCTGGTTTACAAGGGAAAAGATAGCAGCTTGCAGCCCCCAACTGCACCGGCCTACATAGGGAGCAGCAGCAAGATTGTTCGGGACTTGGTGTCA
Source organism: Lithobates sylvaticus (assembly GCA_028564925.1). Classification (NCBI taxonomy): domain Eukaryota; kingdom Metazoa; phylum Chordata; class Amphibia; order Anura; family Ranidae; genus Lithobates; species Lithobates sylvaticus. The sequence continues at coordinate 549,997,516 of CM053029.1, forward strand.
CCTTTATTTGGAAAGGGGTACAATTTGTACGTAGACAAATTTTATACAAGCGTGCCACTTTTTAGACACCTCTTTCAATTAGGAATTGGTGCATGGCTTTGGCATTAGCTTGTAAATGCCCCACTTAGTCAGGGGTAGAGAGCCTGCTTGAGGTCCAATGAATTGCTTGCAATGAGATGGAAGGACAAACAAAACAATTTTGTTCTGTCTTCCATTCATGCAGATACGGCAGTCCAAATTACTACATTGACTGGGGTTGTTGAGAAGCCCATCTGTGTCCACAACTATAACCATAAAATGGGAGGGGTGGACTTCAATGTCCAGATGATGGTGCCATACTTAATTGTCTGTAAGGCCAGATGCTGGTACAAAAAAGTGTCTGTATACTTATTCCAATTGGCTCTGTTCAACGCTTATGTACTATACAAAGCGTCAGGAAAAAGTGGATCCTTCCTAAAACTCCAGGAAGAGATCACCAAAGCCCTTCTGTATCCAGAAGGGGCTGTAGCCCAATTTCCCAATTAAGATGCAGTGAGCCAGCTGCATGAGAGGCATTTTCTGGATGTCTTTCCTAGTACCCCTACCCAACGAGCACCCCAAAAAAAGATGCTGTGTCTGTAGCAAGCGTGGATACAGGCGTGACACCCGCTATTATTGTCCCTCCTGTCCTGGCGAATCTGGTCTCCGTTTCTGTCGCTACCATACACTAGTGGAGTATTAGTATAGGGTACAGCACAGTCCTAGAGCACACTTTCACACAGGGTCTCGAAAGATGTAAGATGGCCATCGTATTTTGAGAGACTCTAAGCTGGAGCGTTTATAGTTATAATAAAAAAGTAAAAAATAAAAATAAAAAATATATTTTTTTTAAATAAAAGCCAAAAATAGTTGTTGTTTTATTGTTCTTACTGTTTTACTGTATTTTATGCTATACTCTAATGTACTTATGCTATACTCTAATGTATTATTGTTACTGTGTTTTATTGTGTTTGCTTTGCAGGTATATCATTCTACTGTCTTACTGTACTGTTACTGTGATTTATTGTTAACCATTGTTTGCTTTGTAGGTATGTCATTCTACTGTTTTACTGTACTGTTACTGTGATTTATTGTTAACCATTGTTTGCTTTGCAGGTATGTCATTCTACTGTTTTACTTTTCTGTTACTGTGATTTATCGTTAACAGTTGTTTGCTTTGCAGATACACCATTCAGCTGCAGCACTGATTTGTTTATTTTGACAGCAACAGGATTTGCTCTCACGATACGTAAATCCATGACTCCAGCGCTGTAGAAGGTGATTTCACCACCACAGTTAAAAAAAAAGAGCATACATGGCGAAGCATAGGGGCTGGGGTGGACACATTCCCTATGCTTCACCATATATTTTTTACTCTTTTTTGGCACAGATTGCAATAAAGAAAAAGTTATTTTATTGAGTTAATGTAGATTGCCCCTATGCTTCGGCATATATTTTTATTCACTTTTCTTGGCAGAGATTTCTTCATCCACATTAATTTTTTTTTTCGTTTTTTTTTTTTTAAATTGCGTTTGGAAAATCGCTGCACAAATACTGTGTGAAATTTTTTTTTGCAATACCCATAATTTAAATCTGTAGAGCCTCTGCTATAAAAAGAATAGATAATGTTTGGGTTCAAAGTAATTTTCTAGCAAAACAAATACATTTTTTCATGTAAACAAAAAGTGTCAGAAAGGTCTTCAAGTGGTTAGAAGTGTGGGTGATGTGTGGCATAAGCATCTAATTTTGCCAGAACCGTTCAAACACCCCCCCCCCCCCAAATTACCCATTTTTGGAAAGTAGACACCCCAAGCTATTTGCTGAGAGGCATGTTGAGTCCTTGGAATATTTTATATTTTGCCACAAGTTTTGGGAAAAATGTTTACACAAAGTTTGCACTAAATTATACAGTATATTGTTCACACATGCCATTGGTATATGTGAAATTACACTCCAAAATACATTCTGCTGCTTCTCCTGAGTACGGGGCATGTGCCTGTGCATGGGCATCCGCTTGGGGGAGGCAAGTCCCCCCCCCCCGGAGCGATCAGCCCTGGAGCCAGAAGCGATCAAGCCCGTTAACTGTTATGAGGATCGGGCAGCCGGATGACACAGAGCGGGGATCTCCCACTGAGACACGGCTTGTATATGAATAGCCGACTGCTGTCAAAGTCCCACCCTCTTGACCGACATTGGACCAGCGTGCTGTCTATTAGAGTAGCCGGTCTAGGAGGCGGGACTTTGTTTGACAGTGGTGGCTATTTATATACAAGCTGTATCACAGTGGGAGATCATCACTCTGTGTCATCCGGCTGGCAGATCCTCCTAATTCCTCCCTGATGCATTGCTAGGCAGTGGCACTGATGAGGCTGCAGGTATGGGCAATTATAGGTTACATTGATGGATACTGATATGCTATACTGATGGCCAATGATATGCTGCATGTATGGGCAATGATGCGCTGCAATGATGGGCAATGATATGCTGCACTGATGGGCAGTGATACGCTGCACTGATGGGAAATGATACGCTGCTCTGATGGGCAATAATACGCTGCTCTGATGGGCAATAATATGCTGCTCTGATGGGCAAGGATAAGCTGTACTGATGGTCAATGATATGCAGCACTGATGGGTAATGATAGGCTAAACTGATGGGCAATGATACGCTGCACTGATGGGCAATGATACGCTGCACTGATGGGCAATGATATGCTGCACTGATGGGCACTGATAGGCTGCACTGATGGGCAATGATAGGCTAAACTGATGGGCACTGATGGGCAATGATAGGTTGCACTGATGGGCAATGATAGGCTGCACTGATGGCCACTGATAGGCTGCACTGATATACTGCACTGATGGTCACTGATGAGGAGGCACTGATGGCCATTGATGAGGCATAACCGATAAGCTGAACTGATGGGGCTGCACTGATAATCTGCACTGATGGGTGCTCATGAGGCTGCACTGATGGACACTGATGAGGCTGCACTGATGAGGCTGCACTGATGGGCTGCACTGATGGGCACTGATTGGCACTGATAGGCTGCACTGATGGGCACTGATGGGCAATGATAGGGTGCACTGATGGCCACTGATAGGCTAAACTGATGGGCACTGATATGCTGCACTGATGGGCAATGATAGGCTGCACTGATGGGCAACTGATATGCGGCACTGATGGCCACTGATGAGGAGGCACTGATGGCCACTGATGAGGTGGAACTGATAAGCTGAACTGATGGGGCTGCACTGATAAGCTGCAGTTATGGGTGCTAATGAGGCTGCACTTATGGACACTGATGAGGCTGCACTGATGAGGCTGCACTGATGGGCACTGATAGGCTGCACTGATGGACAACGATAGGCTAAACTGATGGGCACTGATGGGCAATGATAGGCTGCACTGATGGCCACTAATGGGCTAAACTGATGGGCACTGATAAGCTGCACTGATGGGCAATGATAGGCTGCACTGATGGGCAACTGATATGCTGCACTGATGGCCACTGATAAGGAGGCACTGATGGGCAACTGATATGCTGCACTGATGGCCACTGATGAGGCGGCACTGATGGCCCTGATGAGGTGGAACTGATAAGCTGAACTGATGGGGCTGCACTGATAAGCTGCACTTATGGGTGCTAATGAGGCTGCACTGATGGACACTGATGAGGCTGCACCTTAATGGGCACTGGTAAGCTGCACTGATGGGACTGTACTGATGGGCACTAATAGGCTGCACTGATGGGACTGTACTGATGGGCACTGATTGGATGCACTGATGGGACTGTACTGATGGGCACTGATTGGATGCACTGATGGGCACTGATGAGGCTGCACTGAAGGGCACTGATTAAGACTGCACTGATGGACACTAATAGGCTGCACTGATGAGCACTGATATGCTTTATGTTAATATTATTAAAGTGGTTGTTAATATTAATTTTTGGAACTTAATTCTGCATAAAACTTTTAACAGTATAATTTCATGAGATAATTTACAAGGGCGTGTTTAGGGGCGGACTTAGGGGCAGGGCAGGGTAGGGGTTAAAAACAGATTAGAAATTGCTTACCATACAATGGTAGCTTGATCCTTTTATTAAGCTTTTGCATCAGGTTTCTCAAACCTTTGAATGCCTGCGCTTTATATGATGACTAAGCCCATCCCCTTCATGACAAAAGGGGTGGGGCATGGGTGACCTTAAAATGATGCCCCCATGCACATGTGTGAGACTAGCGTACAGGACCCCGAAAACCAATCACCGCCTAAGGGCGTAAATTATTGATTTCACTCCTCACTACCTATCACAGCTTCGGAGGCCATGAAGTGCCAAGATAGCACAAACCCACCCAAATGACCCCATTTTGGAAAGTAGATACCCCAAACTATTTGCTGAGAGGCATGTTGAGTCCATGGAATATTTTATATTTTGCCACAAGTTTCGGGAAAATGACAAGATACATTTTTTTGTTTTTTAACACAGTTGTCACTAAATGATATATTGCTCAAACATGCCATGTGACATCACACTCCAAAATACATTCTGCTGTATTTTTTCATTTATATTGCAAAAAAAATAAAAATCCCAGTGGTGATCAAATACCACCAAAAGAAAACTCTTTGTGGGGGGAAAGAAAAAAAGAATTTGTGGGGGGAAAAAAAGGCATAAATTTTGTTTGGGTACAGCGTTGCATGACCGCGCAATTACCAGTTAAAGTAGCGCAGTGCCAAATTGCAAAAAGTGCTCTGGTCAGGAAGGGGGTAAAACCTTCCGGAACTGAAGTGGCTAAAGTGGAACCTCACTCTCCAAATCAACATTGATTGTTTTTAATCTTCATACTGCTAGCATTAGTAAATAGATAGGAAAGTATATCATATTTACTTGTTTTAGGCCCGGTTCAGACTGCTGCGGTGCGGGAGATCGCATATGATTCGCACCGCACTGCAGTTCAAATCATATGCGATCTCTGTGCGATGCAAATTCAGCCATACAGATAGTATGGCTGAATTCGCATCGCATTCGGCCCAAAATCGGACAGGACCCTTTTTTTCGGTCCGCAGCAGAATCGGATCGCATGGTGTTCTCACCATGCGATCCGATTCCTGTCCGATTTTGCAGATCGCACTGCGATATGCGAGCTGCTATGGGGGGTGTCATTAACATTTCATTGACACTCCCAGCAGCTCGCATAGGGCAGTGTGAACTGCCGGCGGGAGACATGCGGTGTGGGAACCCGCAGTGGATTCGCAGCGTTCCCGCACCGCAGCAGTGTGAACCGGGCCTTAAACTTTTTTTTTACATTTCTTCAGTTACTTTCTGGTTTCTTGCCTAGGCAAATGATGGCATACATCCCAGGAGTCTTAAGGAGGGGGTGGAGAGGTGGAGGGGTTTTCTTAGCTATGCACAGTCTACATCCTGCATGCCCAAGCTAAGGACAGAAAGATTCCAGGAAGTAAATGCTACATGAATCATTCTTACTCAGGATGGCCACGGGCTGTGTGAGGGCCTATCCAGAAGTAAGAGGGCAGCGCAGGGTTGGGACTGCGACTTGCAGTCCAACTGAAAGGGACAGTTCTGCCGGCTAGAGAACCTGTCAGTGGTCAGAGGTAGAAGGAAAGCTGTTGCCATGAAGGGACCAATCGCCTTTACCAGGGACCACAGTGAGTAACTGAAGAAAGTACCAGAACCATATTCTCACCGAAAGGGCACAGTGGAGAATCTGGAAACTTCAGGTGGTGATCAAGTCAGGGACCCAACCAGTGGAGGAGACGCTTGCAGAGCAGCCTTGTGAATCAAGCCAGGGACCGAGCCGGTTAGCAGGGGTGAAGCTTGAGAAGTATCTGGAGTGCCAAGCTAGGGACCCAGCATCAGGGGCGGACTGACCATTGGACCACTCGGGCACTTCCCGAGGGCCCTGGGCCACTAGGGGGCCCTGTCAGGGTTGCCAGCCTAAGTAAAACCAGGGACAGTATGTAAAAAATCTGTGTTTTTTTTTACATCTGTTTCTGAAATGTCCCTTACCAACATCCTTTTGGTCTAAAAATCCAGAGATTATAGCTGCCCCACCTCTCCAGTACCTTCTCAGCCAATAGAAACATGTCTGTGTATACATGTATGTGTATACTGTGTGATTGTATACTGTGTGGCCCCATAATCTCTGATTGCCTGAGGGCCCCATAATCTCCTATTGCCCGGGGGCCCCATGAGTTGTCAGTCCGCCCCTGCCCAGCAGAGAAGCGGGGTGATACTTGAGGGGATACCCCCGCAAACCTTGAAGGAGCTCAAGGGATTCATAGTCAGTGAATCAGAGGGTCTAGTGAGAGACTGGGAGCTCAGTATTGAAGAACTACAAGGAGCAGTTGTAGTGGAGCTGAAAATACTGTTACGTTTGAGTTAGGAACTGTTAAAGGACTGTTACCATATGAGAAAGCATTCCTGCAAGTGCAGATGTGGCTTCTTGCTGGGGCCTTTCCCTGCCAATTGAGTTTGCAACTATCTAAGGTTGTCCTGGCCCTAACCCTCTTTCCCCAAAATATATAAAAAGGACTTTCAAAGAAATTAAACCTCTTTTACATTCAAGAAGTGTCTGGCGCCCAATGACTTTCATCATCTTTGAACCCACCATGCCTCACAACCCACCACATATTGAAGGATGTCAGCTATCTTTGGCCTTGGGGGTCCTCATTAGACCAAATGAGGTAAGAGACATTGCTACACAGATATATGATGAAAGGAATGATGAGGATACAACTCAGCATTTGATGAGACAAAAAAATTGAATGCAGAGAATTCATATTTACATTTCCTAACGGAGAAACAACATATGACCACCCACACATATCTGCTCCGCATTATTATTCTATAACTAGGCAGGCCACAAAGACAAGAGATGCTTTTTATTCTATTCTCTTCAACAAATCTGCAAAAGAGTGGATTACATCCCTAAAGCGACTCTGTCATGGAAAAGAAAAAGGCAAAAACCCTGTAAAAGAAAAGGCATTATACGTACCTGTCCTGACAACCATGCTGTAGATCTTTACTTTCTTGAAAACCTATGCCAGGTGAAGAGCCTTCGACATCCAATTCTCTTCCTGGAGAGTTGGATTGCATGGTCCTTCCAGCCTCCCAGTGTTATGTCCTTACAATGTCCCTTAGTGAAGTAGTAGCTAGTGGGGGGTGAAACACTATGCACAGAGGGGGTTCAGGCCAGATGTGTGTTGGAAATGTGTGTTGGAAATTGGAAAAAGAAAGAATTCTTTAATGGCGCTAGCTAGCGTATGAGAAAGGAAGGAAGGAAAAAAGGAAGGGAGGAGTGGGGGATGAAACACTATGCACAAAGGGGGTCCAGGCCAGAAGTGTTTTGGAATTGGAAAAATAAAGAATTCTTTAATCGGGCTAGCTAGCGAGAAAGAAAGAAGGAAGGAAGGAATGTAGCACCCTGGTGTTTTCGGCAGGGTGGCTATTAAATGTATCTGCCAAGTGATAGTTGCCTTGGCTAATTGTCAGGAGGTCAACTGATTTTACCCTAACTTGCATTGCAAAGACAGACTAGGAATGAATGGGGTGTCTCAGCCCATGGGCAGAGATTTTCTTGTATCCCTTGGCCTGCTGGGAGAACCTATTTATTTGGGTGGGGTCAGGTGACCGGGGTTCTGTGCAACCTGGACGGCTGTCTGGATGGACGTGTGTTGTAATGCTCTGGGTTGCTAGGCCATAAGCATTGGGCCTATCCTGGGGACATCTGGATGCTTGGCTGTCTGAGGGCCTATTCAAAAGCAAGAGAGCGGCGTAGGGGTGGGACTGTGGCTTGCAGTCCAACCAGAAGCAACAGTTCTGTCGGCCGGAGAACCAGCTGTGATCAGAGGTAGAAGGGAAGCTGTCGCCACTAAGGGACCATCCACTTTGCTACCGGAGACCCTTGTGAGTAGCTGCAGCAAGTACCTGAGCAGTATTCTCACCAGTCATGGATGGGGAAGAATTGGGAAAACTTCAGCAGGTGCCAAGCCAGGGACCCAGCCAGTGGAGGTGACGCTTGCGGAGCATTATTGTGTGTCAAGCCAGATACCAAGCAGGGCAGCAGGGTGACGCTTGAGGAGTATCTGTGAGTGCCAAGCTAGGGACCCAGCAGGGATGTGGGGTTGAGTGAGAAGATTGAAAGAGCTCAGGAGATCCAGTGGCAGTGGATCTATTAGTCAAGTTAAAGACTGAGAGCTCAGCTGAGTGAAGTTCTACAATAGGCGATTGTAGAAGAAGTGGAGGAGTTCATTGCAACCATTGTTAGAAACTGTTACAAGATTGCTGCCATAGGAGACAGCGGTCCTACTCATGCAGATGTGGTGTCTAGCTGGATGCCTTTCCCTGCATGGCTGTCTGCCTATAGAAGTCTCAGAGTCTGCCAATTAACATTGCATCTACTAAAGGGTGTCCTGGCCCTAACCCTCTCTCCCACAGTTCTGTTTAACCACTTGGCGTCCGCGATATAGCCAAATGACGGCCACAGCACGGACCTGAATTTCCGAGAGGCCGTCATATGACGGGCTCCCCTTTGCACGCTCCCCACACGCCCCCTGCAGGGTGCGCAAGCGCTGTGATCACCGAGTCAGTGAGACTCGGGTGATCACAGATCCGAGTAAGGCCCCTTACCACGTGATCAGCTGTCAGCTGTCAGCCAATGACAGCTGATCATGTGATGTAGACAAAAGCTCGGTAATCGTTCTATCAGCGTGAGGAGAAAAAAAAGCCGATCACCGGCTTATGTGCAAGGGACATCGGTCCCGAAGAGGAAGGAGGCACATCTGCCTCATCTGTGCCCACAATTACCGCCTGCCAGTGCCCACATTGCCCACCAGTGCCACCTATCAATGCCCATTAGGGATGAGCCGAACACCCCCGGGTTCGGTTCGCACCAGAACCTTCGAACGGACAGAAAGTTCGCGCGAATTTTCAAACCCTATACGTTATAATGGACGCGAACGTTTGAAATCAAAAGTGCTAATTACAACGGCCAATATGCATGTTAATGTCATAAAACAGGTTTGGGGACCTGGGTCCTGCCCCAGGGGACATATATCAATGCAAAAAGAACTTTTAAAAACTAACGTTTTTTCGGGAGCAGTCATTTTAATGATGCATAAAGTGAAAAAAAAAAAGTGAAATTTTCCTTTAAATATGGTACCTGGGGGGTGTCTAAAGTATGCTTGTGAAGTGGCATGTGTTTCCCGTGTTTAGAACTGTCCTTGCACAAAATGACATTTGTAAAGGAAAAAAAGAAGCCATTTAAAACCACTTGCGGCTTTAGGTTTGTTCTTGAGGAGAATCTGAACAGGTACATTATGAAGTGTAGCTCCATCCCAAAAAAATCTATTTTTAAGCTTTTTGGAGAACATAGGGAGGGGTTATCACCCCTGTAACATTTGCTGTCTTTGCACATCTGTTCAGAACATGTCACCTCACTTTCCGTCCCAATGACAAATGTTTTTGGAAAAAGTGGGGTTTTAATTGAAACAAGGATTGGTGATAAAGTATCAGTAGAGAGTAGGGATGAGCCGAACACCCCCGGGTTCGGTTCGCACCAGAACCTTCGAACGGACCGAAAGTTTGCGCAAATTTTCGAACCCTATACGTTATAATGGACGCGAACGTTCGAAATCAAAAGTGCTAATTACAACGGCCAATATGCATGTTAATGTCATAAAACAGGTTTGGGGACCCGGGTCCTGCCCCAGGGGACATATATCAATGCAAAAAGAACTTTTAAAAACTAACGTTTTTTCTGGAGCAGTCATTTTAATGATGCATAAAGTGAAAAAAAAAAAGTGAAATTTTCCTTTAAATATGGTACCTGGGGGGTGTCTAAAGTATGCCTGTGAAGTGGCATGTGTTTCCTGTGTTTAGAACTGTCCTTGCACAAAATGACATTTGTAAAGGAAAAAAAGAAGCCATTTAAAACCACTTGCGGCTTTAGGTTTGTTCTTAAGTAGAATCTGAACAGGTACATTATGAAGTGTAGCTCCATCCCAAAAAAATCTATTTTTAAGCTTTTTGGAGAACATAGGGAGGGGTTATCACCCCTGTAACATTTGCTGTCTTTGCACATCTGTTCAGAACATGTCACCTCACTTTCCGTCCCAATGACAAATGTTTTTGGAAAAAGTGGGGTTTTAATTGAAACAAGGATTGGTGATAAAGTATCAGTAGAGAGGAGATACCTTTTTTTCCCAAATTAAATCTAACAGGATAGAATTTCCCTTCCTAGGGGTAGATTTCCTCTCACTTCCTGTTTTCTCTTTCCATTTGCAAGTAGGAGTCGTTTGTAAGTTGGATGTTTGAAAGTAGGGGCCTGGCGTATATACTCTGCAGAAATTTGCCCTATTAGATGTTGGTGTAGCCACAAGACTGGTGGGCACAGGAATGGGCCCTGCTGTGAGTTAATAGATCAAGATTTGTAATTGCATGCACCTGTTGAACAGGGCAGAAAAAATTGGGGGTGGTGGTGGTGGTGGTGGACGGTGTTGCCACAAGACTGTAAGCTCTCACAGTTACTCTTGGTGGGCGCAGGAATGGGCCCTGCTGTGAGTTATTAGATCAAGATTTGTAATTGCAAGCACCTGATGAACAGGGCAGAAAATTTGGGCCTTTGGCGGTGGTGGTGGACGGTGTTGCCACAAGACTGTAAGCTCTCACAGTTACTCTTGGTGGGCGCAGGAATGGGCCCTGCTGTGAGTTATTAGATCAAGATTTGTAATTGCAAGCACCTGATGAACAGGGCAGAAAATTTGGGCCTTTGGCGGTGGTGGTGGACGGTGTTGCCACAAGACTGTAAGCTCTCACAGTTACTCTTGGTGGGCGCAGGAATGGGCCCTGCTGTGAGTTATTAGATCAAGATTTGTAATTGCAAGCACCTGATGAACAGGGCAGAAAAATTGGGCCTTTGGCGGTGGTGGTGGACGGTGTTGCCACAAGACTGTAGGCCCTCATAGTTACTCTTGGTGGGCGCAGGAATGGGCCCTGCTGTGAACTATTAGATCAAGATTTGTAATTACCCGCCCCTGTTAAACAGGGGCTGAAAAATTGTGCCTTAGGCACTGGTGCTGGTGCCACAACACTGCAACCCCTCACAGATACTGTACTTGGAGCACAGCAGTCACACGTGTTGCGAAGCATTTTTTTAAAAAATTGTAAGTACACGCCCCTGTTAAACAGGGGCTGAAAAATTGTGCCTTAGGCACTGGTGCTGGTGCCACAACACTGCAACCCCTCACAGATACTGTACTTGGAGCACAGCAGTCACACGTGTTGCGAAGCATTTTTTTTAAAAATTGTAAGTACACGCCCCTGTTAAACAGGGGCTGAAAAATTGTGCCTTAGGCACTGGTGCTGGTGCCACAACACTGCAACCCCTCACAGATACTGTACTTGGAGCACAGCAGTCACACGTGTTGCGAAGCATTTTTTTAAAAAATTGTAAGTACACGCCCCTGTTAAACAGGGGCTGAAAAATTGTGCCTTAGGCACTGGTGCTGGTGCCACAACACTGCAACCCCTCACAGATACTGTACTTGGAGCACAGCAGTCACACGTGTTGCGAAGCATTTTTTTTAAAAAATTGTAAGTACACGCCCCTGTTAAACAGGGGCTGAAAAATTGTGCCTTAGGCACTGGTGCTGGTGCCACAACACTGCAACCCCTCACAGATACTGTACTTGGAGCACAGCAGTCACACGTGTTGCGAAGCATTTTTTTAAAAAATTGTAAGTACACGCCCCTGTTAAACAGGGGCTGAAAAATTGTGCCTTAGGCACTGGTGCTGGTGCCACAACACTGCAACCCCTCACAGATACTGTACTTGGAGCACAGCAGTCACACGTGTTGCGAAGCATTTTTTAAAAAAAATTGTAAGTACACGCCCCTGTTAAACAGGGGCTGAAAAATTGTGCCTTAGGCACTGGTGCTGGTGCCACAACACTGCAACCCCTCACAGATACTGTACTTGGAGCACAGCAGTCACACGTGTTTCGAAGCTTTTTTTTTTTAAATTGTATGTACACGCCCCTGTTAAACAGGGGCTGAAAAATTGTGCCTTAGGCACTGGTGTGGTGGCATGGATCATTGAGGAGGAGGAAGAGGATAGTCAGTGAACATAAGAGGACAGTCACTCAGCATCAGCATAGGCAGTCTTGAAGGGATGTGACATTAAAAATTATTCGGTTATATCCGCCTCAGGTGCCTGGTAGCTGGTGGTGATCCAAGACTGATTCATTTTGATGAAGGTCAGTCGATCAACCGAGGCGGTGGACAGGCGCACCCTATGATCGGTGACAAATCCTCCAGCAGCACTGAATGTGCGTTCGGAAAGAACGCTGGAGGCAGGACAGGCCAGTAGCTCAATTGCATACTGTGCAAGCTCTGGCCAGTGATCCATCCTCAGGACCCAGTAAGCCAGAGGATTTTCGGTGGGAAAGGTGTCCAAGTCTGACCTTGCCCCAAGGTATTCCTGCACCATGTATATCAGACGCTGGCGATGGTTGCTGGAACCGATCATACCTTGGGGCTGCGGACTAAAAAATTGTCTGAACGCATCGGTCAGACGTCCACCTTCCCCACCGCTCCTTCTGCTACTGACCGAAGCCTCAGCAACTCGTCGCCCAGGACCAGGAGTTTGTAACCTCCCAGTTTCTGGGAACGCGTTGCACAGACCTTTCTGCAAGGCCTCCCTGAGATGTCTCATCCTCTGCTCCCTCTGCGACGGCAAGATAAGGTCCGCAACCTTACCCTTGTACCGCGGATCAAGGAGAGTGGCCAGCCAGTAATGGTCCCTCTCCTTGATCCGAAGAACACGAGGATCCTTCCGCAGGCTTTGCAAGATCAGGGAGGCCATGCAGCGTAGGTTAGCTGAGGCATTCGGTCCGGAGTCTTCTGGGTCACTGAGGATGACATGATCGCCAGCCACCTCCTCCCAGCCACGTACAAGTCCACTGGTTTGTTGGGACTGTACATCATCCCTAAAAGACTGCTGCTGCTGATGCTGAGTGCCAGGCTCCACCTCCATGCTCACACAATCCTCCTCCTCCTCCTCCTCCTCCTCCTCATCCTCTTCCTGTGTGATGGGTGGGACAGAAGGAACACTGTCCGGATAAAGGGGGCCTTGAGAGGCAAGGAAGTCCTCCTCTTCCTGCC
>CM053029.1:550011216-550066896 GCA_028564925.1 Lithobates sylvaticus
AACTGCTCCGAGGGGGGAACCCGGAAGCCCTGGGCGCCAAACTGGCCGTACAGGGGGGCCAGAGGGACGCTAGTGCCCGCCACCCGGGCATATGATCTGCCCTGCCGCAGGGCAGACAGGAGGTCCGCCTCCTGCTGCGCCCCCAGCAGGCGAGGCGGCTCTGATACCGGGGGGTCACCCTCCGCAGGGGCCCCATCTCCAACACCCACCCCCTGCGGACCCTCCTCCTCCCGCGCCCCACACCCCTCCACCGCTAGCGGCGGAGCTGGCACCGGGGTCTCCAACACCTGCACCCCCCCCCTCCCCGGCAAGAGCCGGGGTCACCACCTCCCCCACCGAACCACTGCCCAGCAGGGCTTCAAACATCCCCTCTGCCTCCATGTCCCATTCACCCCCGTCAGCAACCCCAACCCCCGCCCGCACCCCCGCTGACGTCACCACCGGGGACCCCTCCAAATTTTTAATGAAGTCCAGGGCGGGGCACCCCACCTCCAGTATACCCGCTGGGGAGTCCGCCCAGGAACGGGCCTGTGCCGCCAGAGGCACTGAATCGCCAGCGTCCTCCGCATCCCCCGCCCCCCCTGGTCCACATAGGGCACCGGAAGTGCTGGGGGACACCGCCCGGAAGTCTGTGGCAACCCCTGAGGGGGATGCGTCCGGCTGCACGGTCAAATCCTCCCGCCGCCCCGCCCCCCTCCCCGAAGCTCCGCCCCCCACCCTCGCGGCATTTGTGTCCGCCATTGCGGTGGGGGAGAGCGGGAAACGAGCGCCCCCCTCCAGCGAAGATGGCGCCTCCGCTTCCCCCATATACTCCACAGAGTCGCTGTCTCTTATGCCTGACGGCGTCGTACCATGTGCGCTGGCGGCAGTGGCCGCCATTTTGGAATGGTCCTGGCACACTGCCCTATTTGGAGATTTCCCAGGTGTCTTCTCCGCTGAGCGCTCTGCAGGGCTCCTCAGCAGCCGGTCTCCCCCCCCTACCTGCCCCCCTCGCCCCGCTTCAGCATCACCGGGTTCCCTACCCGGGACTGCATCTGAACCAGCCCTTCTCACGGGCTGGCTACTGGCAGTTTTTACCCGGGGACCCTCTGCTGGAGCACCTGGGGCATGCGGGGGCACACTCACACCCTGGGGGGCCGCCACTGCCTCCCCCACCTCAGCCTCATCCTCCGACCTCCCGGGTTGTGGGGCCTCTCTTACCACCTGGGGATCCTCTGGCTCCCTGGACTGCTCCGCTGCTGCAGTCTGCGAGCGCGTCCGCCGTCTCGCCGCCTGGCTTCCCTCCTCATTGGCCCTTCTCAGGTCCCGGCGGATCTCCATCAGAAACTCCTGCTCCTCCCGACCACGCTCACATAGCCCTGTCAGCAACTCACCAAGGTCTCTGCAGTACGTTTTCAAAGCTTCAATGGCTTCTCTGAAGTCACCTCTTTTCGCGCTGCTTGTCTTATCTCTTCTGTTCCGCAGATTTGTCAGAATCTGCATGCGTGCACAGAAAGCCAAGGCTGCCTTCTGTATCAAATCCTTGATCCTCTCTCTCCGCTTCAGGGTTTTAGCATTGTTTTCCCCTGGCTGGGTTCTTGTCCAGTCTGACAATTGAAATTGCGTGCCAAGAAACAACCTCTCCTCCCTGGAGAGGTCCCTCACTCCAGGGAATGACTGCTCACTACTGGCCCGGGAAGGCCTCCCTGAGCCTGGGCTTGCAGAAGCCATGACACCTCCTCCCTCCTCCACAGCACTGCAGGAAGCCCCAAACACCACTTCCTCTTCCTCCACAGCTCTCTAGCGCCAGTCTCATGCGGTGGTTGAAACCGGAACTACACTCCAAGGAAGACAGGGAAGACACGAGGGTGTGTAGCTGAGCGACGGCGGCTGAAATAGATTCCAGAGACGCCTGCTGGCTGCTGGGGCCTGCTGTGGCCGGTGGTGGGAAGAGGAGCCTGAATAGCTCCGCCTTCCTGGCCGCGGACGAGAAGGGTATCCCTCTGCGCCTCAGCTCGGCGGACAGCCTGGGAATTGTCCATGCCCTAAGAGACTGGACACTGCCAGCCTCGGAGGCTGACGCCGGGGATAGCGGGGTGGTGAGGTCATCGCTGCCGACTGATGACATGGCGGCTGCCAAGACCCGTTACTTAGTAGACTGGTCACGTGTCTGCAGGCTGGGCCTATAAAGAGGTGACAAGAAAGGAGTTTGGACGTGTCACCTATGGTATACGTACCTGCCATGAGAAAGCAGGAGCCCCCCGTGCCCCTGCGTTTTTTTTTTTTTTTTTTTTTTTTTACCTGCTGGAACCCTGATCAAGCTGGTGCAGGTGGACCTACTGAATCCGACTGACCTGAGAGAGTGTGAGAGAAAGTACCTATTTAAGAGCCTAAAACTGCTGCCGTCCAGAGCGACGGAACCCAACGTAGATGATAACAACAGGCGATAGTGACTTAAGTCGACTGCCGAGACCGCTGTGGGATCAAATGACAGATAACAACACGAATGACTGACTTGACATGTTGCCTTAACTGAATGAACTTCCTGTGACAGGGCCCGGCCCGTTCGTACCGTATGGGGGTGACTGTGAGCCGGACTCTGGAGCACGTACAGAAATGAGGCAACCGTGAAACGAGGCCAACTGCCTGGGTACGCTGAGGCCGAACTGTGACATCCAGCTGCCACCGGGTCCGACTCCAAGCTCTTTTTTTTTTTTTGTAGAAATGCGGCCGGCCTAGGGCACGCCGGCGCGAATTCGTACAGGCAGGTGACCAATTAACGCCGGGGCGTGGTAAGGTGACACAGAAATGATATAACATGACAAGGACAAGAATCAAAGTCTCTCTTTTTTTTTTTTTTTTTTTGCGACTCCGCCCCTGGCGCATGTATTGAAATGAGGCCGGGCCTAGGGCACGCCGACACGAATTAGTGCGGGGAAGTGACTGCATTCATGCCGGGCGTGGTAAGGTGACAGAAATGAGATACCATGACAGGGGCAAGAATCAGGAATGTACGCAAACCAGTGATGCGATTCCGCCCTTGGCGCATGTATTGAAATGAGGCCGGGCCTAGGGCACGCCGACACGAATTAGTGCGAGGAAGTGACTGCATTCATGCCGGGCGTGGTAAGGTGACAGAAATGAGATACCATGACAGGGGCAAGAATCAGGAATGTACGCAAACCAGTGATGCGATTCCGCCCTTGGCGCATGTATTGAAATGAGGCCGGGCCTAGGGCACGCCGACACGAATTAGTGCGGGAAGTGACTGCATTCATGCCGGGCGTGGTAAGGTGACAGAAATGAGATACCATGACAGGGGCAAGAATCAGGAATGTACGCAAACCAGTGATGCGATTCCGCCCTTGGCGCATGTATTGAAATGAGGCCGGGCCTAGGGCACGCCGACACGAATTAGTGCGGGGAAGTGACTGCATTCATGCCGGGCGTGGTAAGGTGACAGAAATGAGATACCATGACAGGGGCAAGAATCAGGAATGTACGCAAACCAGTGATGCGATTCCGCCCTTGGTGCATGTATTGAAATGAGGCCGGGCCTAGGGCACGCCGACACGAATTAGTGCGGGGAAGTGACTGCATTCATGCCGGGCGTGGTAAGGTGACCGAAATGAGATACCATGACAGGGGCAAGAATCAAGAATGTACGCAACCAGTGATGCGATTCCGCCCTTGGTGCATGTATTGAAATGAGGCCGGCCTGGGGCACGCCGACCCGAATCAGTGCAGGGAAGTGACTGCATACATGCCGGGCGTGGTAAGGTGACAGAAATGATATACCATGACAGGGGCAAGAATCAGGAATGTACGCAACCAGTGATGCGATTCCGCCCTTGGCGCATGTATCGAAATGAGGCCGGGTAGTCGTGCATCTGGATCGCCCCGATCGGAGCATGTATGGATGCGACCGGACCAGGATCGAAGCGATGGCATGAACGCCCTGTTTAACTGATGCGAAATGATTTAGCATGACCGAATGGCCTGATACGTTAGCCATGTTTGAAATGATGAAATGATTGTCATGCTAATACGTGAAATGTTTCGACACGGTCGAAGTGATTCGTACAATTAATATGCCAACAGCGATTCGGAATGCAAATAGCGATTCGGCACGCTCGCTGGCGCAACCGATTCGAATAATGGCAGGACATGAACGATACGTGTGAGTGCGAACGGCACCCATGCGTGAATCATGTTTGAACGATTCAAAGACTGCGTAGCACGACCGCGAAAGGGGAACCCTTGAGTGCCGGATGCGGCATCGGTCGGAGTGTTGTGGCGGGCGGCCCTGAATGTGCGTGCCGCTAGATGGCTCCCGATCGTGTACAACCACAAACGTGCGAGTAAGTGTTTAGGTTTCGAGACAAGCAGCGCGTGGTTCGTGAGCTACGCAGACCACAGTTTAGTGACATGATAAGCAGTGCATGAGAACGTAAAACATGGGAGCCGAAGCCCTACCTGCGACAGCCGAACCAGACTCTCTGTACGAAACTGCGACTCGGCGACACGAGTGCGACACGAAGGGACAACACAACTTACGAACGCGGGACTGCAACAAGAGGAGACGGACAGACGAAAACGGAGCTCATGAACCGGCACCAACAGCGCTTGTCTCGAACGAGTCGGTCCTAGATGTCTGACGTATCAGATATCACGCACAGGAAACCGACAAAGACCGGCGGCCTTTGGGCTGCTTAAATACCCTCCGGGCTCCTCCCATAACTTCAGGCCGGTACCCGGCCTTCCAATTAATCATCTATAAAAGTATGAAAATATCTCTTCTTTCCTGGAGTAAATTTTTCAACTGGACCACAAAGATCTGAATGAATTAATTCTAGAGGTTTCTTAGCTCTGCTGATTCTCTGCATTAGAAAGGCCTTTCTTTAGATTTTTCGTTTTATACAGCTGGTACATTTCATTGTTTGATTACATGGACCAATTTTTATTCCACTTGCATAGTCACTCTCAGTTCATTTCTTTATTATGTCAAGACGTCTGTGCCATGTGTGAATGTAGTTTAAATGTTTTGCTTCTTGGCAGCATTAACCACCTCACTGCAGTTCAGCTGATACTGGTCATCTGTAATTTTAGCCTTTGCAATCCCCATTTGTGATGGCACAACTGTCATCTTGGAAGTGTCATGAACTAGGTACTCACCGAGGCCAAGATGCCGAGAGCGGTTGCCCTTGCGACTCGGCGCCCACCGCCCTGAAAGTGACACAGGGACGGTTGGCACCAAGAGGCACAAGCCACCGGTGGGATGGTGACCAGGCGTGGGCTCCTGATGTTGTAGAGAAGGGTAGACTGGAGCAGGGTAGTACGTCCACGAATTCCTAGTTGAGAACACAGCAAACAGACTGGGGATCAAACACAGGCAGGTTAGGTGAATGCAGGCCGGGGGTCAAACACTGGTAGATTAGGTACAAGGTATCCTTGAGCAGGAGAGTCCAAGGCAGGCTGGGGATCAAACACTGGCAGGTTTAGAAGAGAGTCCAGGGTACAGGCCAAAGGTCCAGGGCAGGAGAAGGTAACAAATCCAAGTAGGCAAGCCAAGGGTCAAGGTCAGGAGAAGGCAGAGTAGTCAGGACGATCCGGGTTTGGCAACAGGTAAGACAATCTTCAAGGGTCAAGTACAGGATACAAACAGGAAGCAGCTGTCAGACGAACCAGCGTCTGTCTGGGCACAGAGGCCCTCCTTTTATAGGGCCGTTGAGGTCACATGAGGTGATGCCGCGCTACTGCGCATGCGCGCGCGCCGCTTGGCGGGAACACGAGTGCGCACGCGCCGCCGCATCTTCTCCCTGTCACTGGCTATGAGCCGGGAAGCTGAACCCGTGCGCCTGCGCACTAGCGTGCGCAGCGGACGGAAACCCTGACAGTGCCCCCCCTGAGGGGCGGCCTCCGGACGCCCAGGCTCTCCATCAATTCAGGGTGTTCTTGTCGGAAGATCTTGATTAATCTTGGGGCATGGAAGTTTCTGGATGGTTCCCAAGAATTATCCTCTGGTGGATAGCCCTTCCATTTTACTAAAAATTGAAGCTGACGACCCACCTTCCTGCAGCCAAGTAACGACTCTACCTCGTATTCTTCCACTCCATCAATTGTTATAGGTGGAGGAGGAACTTCTTCTCTGTTTGGAAAAGGACTGGGGACCAAGGGTCTCAATAGGGAGGCATGAAATACTGGGTGTATTCTGTAGGAACTGGGTAAGGCAAGTTCAAAAGCTACAGGGTTTACCATCTTCTTTATTTCGAATGGTCCAATGAACTTGGGACCCAACTTCCTTGCAGGACACGCGATCTTAAGATGGGTAGTTGCCAGCCATACCTTCTCTCCAATCTTGAAATGAGGATTCTCCTTCCTCCCCTTGTTGTGATACTTTTTATATCCTTCCTGGGCGTGTTGCATGGCGTCTTGAAGTCTTTTGAAGTTGGTTTGAATGTAACTTATCCGTTCTTGTACAGCGGGCACCCGTGATTCAGAAACAACATTAGGGAGAAAAGATGGATGAAACCCAAAGTTAGCCCAAAACGGAGTCTGATTTGTGGTTGAATGGGAAGAGTTATTATATGCAAATTCTGCAAAAGATAATAGAGAGGACCAGTCGTCTTGTGCGGAAGAACAGAAACATCGTAAGTATTGTTCAAGAGTTTGATTAGTGCGTTCAGTTTGTCCATTACTTTGTGGGTGGTAGGCAGATGAAAGACAAATGTTGATATCCAAGGTTTTGCAGAGTTCTTTCCAAAATTTTGAGGTGAATTGTGGGCCCCTATCCGAGACGATGCTCTTGGGTACCCCATGGAGTCTAACAATCTCCTTGACAAAAATGTTGGCGGTCTCCAGGGCAGACGGGGTGCCGATCATGGGTAAAAAGTGGCTCATTTTGGACAGCCGATCCACTACCACTAGGATAGTAGTGAAGCCTTGTGATGGAGGTAATTCCACGATGAAATCCATCGAAATGTCGGCCCAAGGTCGTTCTGGGATGGGTAGAGGCCTTAGTAACCCCCATGGCTTTGCTCTAGGACCCTTGTTTCGTTGACATGTAATACAGGAGGATACGTATTTTTGGCAATCACTTCTCCAGCCTGGCCACCAAAAGGTGCGAGAGATATGTTCTGCTGTTTTCCGTACCCCAAAGTGACCAGCTAGTTTATGATCATGTAAAGTTTTCAGGACTACAGGTCTCACCTCTGTAGGGACGAAAATCTTGTCTTGGAGCCAGAATAAATTTTCACGTCTCTCTAGGGTGTCCAGAATGGGATCTTTACAGTGAGCCGAAGCAGTCGATAGAGCGGAGATCAGGTCAGTGGGTGTGAGTAGTAGAAAGTTCTGAGGAGTAAGAATGGTGCTGGGTTCTGATACCTGAGAGGACTCTGGGAAGATACGGGATAGAGCATCTGCCTTGCCGTTCTTTGACCCTGGCCGATAGGTAATGTGGAATGTGAACCTTGAAAAGAAGAGTGCCCAACGGGCTTGACGGGGTCTTAAGCGTTTAGCAGTGCGAAGGTATTCAAGATTTTTATGGTCTGTAAAAATGGTAATTGGGTGAACTGCTCCTTCGAGGAGGTATCTCCACTCCTCCAGCGCGGACTTAATGGCCAATAGCTCCCGATCGCCAACGTCATAGTTCTTCTCGGCCGGATTGAGTCTTCGGGAGGCGAAGGCCACTGGGTGCAACAGGGCTTTCGGCCCATGGCGTTGGGAGAGGATGGCGCCTGTGGCTGACTCTGAGGCGTCCACTTCCAGAACAAAAGGTAGCAGTGGGTCTGGGTGCCGTAGGATAGGAGCAGACGTGAAGAGGGTCTTTAGTTTGACAAAAGCTTCCTGGGCCTCCTGGGACCACTGAAAACGGCTGTGTAGGCGGGTCAGTTGGGTGATTGGGCTCACAATGGCAGAGAAACCGGCGATGAACCTCCTGTAAAAATTAGCAAAACCGATGAATCTCTGTACAGCTTTTTTATCCTTAGGAGGTGGCCAGTCTACCACTGCCTTGACCTTTTGTGGGTCCATGGAGGTGCCTTTAGTGGAGATGATGAACCCCAGAAACTGTACGGTAGATCTTTCAAACTCGCATTTCTCAGCTTTAAGATAGAGCTGATGGGCTCTGAGGATGGTGAGGACCTTTCTGACGTGTTCCCGATGTAGCTCCAGAGTGGCTGAAAAAACGAGAATGTCGTCTAGGTACACAACTAGAAAGTCATCCAAATATTTTCTAAAAATGTCATTAACCAGGTGCTGAAAAGTGGCTGGAGCATTACATAGGCCAAATGGCATCACCAAGTATTCATAGTGGCCAAAGCGAGACCTGAAGGCCGTCTTCCACTCATCCCCTGCACGGATTCTGACAAGGTTGTAGGCACCCCTTAAGTCGAGTTTAGAGAAAACTTTAGCTGACCGGAACCGCTGGAAGAGTTCAGGAATAAGTGGTAGAGGATATCGGTTCTTGATAGTGATTTTATTAAGTTCCCGATAATCAACGCAGGGCCTGAGTGAACCATCTTTCTTTCCAACGAAGAAAATACCATCCCCTGCTGGAGAGGTGGATGGCCATATAAAGCCTTTCTCGAGATTCTCATCAATATAGGCCTTGAGGGCCTTTAGTTCGGTCTCTGACAGAGGAAATATGCGCCCAAAGGGAATTGCGGAGCCTGTGAGCAATTCGATGGGGCAGTCATAGGCCCGATGTGGCGGTAGATGGTCGGCCTTCTTTTTGTCAAAGACATCTTTAAAGTCCTGATAGACCGGGGGAATGTGTTGAAGATTCTCTGATGTCGAGATAACCGATAGGACAGAGCGGGGAGTTGGAGAGATGCAGTGTTGGTGACAATATGGTGATGAGAAGGAGACCTCCTTCCTATTCCAGTGAATTTGGGGGTCATGAGCTTGCAGCCAAGGAAGTCCAAGGATAATGGGAAACATTGGAGAAGATATAAGATCAAACCGTAGAAACTCTTGGTGGCCGGAATCTGTGGTGGTGAGGATAGGTGAAGTCTCCTGAGTTACTGGACCAGATTGTGGAAGGGACCCATCAGCTAAATGGACCAATAGAGGATTTGCCTTGTTGAAGCAAGGAATGTGCCATTCCTTGGCGATAGAGATATCCAGGAAGCAGCTGCAAGCACCTGAGTCAATCACGGCTGGTAGCCGGATCTTCCTTCCCGCTAGCTGTAGGGAAACAGGAAGAGTCACATAAGATTGGGCCCGATTGACGGCTTGACAATTCATGAAAGGCTGAGGTGGCAACTTACTAGGCCGGATGGGACAATTCAGGAGGAAATGTCCTGAACCCCCACAATAGAGGCACAGATTGGATCTCCGTCTTCGTTGCCGTTCTTCCTGGGTAAGGCGGGGACGGACTAAGCCCAACTGCATTGGTTCCCCTTCAGGGGCCGATGGACCGGATGGGACGGTCGGATAAGCAGCTGGCATCCTTGGGGAAACCCATATTGGTCGGGACCCTTGTACACGTTCTGAGCGACGTTCCCGCATACGTCGATCCAGTTTGGTGGCTACCTGGATCAACTCCTCCAAAGAAGTAGGAGGCTCCACCCGGGCTAACTCATCCTTCAGACTCTCCCTTAATCCCAGTTGATACTGGTAGAGGAGGGCTGCCTCATTCCAGGTGGTATCGGCAGACCACTTGCGGAACTCCGCCGTATAGTCCTCTACAGGCCTTTTACCCTGAGAGAGGGTATGCAGGGTGGCCTCAGCCGTGGCCTTACGTTGGGGGTCATCGTAGAGTTGGCCCATTGCTTCAAAAAATGTATCAACAGTATTAAGGAGAGGGTTCCTTTGTTCCATGAGACCATGGGCCCAAGATTGGGGTTCCTCGGATAGAAGGGAGATGATAAACCCGACTTTGACAATCTCTGAGGAGAAGGTTCGGGGTTGCAGGGCAAGGTACAGGGAACAAGCATTTTTGAAGGACCTGAACTTCCTGCGATCACCCGAAAATCGTTCTGGAATTGGTACCTTGGGTTCAGGCACGGCCATCATCATGGCAGGTGGAGGTTGAGCCTGAGGTGCAGAAGTCCCACTAGTAGACCCGGAAGCTGAACTTGCTAGAGGAGCGGCCGTGGTCAGTTGTTGGAGTCGAGTATCGACTTGAGCATAACCTTCCTGTCGTTTCTGTACCGCTTCCGTGAGGGCAGACACCTGCTGACATAACATGTCCAGTGGAGAAACCGCTCTGTTGGCCTCTGTCATGGCTGGTTCGTACTGTCATGAACTAGGTACTCACCGAGGCCAAGATGCCGAGAGCGGTTGCCCTTGCGACTCGGCGCCCACCGCCCTGAAAGTGACACAGGGACGGTTGGCACCAAGAGGCACAAGCCACCGGTGGGATGGTGACCAGGCATGGGCTCCTGATGTTGTAGAGAAGGGTAGACTGGAGCAGGGTAGTACGTCCACGAATTCCTAGTTGAGAACACAGCAAACAGACTGGGGATCAAACACAGGCAGGTTAGGTGAATGCAGGCCGGGGGTCAAACACTGGTAGATTAGGTACAAGGTATCCTTGAGCAGGAGAGTCCAAGGCAGGCTGGGGATCAAACACTGGCAGGTTTAGAAGAGAGTCCAGGGTACAGGCCAAAGGTCCAGGGCAGGAGAAGGTAACAAATCCAAGTAGGCAAGCCAAGGGTCAAGGTCAGGAGAAGGCAGAGTAGTCAGGACGATCCGGGTTTGGCAACAGGTAAGACAATCTTCAAGGGTCAAGTACAGGATACAAACAGGAAGCAGCTGTCAGACGAACCAGCGTCTGTCTGGGCACAGAGGCCCTCCTTTTATAGGGCCGTTGAGGTCACATGAGGTGATGCCGCGCTACTGCGCATGCGCGCGCGCCGCTTGGCGGGAACACGAGTGCGCACGCGCCGCCGCATCTTCTCCCTGTCACTGGCTATGAGCCGGGAAGCTGAACCCGTGCGCCTGCGCACTAGCGTGCGCAGCGGACGGAAACCCTGACAAAAAAAAAAAAAAATTCTGTTATTTGTCATGTGACTCATAGCTTCTGAATCAACACACCATGCCTGCAAAGATGAGGTGCAAGTTTTGGATTGAAAAATATTCATTATCTGAAGATGATATCTAAAAATCCGATACTTCCTTCACATTTTTTTTTGCCTTTTGTAGTTTTTTTTTTTTTTCATTCTAGTTTCCAGATTCTGCAATCTGCCGTTAAATTACCTTGCTTCTTACACACAAAATATTTGCGTATTTATTGTTGCGTGTTACTGTTTTCAGGCTTGTACTCACTGTATTATGGTTACTTGAATGCTTTCCTGCAGTACCAGACAGCTTCTGTATTGTGTATCTTCCTGCAGCTCACAAAAATCCACACTGTTTACAGGTGAGCCGGCTCCAGCGGCATGATCTCCTCACTGCAGGGTGCTCGCCCAGTCGCAGCTGAAGTAATTAGTGAAAGAAGAGTCCAGATGGCTGCACACCAAGCTGATATCCAAATGCATTTATTCATATAAAACCATGAAGAACATGAGGAGCACTGCATGTACAAGCAAGGTTTCACACAAGAGCTGTGCTTTATCAAAGCCTATTTTTTGTTCTATGAACTGGTAAATTATACCCAGCCAGACTACCCCCCCCCCCCCCCAGGGGGGTGTCAGCAGGTTAAATAACCAATTCAATACCATGTCTTATCATTGCAATTCAAAAATTATGTTACAAAAAAAACAAAACAAATAGAAAAGTATAAAATAAGAATTTCAAAGTAATACAAAAAAATATACAGGATAAAAACATGTGAACATGAGTCTTTGCTGTACTATCACGTGTTTTTATCTTGTAAATTTTTTGCATCACTTTGAAATTTTTCTTTTTACACGTTTTGTTTTTGTAACATGATTTTTGATTGCTAAGCAATTATAAAAGCATGGTATTGAATTGATTGATTAACCTGCTGACACCCCCATGGGGGCCAGTCTGGCTAGGTATAAATTACCAGTACATAGATAGAAAATGGGCTTTGATAAAGCACAGCTGATGTGTGAAACGCGTAAACTGTTCCTTCTTTTGCTTGTACATGTAGTGCTTCTCATTTTCTTCATGGTTTTATATGAATAAAGGCATTTGGATCTCAGCTTGGTGTGCAGACTCTTCTTTAACTATCCGACTTCCTGCCACTTCTCTCAGGAACTTTGGATGTGGGTCCTCTAGCTCTACCTGGAGCTGGGACCTAGATACATACCACAGCTCCCTACTGACCATTCTTCCTGCCAGGGATTGGCTAAATATGCAAGTGAGGGTCTACCTCTTCTACCCACTAAATTATGGAACCTACAAGAAATCAGGGTAAAGCAGTTGAGCCTGCAACCAGCAGAACCCAGAACAGCCAAAAACATTCATAGAATGTATGAAGGTAAACCCTTGAGCCTTTAATACCACTTTAAGATTTATCAAAGCTATGCAATATAAGGACCTACCTAATCAATCTGTATCAAATCAGTCAGGCCCTTGCATTACAAAGTTGCTGATAGATCTAAAGGAGATTGTACAATCATATTATAATGTATGTGGTGAACTTTAATCATACATTACAGGATGCAGGATAGAATTCTGGAACATTGGGCTGCACTATCACCTTCAGTATAACACAACGCTCCTGAATGCTATCCTGTGTCTTGTTATGTACTCTAATGCCCCGTACACACCCTGGATTTTTTCCGACGGATTTTGTCCGACACTGGAATTGCATACACACGGTCGGACAAAGTTGTTGGAAAATCCGAACATTCTGAACGTGGTGACATTCGTTGCGTACGACAGAACTATGTAGAGGCTAGTAGCCAATAGGTTTGGTCTCCTAATTTGATCTGAGGATGCGTGGCACTTTGTCTGCGGAATTCTCTACACACGATCGGAAAAAGTCAGATCGGATTTTGTTGTCGTTAAATTTGAGAGCAGGATCTCAAATTTTTTCCGGCGGAAATGCCGACGGAAAAAGTCCGATGGAGCCCACACACGGTCGGATTTTCTGAGAACATGGTCCGATCGGACATTTTCCATCGGAATTTCCGACCGTGTGTACGGGGCATAAGAAACAGATTTTGCAAGTAAGAGGAAAATCCTATTGTAACCCTCATGCTGTAACAAATAGTGGCTGAAAATTTTGAAACATGACTTTAGTAAAGAAAAGATAATCTTCACATCAGGCATTGGTCATGTCTTCTCTGCAAGAGGATTTTGTGAGACTTTTGTTAGCAGCTTTGATTTCAGCAAAGACCACCAAGGCATTGATCATGTAGCTTAGTACCAGCACAGTCATCTTTTTCTTTATTGATAAGATTTTTCAACATTATCTGACACTTTTTTATTTAACACAACTTTATTTTTTCACTGGTTCTTTATTAAGTTTGGAAAAATCAAAAACATACAGGAAATCAACAAGATACAAGTCACCTAGTGGAGATATCAGTAATCAAAAATATTTCAACATACATTTAAAGATGTCTAAATTTGTTTTAGTGTGCAGTTCTTTAATAATGGTGAACAGACAGCAATTTGTTCTCGTATCTTGCAGAAGTGGCTATTGGACTAAAATAATAGTAATCAAACCCCCTTGTAAAAAAACGCTATTACTGAAGTAAACGCCATTTAAAAATGAAGCAGATTGGCATTTCCACTCTCTGGGATCGATATTACTGAGAAACCTGGACATTTCATTAGAAAAGGATGAGACAAGTATGCTCCTATATACTTCAGAATGATTAAAAGAGTACATACTTCATGGATAGAGAAGATTGAAACTTTGGCTTCAGATATCACTGCTGGAGATATCACTGCAGAGGATTGCCGGCTAAAAAAAAAAGAATCATTTATTGGAGAAGGGCTCGAGACAATTTGTACTAAAGTCTAACCTCAAGAAGATGCATTTTTATTGTTCTATGACTGTACACCCTTGTGATTGAAAATAAGAACAATACTTGCATGCTGTCATTTCTACTAATTCTCGATTCAAGTATTGCACGTGGGTCAAGCCCTGTTACCGTTTCTGGCTTTAAGGGGGGGTTTTAGTGCTCTGAAAAATTTCAGAAAGTATACCAATGGCCTCTACATTTAGCTATTCTTATAGCTGGGTACATTATCTTGTGATCCTGTGATAATTACTGGTTTTAGAATACTGTATTTATTGGTGTATAACACTCACTTTTTCACCATGAAAATCGGGTGCAAATAGCATGTGCGTGTTATACGCCAATACTTCAATTTTAGATGCCTTGTAGGGGACAGGGAGGGGGGCTACATTGATGGCAATGGTGAGGCTGCCTTGATGGCACTTGTGAGGCTGCAGATGGGCATTGATCAGGCTGCATTGATGGCAATGGTGAGGCTACAGATGGGCACTGACCCTTATATTGCTTCAAAGTTCCTTATTTCAAATTAAATATTTTTTTCCTGAAACTTCCCTCTTGAAATTAATGTGCGTGTTATACGCCTGTGCGTGTTATACGCCGATAAATATGGTAATTCTTAAAATATTACACATAATGGACTGATCCTTCTATGCAGGATATAGTTGTACTTAATTAAAGTATATCTAAATCTATTTTTTTTTTTTTCGTCTTTTGCTATTTTTGATAGAGTGTGGAAGGGTTAAAACTTCTGCAAGGTTTTTATTGCTGATTGGAAAAAAAAGATTGGAATACCCTACATAAAATGCTGAAATTCAAAAATGATTTTTTTACCCAAATTTTTTACCAAAGAGTCAATGTAATTCGGAGGCCTAGCTTCATTCTCTTTATCAAGACTGTTGAAGGACTCAAGCTGATAAACCTGGACAATTGTATATTAACAAGTCTTGGTCCCCTTCAGCAGCTGGTGCATGTAAAGATGCAGGTTTTATCAGACTGAGTTCTTCAACAGACATTCTCTTAAGAGGGCAAGATGAGGCCCCAAAAAACGCATTGGCTATTAAGTTCATTATATGTTTGGAATAAAACCTTTCTTTCAATGTGGCGCTCCAATCTTTTCCACCCAATCATTATACAGTTGCACAAAAAAGTCTGTGAACCCACTTGAACTTCAATTCAGGATGTATTCGTGTTATTAAAATTAGAGCTAAAAGTTTGCATAATTTTCACTGAAAAACATCTTTAATTGCACCTAATAAAAGTATTCCAGTAATGCTATACTTTTGAAAAATGACAGTTTTTCACAGATAATAAAATGGATGAGCCATCACTATACCATGACATGCATATAGCCCACTATTATTCAACAGGTTACCAAAAATGCATGTAAAAGCAATTCAAGTGGAAAAATGTATTCCAGAATACTTTGTTATACCATTTACAGAAACGTTATCTTTAGTAACATAACATTGAGTTAAAACATTAGCCATATTACTTCCTTTAAACAGTTATTGTGGCTTATTCTAGGGATGAGTGAATGTGTCTAGGTTTGGTTCATGTGATGTGCCTTGAACCCAATGCAGGGTTTTAATCCCCCATTAAAGCCTATGCTGGGAAAGCCTTGAAATAATTCCTAGCCATTTTGAAGACTACAAGGCAAGACAAAGGAAATACGGAGCTTGCCACTGTCATGTGCAAAAGCAGCAAAATAAAAATGTTTAAATTCCATTCAGCAGGGAGGGGGTCCTCCTTTCAATGGGACTTCTATTTAATTCTTTAAATTATATGTTTGGGAGATGCTTTTAAGATTCGGTGCTAAAGAACAGTATGATTTCCATGGACAGCTTCAACAGCACCATATTACAATATTCTGTCATCACAATGTTCTCCACCACATATTGTACATATTGCATCTGGCATTACATATTTTGCATGTGCTGCCCCAACAGGACATAGAATTGATATAGATTGCTTTCCTAACCATTTTCTATGGACGTTTTATATTTAGTTCACTTGTTGCCATCTAGTGACCTTTTGTGGTAATGCTCTTGTTTTCTTTTTCCCTTATGTTATGACACCTTCCTTTTGTATGTAATGCTCCACCCTTCTTCCTGAGTTTGTACTTCCTGTGTCATGGATGCAGCTACAAGCCACATGTAGCAGGGCACATGTATTCTGCATTGTAAGCTACAGACAATATCATCTTTTGACCGCATAATTACTACAACCTATTTATCTGTTTGTATCCTGTCATCCACTGTAACCTGATGTTCAGAATAAAAGCATCTTGTGGATGGAATTGGTATTTGGTGAGTTCAAACTATCTGATGAGTATTGTCCTCAGTGATTATATCTTATACAGGCCAGGCATAGAGGTCTCACAAGGGATAGTCGCTTCACAACAATCGGAGTCAGAATATTGCATGTGTGTTAGATTTTTTTTTAATTTCTTTTTTACTTTTATACTATTCCTTGGCTTAAATATAGCAACAACAGCAGCCCCCTAATCTGATTCATTACAAACAGATCTAGAGCTATTGAAAATTGTACTCATAAAAAAATAAAGCTAAAGCCATCATCTTTGTAAAAATTTACCTAATGGCACAACAGTTTATTGATATATTCAGAGATCTCTTTTTGCTGTACCACATGTCATTGTCTTAAAAGTAACGTCCCCCGTGTGTGATGTCATAAACACCCAACCTCTTAATAAGCACCCGCTGCTATGCAATTCAATCAGTGCAGATATACACACCCAAAGATTGTAGCAGACATCCAAATCTTAAGGTAAATCCAGACTGAGGCAGCTGCTATGAATTATTTAGTTTAGTGATACAGGTGTGCAATAAGATTGTAGCAGGAGTCCAACTGATAGGAGTCCTACCCAGCTGCAGAAAACATGACTCTTACTGAGAAAATATCCATTCTTGGTGCAGGACGAGATGATGTGCTGTGGAGCCAAGCAAGTCTGCCAACAAATGTTTTGCCACACATGGTGGCTTCCTTGGAAGAAGTTAATAGATATTTTAGTAGCTAAAAGAAACATGAAATAACAAAATTCTCTTTACTATTTTGGTTTGCATTTGAACAGTACTTACAGTATGGTTTTGAGTACAGCTGGTCAAGCCATGCATACATTACTTCAGGTATTCATATATAACATCATGTATTCTGAAATATCTATAGGAAAAAATGGCACTCAATGTACACCATTTCCCACCAATCACATCCCTATGCAGTCGTGAGAACTTGTCTATTGATAAATAAATAATACTACAATTGCTAGAATCACTCCCTTGTCAGATCCAAAATATATTTCAAAACAAAAGTTGGACCACAATCTTTATAAAGAATAAAAAAGTATATTGTGCTCAATGCATCTAGGATACTATTTGTCATGGTTTGTAAAAAAATCTATATGCAATGAAATTATTCTTATGTATGGAAAAAATAACTTTTTCTATTTGTACAGTGAGACCTATTCCTTGTTCATTCCCTCTTATGTGTCCTAAAGAAGTGGACCAGTGAAACGTGTTGGCGCACAGGGACTCACTTTTCTGAAATCATGTAACAACAATTTTTTTTTTTTTAGGAATAGGTCCTTAGTGGCCTAACTCCTTGTCTATATGAATACACATTTTTTAACTGGTATCATTCCATGTTTATCTTGTGGTTTTTATATCTTTGTCTATAAATACAATTTATTATTATTATTTATATAAAGATTGTATTTCAAATTGCCTTTAAAGTCTGACCTAGTGGGTTTCCTCTCCTTTTAATTTGATAAATAATATTTTTTTAGATAACATCAAGTTTTAATGCAGCTGGTCAAACCATGGTGTACTATTCTGTAATTAGCACATTTTACTTTTCTGACTCCTTACACTTTTTTTTAGTAATTTGTGGGATTTCCTCCAAACCCATTCTGTACAGGGATTATGCATGTGTGGTGGATACTGCTCCTGATGGCACAAGCAAAACATTTTTAGTAGCTACAAGCAGAAATTATAGTTCGTCCAATGTAATGGGTATGTCCTCCCGAATGACCCTATGGACCTCATAAGCTACTTTTCTATAGGACAAAATGGCACTCAAGGTAATCCTGCTTTACGCTGTAATGAGAACCTGTTTATTGACACATATATAATCTTTAGATTACACCAAGTCAGCCTTTAGCCACTGAGCCACTAAAAAAGTGTTACCAACAGTACTTAAAGTATAAATTCACCTTTAGCAAAATCTTCCCCAAATCCCCTTATTTAATTCCATATCCTGTGAATAGTAAAATCTAGTAGTCCTCCTGTTTTAAATGGTGCATGTTCTTCCATTACAGATACACCTGTTCAAGGACCTCTTCACAAAAACCATTGGCCCCTGGATCTCCTGATGTCCTGACATTTGTAGAATAGGCTGGAAATTTGAATTGTGCACTACCTAGCGGCCATTCTGAGCTGTTCAGACTGCATGCTTAATCAGTGTGCTTTCCAGTTGAGCTCAGTAGTGGCCACTCCAAACCATTCAACCTTAGAATGTTCTCTCTCTGTCTCAAGCTAAACTGAGCCAGAGAAGGCATTTCCACTGTAAACTATACCAGGCCACATTCCCTCAACATAAGGGGTACAGCATATTTTTCCAGGTTAGGACCTCCATGACAAAGCACCTTGTCCCCATGTTGATGAGCACAAGGGCATCCTACTTACAACCATGCTTATCAGAATCTGGAAGCCCCCTTTAAAATTAAGAGAGCCCCCGGATACCACCCCCCTTCCCCCATGTAAATGAGGTACTTATTCATAAAAAAATTAAATGGTAAACAAAAAATCACAGGCTATGCAGGTATGAAGATCCACATCAATCATGAAGAACAACTCCCGTTGAGCCACGAAAAAAAAAAACCTGCTGTCCACCATCTGATCCGGTTGCTTCACTCTTTCTGAATGAGATCTCCCGCTCCCCGCTGTTTTACTTCACACTGCAGTTGGAGGTTCACTCGACTGAACGCGCATTTGTTTGCACATTGGCTACAGCGCGGGCTTACTTTTCCGGGAGGGCATCCATGGATGTCCTCCCATGATTGCGATGCCCCCGTGCTTCCTACAACATGCGGGTGGTGCACTCTGTGATTGCTGCGTCCTTCAGGCACAGCTGATCACAGATTGGGTAAAGGCCAATCAAAGCAGCCCTTTACCATGTGATCAGCTGTGTCCAATGACAGCTGATCACGGTGTAAACACAAACCCGTTATCGCTATTCCTTTTCTCACGCTGACAGTGTGAGGAGAGGAGAAGATAGCCGATAACCGGTTTGTGTTAAAGGGACATCTACACTGATAATCAGGGCACTGATTATCAGTGCCCTGATTATCAGTGAAGTCATTAAAAGTGCAACAGTGCTGAAAGCTTAAAATTGGCATTGGCAGGAAAGGGTAAAAGTGCTCTGTAGACAAGTGGTTAAAAATGGATATTATTTGTGACTTTTATATGGAGGATGAGACATTAAAAAAAACATTTTTATACATGGACTCATTGCAGCTTTCCTGCACAGAGAATTTATAAATAACATTTTCCATGAAAGTTCAAGAGGAATTTATGCTTAAAATTTGATAGATAATAACCTCATACCTACTTGTAGAAGAAAAGATATTTCTGCTGACACATTCTTCACTGATTCAGTAAATCCTTCTGTTGACAAGGGTTAAGAATGAAAAAATCCTCAGTCTCAGCTATAAGCATATAATTTATACTGACGTATTCAGTAGTTTATTTGTTGTGGTTCTGCGGTGCTTTCAGCTCAAAGGAAGGAGGTGCAGCCACTATTATAAAAGGGAAGACTAACCACAAATTCAAACATACAGATGGAATGACCATTTTCAAATTTTCTTTCTCTGGAATAGGGGAGGGATAATATATTCTATAGCATAATGCTTACCCTTTAAACTGTTTGTAAAGGCAGAATATTTTTTTATCTTAATGCATTCTATGCATTAAGATAAAAAGCCTTCTTCTGTGTGCAGCAGCATCCCTCAGCCCCTCTAATACTTACCTGAGCCCCATCTAGTTCCAGCGATGTTGTAGGATTGTCTCGGCAGCCCAGGACTCCCCTCCTCTTTGGCTGAGACAGCAGTGTGGCGCCATTGGCTCCTGCTGCTGTCAATCAAAGTCAGTTAGCCAATGAGTAGAGAAAGGGGTGGAGTCGGGCCACGGCTCTGTGCCTAAATGGACACATGGAGCTGCAGGTCGGCTCGGGTGCCCCCATAGCAAGCTAGTTGCTGTGGGGGCACTCAACAGGAGGGGCCAGAAGAGCTGAAGAGGGACCAGAGAAGAGGAGGATATGGGCTGCTCTGTGCAAAACCACTACACGGGAGGTAAGTATAACATATTTGTTATTTTTAACTGAAAAAAAATAATAATTAGTATCACTTTAACTTTATTTGTTTTCTCATGGACCAAAAAACTATTTGATGTCCTCTTTTAGAATCTCTATGGCTTGTTTAAACAGTTTATTTCTTGTTTAGTCCTTTGAAGCTTAAAGTGGTTGTAAACCTCTCAAATTAATAATGAACAAAGCATACCCTTCTATAGTGTGTACTAGCCTCAATCCAAAGCACTTAGAGGTTGATTTGCTAACACTGGAGAGTGCACAATCATGTGCAGCTGTGCATGGTAGCCAATCAGCTTCTAACTTCAGCTTGTTCAATTAAACTTTGACATAAAAACCTGAAAGCTGATTGGTTTCTATGCAGAGCTGCACCAGGTTTTGCACTGTGTGTGTATATAAAGGGTGATGGAAGGATGCCCATCACCCCTAGCCTTACCAAGCATGTGATTCTGAGATCCAATAACATGATTTTTTATCATCAGATGATACCACCATTAACATTACTATCTGTACCATAAATTAGAACCTTTTATTACCATATACTGTATCTATGTATTTATTATTACTACTGTTAATCATGTTCAATAAATTGTTAAGGTGTTCCTAATGTCTATCATGTTATTTTCAACTATTAATTGTACATTCCTTTGGAATCTACCTTCATATGATTGCAAACCTATTTTTTAGCCGTGCTTCATATAAAGTTCCACCCAAAAAAAAAAACTCTTTTTTAATATAACTCAAAAAGTTGGTTGTTTGCATTTCATCTTTTTGGTGTTTCACATTGCACTTTATAATTGTAATGTTTTATACCGTAATTTATATATTCTTATGTATTATAGTGCTGCTTTTTTTACTTATAGACTCGCTGGTTTTAGTAAATCAACTCCAATGAGTGCTCACTGCTCTTACATTTTTCCGAATCCTAAAATGTTTAAGTTGTAGGAAATTGTAAATTGGAAATACCATATGTAGTCAAAACTCATAGACACAAGAACCTAATAACAATAAACCCTCTGAGGGACCATCCCAGAAAGTTACAGTAACATATAAAAACCTTCCCTATAAAGAGAGGAAAATAAAGGTGGCCATGGATGGATTGAAATTTGGCCAGTTCAGCAGGAACTGGTTGAATTTCAATCCATGTGTGGCCACTGCAGACAAATACAGACAAAAAGAAGTTCCTCTACCGATTGACTTCTGTTCAAAGTCCTGTGGGAAAAAAAGCTGCTTGATCAGCAGCTGTAGACAATGGCTGCAGGGCTGGGTGCTGTATTCTGACAGCAGAGCAGATCCCCTACAGCAGAGGTTTTTTTTTGGGGGGGGGGTGACAAACAACCCTTGCGGGGCGGCCGGCAAGTGGTGAGACACCACAGTTTGGTTGATAACACAAGCAAATGTGACAATTAGCATCCTAGCATGCCGGGAATGTAACAGCTTTTTAACCGTTAGTTTGATCGAGCGACCGCACTGGAAGATGGCCGCACTCTGAATCAGATACACTCCTTGGTTGCCCAGCGCACTCCATAAGGACCACCTGCTGTGTTGACACACGATTTGCTATGTGTATCTTGCTTTGTTATGTTTATTATTTTGATCACTGATTCTTGTTTATGTATTTATTATTACTGTAGCCATTGTTCACACTGGTGACTTACAATCCCCTGAGGAAGCCAACGTTGGCGAAACATGTAGGGACATGATATGCATCAGTGACCATCTTATATCAATTGGATACTATGGCCAGTAAAAAACTCTGCTGTTTCTTTTATGTGCTCTACATCCTTGTTATGCATCTTTGTAATAAAATTTATATTTTTTGAAGAAATATCTGTACTTGTTTATATGTGGCACTGTTATCATCCCTAAGAAAAACCCCTTCCTTCGATTCTTTCTATTTGGTATTCAATAAAGGGATATATTTATGTTGAAACAGGTTTGTCGTTTGGCTTGGGGAAATCTATTGTTGCTTGGGAAGGTCTATTGCTACTGGCTTCAAGGGATCTATTTTACTGCTTTTCTTGGTACCATTACCAAATTCCATACAATTTACTTAGCACCACAAAATGACACCTAGATCTGTATTCTCTAAAATGGGCGGTACTGAGAGGTGTGTGTGAGGGGCCTGGGGGGTTCGGGGGGTGGAATCAAGAAACGATACTTGAAGATGGGTAGGGGGTGGAGACAAGAATTGACTCCGAAAGGGGAGTTCCTGCACCTGTTCTCTGAGACAAAAGCCCTGCTTATGTTATATACATTGGTTTTCTGGTGTTGTAGAACAGTGCAATTTTCAGTCTCAGAAACTGCATAAAATTGGCACATTTGTTTGTAGAATTGTTTTTAACCACTTGCCGACCGGCGCATGTACATTTACGTCGGCAGAATGGCACGGCTGGGTAAATGGGTGTACAAGTACGTCCCTTTGCATTTGGCGCCGTGTGGTTGCGTGCGCCGCGCACGCGTGACCCTGCCGTGTGCTCCGTGAGTAGGATCGTGGGTCCCGCGGACTCGATGTCCGCGGGGATACCCACGATCGTCTCACGGAGCTGAAGAATGAGGAGATGCTAATGTAAACAAGCATCTCCCCGTTCTGCCTAGTGATACTGTCACTGATCATAGCTCCCTGTGATCGGGAGCAGAGATCAGGGATGTGTCACACGTAGCCACGCCCCCTACCAGTTAGAATCACTCCCTAGAACACACTTAACCACTTCCTAGCCAGCTAGTGGTTAACCCTTTCACTGCCAGTGTCATTTTTACAGTAATCAGTGCAATTTTATAGCACCGATCGCTGTAAAAATGACAATGATCCCAAAAATGTGTCAAAATTGGCCGAAGTGTCCGCCATAATGTCGCAGTCAGGATAAAAATCGCCGCCATTACTAGTAAAAAAAATTATTAATAAAAATGCCATAAAACGAACCCCTATTTTGTAGACGCTATAACTTTTGCGCAAACTAATCAATAAACGCTTTTTTTTTTATTATTTTTGTTGGATATTTATTATAGCAAAAAGTAAAAAAAAATGTTTTTTTTCAAAATTGTTGCTCTATTTTTGTTTATAGCGCAAAAAATTAAAACCGCAGAGGTGATACAATAACACCAAAAGAAAGCTCTATTTGTGGGAAAAAAAGGATGTCAATTTTGTTTGGGAGCCACGTCGCACGACCGCGCAATTGTCAGTTAAAGCGATGCAGTGCCGAATCGCAAAATGTGCTCTGGTCTTTGGCCAGCCAAATGGTCCGGGCTTAAGTGGTTAAAGGCAAATGTGCTGCACAGCTAAAGTGCACATAGTGCAAAGTGCACAGTCTATTTGCCTTCAGAAAATAAACCCCAAAAGAGTATAGGCAGGTGCTTTACTACAAGAACTAATAGACTGCAGATTACACAGCAGTGTAAAATTGGCCATCAGTGAGATAGTTTAGTATAATATGGCTGGGTCCAATTAAGTAAGAAACAAAGAGCAAAGGCTGGAGTTTTGCTACAAGAATTAAGACAATTTAGAGGATACAGCAGTGTAAAATTTGCCAGAAGCAGGACAGCTTTAACCATTTGCCGACCACGCAATTTAGCTTTACTGCTACAGTATGGGCCAGCTGTGCAGTATCATGTATATATATGTGATTCTGCACTTATGGGTAGGGGGCACATGCGTGCTGCTGGTGCCCTGCATGTGCTGTGATTAGTCACAGCACAAGCCAATCAGAGGGTGCCAGCCAATGGATATCTGCCTGCACCCGCTGATCAGCGAGGAGGAAGTCAGGACAGAGCGCTGCTTATGTAAACAATGCAGAGCTCTGTCCTGCAAAGCAGGGAATAAAACCAGCACATCCCTTAGTGAAAGCACCACATAGTAAACACAAAAACACTGGCTAGGCACACATTTAACCCTTTGATCGCCCTAGATGTTTAACCCCTTCCCAGCCAGTGTCATTAGTACAGTGACTGTGCATATTTTTAACACTAATCACTGTATTAGTGTCCCTGGTTCCCCCCAAAGTGTTAGTGTCAGATTTCCCGCTGTAATATTGAAGTCCTGTTATAAGTTTCTGATTGCCACCATTACTAGTACATGAAAAAAAAATACATGCACATAACATTATATATAACATAGTTTGTAGACCTTATAACTTTTGTGCAAACCAATCAATATACTCTTATTGGGATTTTATTTTCTTACCAAAAATATGTAACAGAATACATATTGGCCTAAATTTATGAAGACATTACATTTTTATTGGGTATGTTTTATAGCAGAAAGTAAAAAAAAATGTTTTGTTTTTCTTTTTCAAAATTGTCAGTATTTTTTTATTTATAGCGCAAAAAATAAAATACCCAGTGGCAATCAAGTACCACCAAAAGAAATTTCTATTTGCGGGAAAAATCAACATAAATTAAATTTAAGTACAGAATTGTCAGTTGAATTAAAGCAGTGCCGTATAGCAAAAAATGGCCTGGTCATGAGGGAGGGGGTAAATCTTCCGCAGGTCAAGCGGTTAATCATGAATAATAGGCCTAACTAGAATATGCATAACTTTTTTATTTTTTTTTACTATGAGGATAGAGGGAGGAGGACAGTGAATGTGACCTATATATTTGAGGTGGTTTAGGTTCATACTGATCTTGCGCTAAGTTTGTATTTTCTTTCAAATAGTAAAGCTGCGTGCTTCAAACAAAAGGCAGCTCAAACTTAAATCTATTTCCCTCTTTCTGTGATAACATGATCACAGATTAAGGAATGCCAACTCACTGCTCGCAGGGGGGACTAAATGCTCTAGTGATACTGTAGAAAACAAAAGAGAAAATCATTTTGTCTAAGTACATTGAGGAGGGATTACCCCATGGTGCCTGCAGCTAGAAAAAGTTTATTTTAAAAGGTTTTATTATGATGATAGGAATCTGTAAATCATTGAATGTCCATAGTCTGGACACAATTGTCTTCCCTTTTCTTGCAAAAAAAAAGAACACTGTTTAGAATCTACATTGCTAGAAGCATCCTATTTAAGTGAATCGCACCATGGTATGCACAATATTTCACCTATCATGCTGTTATACAGATAAATAGGATACTTCTGTAAATGCAGCTAAGCCCCAGGGCTTTTTTCTGCCTACAGGTGTAATGACTCAGCTCACAGTGCTTTACAGCCTTAAAGTTTGACCATAGATTATAACCCCAAGAAAAGCCTCCACCTTCCATATACTGTATGTACCATAAGATTTCAGTTTTTTTTTTTCCTGTAGCGCCATCTGAAAATCCTTATGCAGACCAACTGCTCATCACATATAAAAATACTCTTTTAAGGCTTTCCACTTTCCAATGTCATTTTTAGCAGCAAATCAGAGGATGTGATTATTAGGGATATGCAAAGTGTATAAAATGGGCAGATGCAGTAGTTATCTGTTAGCTTTTGATGGAAACCTTTTCCTGTAAGTCTTCATCAAATGCAAAATCCTGATAAATAATTTTGAGATTAAATCTGTGACTTAGCCACTCCAGTAAAGTTATATTTATATTTCTGATTAGCAATTATGTTGTGAAATGTACTTATTTCTTGGGAAGTCCAAGACTTTGTATTTGATTTCTTTTGCAATTTCTACCATTAATCAGCCCATGGAGGACAATCAGTCCATTACTCCCTTCAACCCCAGGAATCGCCTCAGCCCCTACTGGCACACCTAGCAACAGGGTTTTTTTTTTAAAGAAACATTTTTATTGATCTCCAAAAAGGAGAAAAATTATAAGTACAATACAACAGTAAGGATGAGCCCGGTGTTCGATTCGAACCCATGTTCGAATCGAGCACCGGGTGTTCGCTCGCTCGGCGAGCCCAGAACTATTGGGACCGCTCGCATCAAATTCGTGTGATGCGAGCGGCCCCGCAATGCATTGCGGCCCGCGCAGTGCAATGCTGGCTGATGATTGGCCAAGCATGCACTGTGACCCCGCATGCTTGGCCAATCACAGCGCCGGCAGCGAGGAGAGCCATAATTGGCTACAGGCAGGATGCCTGTAGCCAATTATAGCTCAGGGGCTTTAATACACGCCCCACGGTATAAGAGGCCGCCGCGGCGGCGGCCTCGCATATTATGTTTCACTCACAGTGTCAGCGTGTCAGTGTGCTGCTGACTGCTGACAACAATATGTTCTTTAT
Organism: Lithobates sylvaticus; assembly: GCA_028564925.1. Lineage (NCBI taxonomy): Eukaryota > Metazoa > Chordata > Amphibia > Anura > Ranidae > Lithobates > Lithobates sylvaticus. Next base: position 550,037,609 of record CM053029.1, read on the forward strand.
TTCTGGGGATATGTGTGTGCATGCTGTTAGAACAGCATTGCAGTATCACATCTGGGGGGTGTCTATAGGTGGCCTGTGAAGGAGGGCAGGTTTCCTGTGCTTAGAACTTTCCCTGCAAAAAAGTGTCATTTTTGCAGGAAGAAAGCTATTTAAATCACTCGCGGCTAATGAATTGATGGCTCCTGTAACACATAGAGCTGTCATTCATTAATAAAAAAAAAAAAAAAAAGCGTAGGGGTCCCCCCAAATTCAATAACCAGGCCCTTCAGGTCTGGGATGGATATTAAGGGGGATCCCAGCCAAAAAAAAAAAAAAAAAAAATGGCGTAGGGTCCCCCTCAAAATCCATACCAGACCCTTGAGGTCTGGTATGGATTTTAAGGGGAACCCTAGCCAAAAAAAATGGCGTGGGGTCCCCCTCAAAATCCATACCAGACCCTTATCCGAGCACGCAACCTGGCAGGCCGCAGGAAAAGAGGGGGGGACGAGAGCGGCCCCCCCTCTCGCCTGAACCGTACCAGGCCACATGCCCTCAACATTGGGAGGATGCTTTGGGGGTCTAAGACCCCTAAAGCACCTTGTCCCCATGTTGATTAGGACAAGGGCCTCTTCCCCACAACCCTGGCCGGTGGTTGTGGGGGTCTGCGGGCGGGGGGCTTATCGGAATCTGGAAGCCCCCTTTAACAAGGGGACCCCCAGATCCCGGCCCCCCCCCTGTGTGAAATGGTAAGGGGGTACAAAAGTACCCCTACCATTTCACCAAAAAAGTGGCAAAAATGGTAAAAAGGACAGGAGACAGTCTTTGACAATTCCTTTATTAAAATCTTCTTTCTTCTTTCTTCATCCTTCGGTTTCTTCATCTTCTCCTTCCTTCATCTTCTTCCATCTTCTTCTTCCATTTTCTTCTTCCTCCGATCCGCTTCTTCTTGCGCTGGTCTTCTCGTCCTTCTCGTCCGGCATCTTCTTCCGTCGGCGTCGGCGTCGGTGTCTCTGTCTCTTCTTGGGCCGCTCCGCGCAATGGGAGGCTCCCGCTGTGTGAGGCTCCGCTCCGTCTGACAGGTCTTTTATAATGGAGGGCACCTGGTGACCCCGCCCCCTCTGACGCACAGGGACGTCATGGGGAATTCCATGATGGCTTTCCCCATGATGTCAGAGGGGGGCGGGGTCACCAGGTGCCCTCCGTTTTAAAAGACCTGTCAGATGGAGCGGAGCCTCACACAGCGGGAGCCTCCCATTGCGCGGAGCGGCCCAAGAAGACACCGACACCGACGCCGACGCCGACGGAAGAAGATGCCGGACGAGAAGGACGAGAAGACCAGCGCAAGAAGAAGCGGATCGGAGGAAGAAGAAAATGGAAGAAGAAGATGGAAGAAGATGAAGGAAGGAGAAGATGAAGAATCCGAAGGATGAAGAAAGAAGAAAGAAGATTTTAATAAAGGAATTGTCAAAGACTGTCTCCTGTCCTTTTTACCATTTTTGCCACTTTTTTGGTGAAATGGTAGGGGTACTTTTGTACCCCCTTACCATTTCACACAGGGGGGGGGCCGGGATCTGGGGGTCCCCTTGTTAAAGGGGGCTTCCAGATTCCGATAAGCCCCCCGCCCGCAGACCCCCACAACCACCGGCCAGGGTTGTGGGGAAGAGGCCCTTGTCCTAATCAACATGGGGACAAGGTGCTTTAGGGGTCTTAGACCCCCAAAGCATCCTCCCAATGTTGAGGGCATGTGGCCTGGTACGGTTCAGGCGAGAGGGGGGGCCGCTCTCGTCCCCCCCTCTTTTCCTGCGGCCTGCCAGGTTGCGTGCTCGGATAAGGGTCTGGTATGGATTTTGAGGGGGACCCCACGCCATTTTTTTTGGCTAGGGTTCCCCTTAAAATCCATACCAGACCTCAAGGGTCTGGTATGGATTTTGAGGGGGACCCTACGCCATTTTTTTTTTTTTTTTTTGGCTGGGATCCCCCTTAATATCCATCCCAGACCTGAAGGGCCTGGTTATTGAATTTGGGGGGACCCCTACGCTTTTTTTTTTTTCATTTTTTTTTTTTTTTTATCAATGACTTTTTTTTATGAATGAGTTTCAATGAATCACTGTTCTCTGTGTTACGGGAGCCGTGAATTAACATTAGCCGCGAGTGATTTTAAATAGCTTTTTTACTTTCAAAAATGACACTTTGCGCAGAGACAGTTCTAAACACGGGAAACATGCGCCCCTTTACAGGCATACTATAGACACCCCCCAGGTACGAAATTTAAAGGAATATTACACTTTTATTGTTTCAATTTAAGCATTATTAAAATCACTGCTCCTGAAAAAACGGCCGTTTTTAAAAAAAATTTTTTGCATTGATACATGTCCCCTGGGGCAGGACCCAGGTCCCCAAACACTTTTTTATGACATTAACATGCACTTTTAATTAAAGCCTTTAAAATGAGCACTTTTAATTTCGAACGTTCGCATCCATTATAACAATAATAAACAATAGGGTTCTAAAGCTCGCACGGACTTTAGGTCCGTTCGCGGGTTCTGGTGCGAGCCGAGGAGGGAGGGGGGGGGTCCCTATTTTTCCAGTTCAGGAGGATAGTTTTTCCTGGCATAAAATGCCACGTAGAATACAAATAGTTGTTTGTGTATTTTAGGTGCCACTGACGTGCATAAATGGTCCCAGCTCCGTAGAGCACTTCGGGCATCTGTCAGAACATGAATGAAAGGAATGGAAACCGCGCCACCTTACACTTGGCTGTGCCGCCAATAAGAAAACGTTCAGTCTATAAATAAATGACGTGCCATACAATCAAAAAAATCAAAAAATCTTCTTATCCTTAAATTGTGGGTAAAGTGCTACTGTGCTGTGCAATCCCGAAATATTAATTGATATTATTAGGTAGATAGGTAAAGTGCTTCCGTGCTGTACCCGTACAAAATAAAGTGCTATACCCTACGGGAATGTCTAGTTCCCATAAACAGTGATTGTTTAAAGAGATTGTGAGCGTTGTACCCCCTACACGTTTAACATCAACCATATATCTAAAATATCTTCCACATAAGCCAATATGTATCAATCAAACTGAAAACAAATTATATAAAAAAATGAAGTAAGTGCAAGCGAATGCGGGTAGACTTGCAGGTGCTAATGAAAATAACAATGAAAATAAAAATAACAAAGGTGATGATCATAACATAAAGTCCATTTGTGACACCAAAGTGCTTATATATAAAGTGCTTTGTTCAAGGAGGGTTCACAGTGCAAATCCTATTCCTCTCTGTGCAGCCGCCACCAATTTAGGTAATGGATCACTTACCAAACTTAGGCAAGTGTAGGGCATGTAGTTTAATTGAGGATAACCAATCCTATCTGTGGTCTCCCTCCAAGGCCCAATTGCTGAGACTGGGATACGGCTTGGTCTCCAATGGTAGAACCCAGGGATAAGATAATGGAAAAGAGGGGACTCCAATAGTGAAGTACGTTTATGTCCAAACAATTTTTATTAAAAACAAGTCATAAAAGGACTCACATGGTTCGGTGCCTTTGGCCGGCACTGAGCATATCCAGCCTTGTAGGTAATATACTGCGTGCTGTTATTTTGCGTCCCAGGTCCCTTCCTAGTGTGAGCCGCCTCCCCGGAAGTGACGTAATCACGTTCTTTCCCAGCAGCCTCTACGCGTTTCGCAAGACCTTTTGCGTCATCAGGAAGCTGCCGGGTGTATGGTGGATTAAGTTTATATAGTCCCAGTGTCTATCTACTAGCGCGGTGATTGGTTTACCACTTTTTTCCCTACCGGAAGTATAGCGGCGGCCATCTTTGATGTGGGCTTTTCATTTATTTGGTGCCGTTCCTGCCATTTTATTATTAGATGTCCCTTCTATTCCCATCCTTTGTTGTCACTGTTCCAAAAACTTTATTCTCCTCTACTGTATATTGTTACCTGTGCCTCTAGTCTGTCTTTGTATAGTATTGTGTGTGATTGACTGTAATCTGCTCCGGAGTATAGGGGGTGCTGTGTTAGTTTAAGCATTTCCTTTATGTTGTTTTCCCAATTTGTAACCAGCCTAATGGTTGTTGCCGCCCACAAGTCTGGATTGCTCTCACATTCCTACATCATATGCCTATAGCAATATAATACTCTGGTTATAGCATTCATGATGCAATGTGACGTCACATATGTTTTTGTTTTTTTCTCCCATTTACCACAACCCCATGTTGCCATTTTAATATCTGCTGTGAAAACATTCTAAATGTGTTAGTGTTATGAGTGAATGGTGTCATATTACGGATTGCTCCAAAAAGTTTTTGTTGCAAACATTATTTTAGCAATATGCATTAAGTGTTGTATATTAATATTGATAAGAATATATATTTATATTAATAAAAATATAATGGTGGAAATATATAAAAGGAAAAATGTCAGCTTCCTGATGACGCAAAAGGTCTTGCGAAACGCGTAGAGGCTGCTGGGAAAGAACGCGATTACGTCACTTCCGGGGAGGCGGCTCACACTAGGAAGGGACCTGGGATGCAAAATAACAGCACGCAGTATATTACCTACAAGGCTGGATATGCTCAGTGCCGGCCAAAGGCACCGAACCATGTGAGTCCTTTTATGACTTGTTTTTAATAAAAATTGTTTGGACATAAACGTACTTCACTATTGGAGTCCCCTTTTTTCCATTATCTTATCCCTGGGTTCTACCATTGGAGACCAAGCCGTATCCCAGTCTCAGCAATTGGGCCTTGGAGGGAGACCACAGATAGGATTGGTTATCCTCAATTAAACTACATGCCCTACACTTGCCTAAGTTTGGTAAGTGATCCATTACCTAAATTGGTGGCGGCTGCACAGAGAGGAATAGGATTTGCACTGTGAACCCTCCTTGAACAAAGCACTTTATATATAAGCACTTTGGTGTCACAAATGGACTTTATGTTATGATCATCACCTTTGTTATTTTTATTTTCATTGTTATTTTCATTAGCACCTGCAAGTCTACCCGCATTCGCTTGCACTTACTTCATTTTTTTATATAATTTGTTTTCAGTTTGATTGATACATATTGGCTTATGTGGAAGATATTTTAGATATATGGTTGATGTTAAACGTGTAGGGGGTACAACGCTCACAATCTCTTTAAACAATCACTGTTTATGGGAACTAGACATTCCCGTAGGGTATAGCACTTTATTTTGTACGGGTACAGCACGGAAGCACTTTACCTATCTACCTAATAATATCAATTAATATTTCGGGATTGCACAGCACAGTAGCACTTTACCCACAATTTAAGGATAAGAAGATTTTTTGATTTTTTTGATTGTATGGCACGTCATTTATTTATAGACTGAACGTTTTCTTATTGGCGGCACAGCCAAGTGTAAGGTGGCGCGGTTTCCCTTCCTTTCATTCATTTTTTTATTTAAACCATCATTGATTGTTTTTTATTGAAACTGCTAGCACACCAAAATAAAATTACCAAAAACACCCCAACTACTTAAACAGAAAAACCTGCCGAAAAAGAATCAGTAGCGCCGGTACCCCATTATTTCCCATCTGTCAGAACATGTTGGGTAAATTTGTGATAGTCTCTGCGGGGTATAGTATGCTGTGTGAATGAACTTAAGCTGAATAAATCTATCCCTGGCGGAGATCATCAATGGTATATATTGCTGGATCCCTTCTTCCCAGTCATCCCCTGTCAGTGTCGGAATGACAGCCTGCCATTTAGAAAATAATTTAGTACCAGCACTGGATAGCTCAGTGGAAATCCTAAGATATAAGGAGGAGAGGATCCTATCAGCACTCTTTGAGACCAAAAATTTTTCTATCCCATGGGAGCATATGGAGGGTCCTGTGGGAAATTGAGCACGTATTGCATGCCGCAACTGGAGGTAGCAGAAGAACATCCGCGAGGGGAGAGCAAACTCCTCCCGCAGGGTGCTGAAGGGGAGAAGCGTACCGTTTGGCATAATCTGTCTGAGAATTTTAATACCATAGCCCGCCCACAGTGTAGGGTCCGGAATAGTGTTTAGATGTTGCAGTCTGGGGTTTCCCCACAGCGGAGTATATGGTGACACATCGCCTGGGGCACTTATTTTAGCCGTCAGTTGGGACCACACCCTCACCATAGTCCGCATCGGGATGGTAATCTCGGGGTGTGCTTTAGGTCCCCTGAAGACCAGATTACTGAGTGCTGCATAAGAACCTAGGGTTGCTGCCTCCAGGTTGACCGATGGATTGGATCGGGACTGGTTAAACCACCACCTCACCGACACCAATACCGCCGCCCAATAGTATTGCTTTAAGCATGGCAGGGCCAATCCCCCAAGGGAGAGGGGCAATTGAAGGGTGGACTGGGCAATTCTAGGTGCAGCTCTAGCCCAAATAAAGGAATTAAATATCTTGTCCACTTTCTGAAAGAAGGAGTTGGGAATCGGGACAGGGGTGTTCCTGAAAACATACAGAAACTTGGGGAGAAAGTCATTTTCAGCAAATTCACTCTACCCACTGGGGATAGGGGGAGGGATTTCCAAGACTGACATTTGTCAATCAGGTTATGAAGTATCGGGTAGACGTTGTCCTCCAGATACAGTTTTAGATCTCCCTGAATCTCTATACCTAGATACCGAAACTTAGGGACCGTCTTCAAAAGTGCATGTGCATGTTCGGGCTGGGGTCTCCCGGACAGTGGGAACAAGATAGACTTGTCCCAGTTGATTCTAACCCCTGAGTATAAGCCAAATTCGTCTATAATGGCCAGGGCTGCGTTTAGGGATGAGGTCGTGTCAGGGAGATACAGAAGGGCATCATCAGCGTATAGGGATAATTTTTCCTTTAGAGGGCCCACCTGTATTCCCCCAACCTCGACCGACTCCCGCAGAAGCGTGGCCAGGGGTTCTATGGCAAGGGCAAAGAGGGCCGGGGATAATGGACACCCCTGTCTCGTTCCCCTGGTCAGTAGGAATGTGTAAGAGATCAATCCATTGGTGCGTATTCTGGCTACAGGATTTGCATAGATCAACTTTATCCATAAGATGAATTTGGGACCGAAGTTGAAGCGTTCTAGAACCCTCCAAAGAAATTGCCATTCGACAGAGTCGAACGCCTTTTCAGCATCTAATGAGGCGACCGCGCCATTCGTGGTTCCCAACCCTGCCAGGGAGATATGAGTGAATAGGCGACGTAGGTTTATGTCTGTACTCTTGCCTGGCATAAAGCCTGTTTGGTCTCCCTGAACCAGCTTCAAGATCACAGAGTTCATCCTAGTTGCAAGGACCTTCGTAACGATCTTCGCGTCTACATTGAGGAGCGAGATCGGACGATAGGAGGAGCAAAGTGTAGGATTCTTGTTGGGCTTGGGGATCACTACTATTATCGCCTCTGACATCGTGGGAGGGAGGGACCCTTTGCCCAGTATGGCTAAGAGTGTGGCACGGAATTGTGGCGCCAGAAGTTCTGTATGGGCCTTATAAAATTCCACCGGTATTCCATCAGGACCTGGCGTCTTCGCATTTTTAAGGGAAGCTATGGCAATCTGAACCTCTTCAAGAGTGATAGGGCTGTCTAATTGGGCGCTGTCTGCGTCAGGGAGTTTAGGCAGCTCTACACGGTCTAGAAAATGATTGAGGGCTTCAGGGGCAGATGTATCCCTGGAGGTATAGAGGGATTCATAGTATTGTGCAAACCTAGCGTTGATAAGGTGGGGATCTGTCAACATCTCGCCCCTAGCAACAGGGTTAGTGGAATAGCACAATGAATGACACACAGACACAGTTCAAACTGTTTTAGCTCTCTCAGGTTTACTCAATCAAGAGATGAGGCTTAAAGCGGGGTTCCACCCTAAAGTGGAACTTCCGCTCATCGGAACCCTCCCCCGCTCTGGTGTCACATTTGGCATCTTTCAGGGGGAGGGGTGGGTGCAGATACCTGTCTAAAGCCCCATACACACGCGCGGATTATCCGAGGACCAGGTCCGTCAGACCATGTCCGTCATACTTTGTCTGATGTTGGTTTTGCGTACACACGGTCGGACAAAGTTGTCGGAAAATCCGATCATTCTGAACGTGGTGACGTTTGTTGCCTACGACGGGACTACGTAGAGGCTAGTAGCCAATAGCTTTGGTCTTGTAATGTGATCTGAGCATGCGTAGCACTTTGTCCGGTCGGACTACCATACACACGATCGGATTTGGTGTGATCGGACCTTGTTGTCCAAAAATCTATCCAGCAGGAGATAGGACTTTGTCCGTCGGACAATCCGACGTACACTGTCCGATGGTGCATACACACGGTCTGATTTTTCGACAACATTGTCCGATCGGACAGAATCCATGCGAAAATCCGACCGTGTGTATGGGGCTTTAGACAGTCTATGCCTCTTCCTGTCCCGCCGCGCTGTCTGCTGGGACACACACGGGTCCCAGAGACAGCCCGGACGATTCTCATTGCGCTGCGTGACTCGCGCATGCGCAGTAGGGAACCAGGAAGTAAAGCCGCAACGATTCACTTACTGATTCCCTCACCGAGAATGGCGCCGGCAGCAACAGAGAGCTGAGCGATTGATCGGCCTTAGCTGCCGACATCGCTGGACTCCAGGAAAGGTAAGTGTCCATTTATTAAAAGTCAGCAGCTGCAGTATTTGTAGCTGCTGGCTTTTAAAAAAAAAAAAAAAAAAAATAGGTTTAAATAGGTATTGGTCAGCCAAACCCTTGATAAAGGGCCAAGACTGGGTTGAAATAGTTATTATAGCAGTCAAATAACAATTTGCAATAATAAGTAAATAATACTAATGTACACAATAACAGACAATAAGAAAATGGATTCCTCAAGAAAGCTATTGGTTGCTGTGAGTATTACTACTGCTAAAGGGGAACCCCAGGCTGGCATATAATACCTTTAATCCCGATGAGAGATTAAAGATTATAGATACCAGTAACTTGCCTCCTTTAAGAGCAATAAGATAACAGTGTTCAGAGTACAAGGCCTTGTAATTATCTTCACCGGCAGTTGTAGCTCATAGAATACAATCAATCCTCAGAGTCTAACAAAGGGGAGTCATTAGTCAGCATAGAGTATTTGATATGGCAGTGACAGGTCCTCTTTGCACTTCCAAAATTATAATGTCTGCCTGCAGTGTTCAAAAGTAGTGTGTCAGCAAAGTGGGCAATTGCCCTCTCACCAGTTCTGCGACCAAAGAAAAAGGCGGGATGTCCTGGCAGATAGTTCTTCAGTGGCCCACCTGACCACCTCGCGGCTCGATTGCCTCTTGCCCTCAGATGCCTGTAGTGTTCTCTGGAGGTCTCCCTCTGATGGGACGCCTGTCTCCCGCTATCACTGGAACATCTCGGGAATCCTTCTCTAGATGGTTCTTCTCCCTGCCTCGTCCATTCTCCTCCCTGCCTCGTAGTGATCTCCCTCTGCTCAACAAGATGGAGTCCTTTGCCAGCCCCCTCCTTGCAATGCAGGCTGGGCTTTGTAGTCCTGCCCCTTTAAAAAGTCAGTGGGGCCGTTTGGTAATGGGACTTCATGTCCCATAATCCTTCGCTGCTGCTGCCACCTTTCATTGGTTCTCTCTCTGCCAATAGGGACACAGGGGAGAGAGCAGAGTGGGCGGATGTCTTTGTGCAAGCACTGCTCGTATCAGTGCAGAGGAGAGGAGAGGAATCCATCTCGCAGACACTGGCAGGCTCGCTCTCCCTCTCTGCCTGTGTCAGTGTTAATCCAAGGCACCCACTACACACAGACTGTATAATGGGTGTTACTGGGTGAAGCATAGCCAATGTATTTTTTTTATTCTTCCTCCAGATCAGAAATCTTATTAGCACTGTGCAAGTCCAGCTGCTTAAAGATGGGCAGGCCCTCGGCATCCTCATGTATAATACAGGACCATTCAACCTGCATTTTACATCATGACATTGGTCTGAGGGTAGCTGCGTGGCCAGGGATGTCTGTGGGAGCAAGAAAAAAAAGTAAGGATTCCTCTGCTTTTTACCCCAGTAGAACAAACAAGCATTTAAAATATTTAAAGTTGTTGTAAAAGCTGAGGGTTTTGTACCCCCATGCATTCTATGCATGAAGGTAAAAAAACCTTCTGTGTGCTGCTCCCCCCACAGCCCCCCTAGTACTCACCTGAGCCTCCTCTCGATCCAACAATGTGCATAAGAGCCTCGGCTGTCCTGGGACTCCCTTTCCTTATTGGCTGAGACACCAGCGGGAGTCATTGGCTCCCAAATCTGTAAATCACAGCCAATAAACCAATGAGGAGGGAGCATGGGGCGGGGCCGAGCTGCAGCTCCATGTCTCTTATGGACGCAAACAGCTGGGCTCAGGACCGAGCACGCACCAGTGCCCCATAGAAAGGTGCTTGCTATTGGGGTCACTGGACATGGGGTAGGAGCCAGGAGCTCTAGCGGGGACCCGAGAAGAAGAGGATCAGGGCTTCTCTGTGTAAAATCATTGCACAGAGCAGGTACCGTAAGTATGACATATTTGTTATTTTCTTTTTATGTCGAACCTGTTATACCACTTTAACTATATGGGTCCTGCACTTAGGCTAGTACTATTGATTATGGAAGCTGCTTGCTTTCAACCGTTTCCCCAAATGATGTGGTTAGCAGTCATGTATTGAAGGAAAACAGGTGCCACGCTATCCCCGAAATACACACTGCTTATATAAAACATTTAAATATATAATAAACCCAATAACAGATAGATAGAACTACACAAAAAATATATATAGTGTGTGTATATATATATATATATATATATATATATATATATAAAATACAATTCTCTTCATTATAATGTCCATACAAATGTCCCAAAACTTACAATTCAAACTGTGCCTTATAGTGCACAAAGCTATGACCTTTATGCAAATCAAAATACCATAAAGTCAAACCCAGTCTTTCTTTATACTGTGCTTACAATGCTCCTCCACAAAGATTCTTCTTTAAAACTTTCTGCATTGTGAACTACAATACCCTTCCTCCAAAGTGTAAACCATGTCCTCCTTTACACACACCAACACTATGCATTTACCGGATTTCAATGACTTCGGGGACGTGCGGTGAGGTGAGTGGCTGGTGAGGCGCTGGCTAGTATCAGAGTCAAATACACACAGGTTACATAAGCAGCAATTGTTAGAGTGAGAGCAATAATTCTAGCACTAGACCTCCTCTGTAAGTCTAAACATGTAACCTGTAAAAAATGTTAAAGCGCCACCTATGAAGATTTTTAAATACTGAAGTTTGGTGCCATTTTACGAGTGTGCGCAGTTTTAAAGCGTGACATGTTAGGTATCTATTTACTTGGCGTAACATCATCTTTCACATTATACAAAAAAATCGGGGTATCTTTAGTGTTTTTTTTTTTAAAAAACAAACAAAATGCGTTTGAAAAATTGCTGTGCAAATACTGTGTAACATAAAAAGTTGCAACAACCACCATTTTATTCCCTAGGATGTCTGCTAAAACAATATATATAATGTTTGGGGGTTCTGGGTAATTTTCTAGCTAAACAATGATGATTATTACATGTAGGAGAGAAGTGTCAGAATTGGTCTGGGTGGCAAGGGGTTCATTACCATACGTAAGTAATATACAAATAATTATTATATATTGTTTTTAAGGTAATTTACTATATTTTCAAACACTGTACTCAAGGTGGCTTAACAGACACATTACTGAAGTTTAAAGTTGTATTCAAAACAGTAATTTTCACAGTAAATAGATAAATAATAAATTATTATCTTATAACATATAGCATAATAATATATGATTTAGCTTGATTATAACGGTACCTTTTCAACAGCAGTAGATTCTCATTCTCCCTCTTAACTGTGAGAAAAACATGGGATTGTGGGTAAATCTTATACCTTTTGTCCTTGTAGTTAAAGCGGTTCTGCACACATTTCATTTAGTAAATCTCTTTGCCTTCCAAATCAGGCAAAGAGTACTAAATGAAATGTGTTTTTTTTTTTTTTCACTTACCTTGATAATCGCTGACTTCCTGTCCTCTGTCTCTGCGGCGGTGGGCGGGGTCTCTGCGTCGATCGTCGTCAGGCCGCACTGTCTCCTGGGATCTGGTGTCATTGATCCCAGGAGTCAGTGCGGACATCTTCGGAATCTTGCGAGATTTCGGCCACATCTTCGGCCACATCTTCCGAAGTCTCGCGAGATTTCGGACACATCTTCCGAAATCTCGCGAGATGTCGGCAGATGTGCCGACATCTCGCGAGATTTCGGAGAACGTGAGCTGCACTTTGCCGTTACTGCGCACGCGCGAGCTCGGCGCAGTAACGGCGGTGCATGCTGGGCCATCTAAAGTGCCTGTGGGGTTTCACATGCCCACAGGCAAGATGGCCCCCAGCAGAAAAGAATTATATAAATTATTTTATTGGAGGAAAACCGTCTGCGACCGATTATAAAGATGGAACACGTGAGTCCCCCAATTTACCTAGTAATCCTTGGCATTGTATCCCCCAAAAAAAAAAAAAAAAAACACAGTGCAGAACCGCTTTAAGAGGGCTGGGCTGGAAGGGAGCATTTGTTTTTTAGACACATGCCCCTTCTATGACACTGCACCGAGAGGCGTGCCTCCACTGCAGCATTTTTATTGGACAGCTGGGGCTAATGGTACTTTACCATTGGTCCAAGACTCCAAGCTGTTCATTGAGCTCAGTGCCTCTGATAAGAAGTGAGAGGCACTGTGAGCTCATCCTTCTCAGTCTGCTGCAAACAGAGTATGCCAGCTTGTATTTAAACTGGCTGCTCTGTATGTAGCTTCTGACAGGCTACGCAAGCAGCGCCATATTTCCAGGACCATAGGTGATAGGAGCCCAAAACTTACCAGTGGTGGAGTAGGGGGTCTCTGTGACCTCAGGTCACGAGCTACGACTCGAAGCTTGATTTTTTTTTTTTTTTAACGTTCATGATAGGTGAAGCTCTGCCTCACCTGCCTCCCCTGACTACACGTCCCTGCCTTACATTAATACGTGGGTTCACCAAAGCATGGATCAGAATATCCTTCCAGGCAGCCTTCCAGCTCCTTTAAGCAATTGATTCCTTTAAAGCTTCAATTCCCCTTGTTTACTCATTGTCCATATTAAGGGATAAGTCCACCTTTTAACAAAAAAATAATAAATGTACATTATTTTGCAGGTAAAAAAAATGTGCATTTACTATTTTTTGTTTTAGGAGCCTGGAAAGCACTGCACCAGCAACCAGCAGATTGCTGATGTCATGCAGGTCTCCTGCAGACTGTCAGTGTGAGCTGTCTGTCTGTACATCATACGGGCAAGCAGTGTTAAGCCTCCTCCACACGATCGGACCGTGGACCAACTTTCCCGTGCATTTTTGTCCAAAGGGCGTTGGCCCCAAGTTGGTATTGCATACACACGATCGGACTTTTTAGGCAACAAACATGAACGTAGTGACGTTTCAACGTACTGACGACACTTCAAAAGAGGACGTTCGAATACTCCAGCGCCACCTTTGGTCAACTTCTATATTGTTGTCTGATCTTTTGCATTGGTTCTGAGCATGCGTGTTTGTACTTTGTACAAAAGTCCGTTGGTTTTGTGTACACACGGTCGGACTTTGGTCCATCGGACTTTTGTTGGCAGAAAGTTGGTCTGTTCGCACAGCCAACAAAAGTCAGATGAAACCTGGAAAAAGTTGGTCCGATGGAGCGTACACACGGTCGGATGTTGGTCCAAAACAGCTAATTTGCATGTTGGTTGTCAAAAAGTCCGATCTTGTGTACACTGACAGGAAGAATCAATGAACTAACACAGTGCTCAACACTTGTAGGACTTGTAGTTTTCCCATTCACAGATGATGTGGGCGGGCTGAGTGTTTTTTTTTTATATTGTGGCAGCAAACGAGGGGAGAAAGTTGGGGATTGGGGGAGTGTGGGGGCTGGTAAATCTGTAACATGTTACACCCGGTGAACTTATCCTTTAACCGTTTGCCAGTACATATAATGCGGACGGGCAGGTCATACAGACTCTGTAGCATACCTGTATGTCGTGGTTTTCTTCCGGGTTCAGGGTGCACGCCGGCCACCAGCTCTTTTGTGATTAAACACAGGGGGACTTAGTCACCAATGATTCATGGCTGGGTCCTGCTAATCAGCTGGGTCAAATCACAGCCCAGAGCCCTGTGTTGACAAACAACACATGGCTCTGTGCAGAGAGAAGCATCACTGTGTTTTGCAAGAAGCAAACGACCTTTAGGCCCCTTTCAGACGAGGCGGACTCCGCTTGCACGGAGCCCGCCTCTGTCCGTCGGCTCAGCGGGAGATCTGTCCGTTGAACGACAAGCCTCTCTCCGCTCACTGAGCGGGGAGGGGCTTGCGATCTCTATGGAGAGATCGGATGAAAACGGACAGTGTGTCCGTTTTCACCCGATCTCACCCGATCTCACCCGATCTCACCCGATCCGACGGATCTGGACGTGTGGTCCATACGTCTGGATTTGGCGGATCGGACCGGATCGGATGTCAGCGGACATGTTTGACAGGGGCCTTAGTGAAAAGCAACACACATTACATTACACATTGTTAGGCCCACACTTAACCCCTTGATGTTAACCCCTTCCCAGCCAGTGTCAGTACAGTGACAGTGTACAGTATTGTCACTGATCACTGTATTAATGTCACTGGTGATGTCAGTGTTAGTTAGCCAGTTCCCACAAAGTGTCAGTTAGTGTCAGATTTCCCCTGCACTAGCACAGTCCTACTATAAGTCACTGATCTTTGCCGTTATTAGTATAAAAAAAATTAAAATAAAAATTCCAGTATATATGCCATAGTTTGTAGATGCTATAACTTTCATGCAAACCAATTAACATGTTTATTGGGATTTTTTTTGTAGCAGCATACATTTTGGCCTACGTTTCTTAAGATATTTTTTTTATGTTTTTATTGGATATGTTTTATAGAAGAAGTTTAAAGATATGTTTTTTTTTTTTCCGGCCTTTTTTTTTTGTTTGTTTAATAAAAAAATAAAAACTCAGTGGTGGTCAAATACAACCAGAAGAAAGCTCTATTTGTGAAAAAAAAACGAAAAATTTATTTGGGTATACTGTTCAATGACCACGCAATTGCCAGTTAAAGTATTGCAGTGCCGAATAGCAAAAAATGGCCTGGTCATGAAGGGTGTAACATTTTCTGGAGCTTCAGTAGTTAAAACAATATGCAACAGAAGAAAATACCATAGTGCAGTATTATTTATTTAAAACAAATTAAAATTAATGCCAAAAGTGTGCACTCACATCACATAAAAACAGTTGCTAGCATTAAATATGGTGTTTACCACCTATTCCAAGATGGCACCTGGTTCTCCCAACTTTCAACACTTGTTCCATGCACCAGAAAGGATATAGGCGAAAATTATGTCTTGCCCAATGCGTTTTGTCTAGCTTGATGTTATCAGGGAAGAATGAAACCTTTTTTTAGATTTGGATAGCGTGGAGGGGGAGTATAACACCTGTCAGGTTGCTGTCTGTGCCCCCCTCCAAACGAGGTTCAACCTCTCTATTTGTCCTATTTACTGTTATCGAAAGTGAAAGGATATCCCTATTTTTGGGTTGTTACCAGAACAGAAATAGAGAGAAATCTTCAATGGGGACACCTGTTCTAGTAACCCTGGTGACAACCATGGATTCCCTCACTTTAGAGGTATTTCCTCTCACTTCTTGTTTTGTCTATGGGACACTAAATCAAGGGAAGTTTACCCAGTGGAAAACAATTGACATGGTTTTAGCCCTATAATCCAAAAAAAATTTAAGTTTTGCCTTTTTATCTACTTTAAACCCTTTAATCCAGGGAGAGCCACACACTATTTTAAAGACTGATCACAGTTCAGCTTTGAGAATTTCACTTAACCTGATTGGCTCTTAGAAGAGATCACATGACGAAGCCTGTCTGACCCCTAGTAAATGATTCCCCTCGGGTGTTGTTTGATGTTTTCTTCAGTGGTAAACCTTTAGTGTGCTTCTTGAAAAATTTTATGCAGCTACACATAAATATCAAAGTAGGTGTAATATAATATGGTGACATACTGCAACACAGCTAAAGAATTGTACAATCTCACAAAATCCCTTATAAAAAATGCATGTAAGAGTTCAAGATGTTTAAAACATCTGCTGATGACTGAATGCACTTATGTGTGCACAAATACATTTTTCAGACACTCCACTATATTTTTTTTATACTTGTATTTTCTTATATTATATTTATATATATATATGTGTATATATATATATATATATATATATATATATATATATATAGATAGATATATAGATATATTAGGGCTGTTAATCGTGTTCCATTAATCAATTTTTTTTAATCGATTAATCAACTAATTTCGATTAATTAAAACGCACATGCAGATCCAACTACTTTTAGCTGATCTCCTTGCATTGCAACTCTGCATTAGTCAGTGGTAAATGACTAGCTGCAGCCAAAACTTGGGGTCTCTGGAAATCCCGAAATTACATTATTGCAGATGGACACAGTTGACCAAATTTGGGGCCCCGTATCTCGGGGTCACTTGGTGCTAGGAACGCCAAATTTGGTGTGCAAACCCAGTGGAACTATCACTACAACATATCCATATCCAGATGGGGTTCCTAGCACCAAGTGACCCCAAAGTCGGGGCCCCAAAGTCGGTTCGGAAAATGTCAAGCACTTTTCTGCAGACTTTGGGGCCCTGTATCTCGGGGCCACTTGGTGCTAAGATCCCCATTGGATATGTTGTATGTTGGATATGTTGTAGTGATAGTTCCACTGGATTTGCACACCAAATTTGGGGTTCCTAGCACCAGAAGTCGGTCTATGCTGCAGAAAAGTGCTTGACTTGAGTATAAGCCGAGGGGGGCATTTTCAGCACAAAAAAATGTGCTGAAAAATTTGGCTTATACTCGAGTATATACGGTATAACAAAAAGTTAAATATATTGCTTTTTTTTTCAAAATTGTCGCTCTTTTTTTGTTTATATAGCACAAAAAATTATAATCGCAGAGGTGATCAAATACCACCAAAAGAAAGCTCTATTTGTGGGGAAAAAAAGGACGTCAATTTTGTTTTGGTGTAACGTTGCACGGCCGCGCAATTGTCAGTTAAAGCGATGCAGTGCCGAATCGCAAAAAATGCTTTGGTCAGGAAGGGGTAAAATCTTCCGGGGCTGGTTAAGAGATTATCTGCAGAGAACGTTTATTTTGAGATGAAGAATATCCACTCACATATCGAACAAATAGTATAGTAAATGCAATGAGGGTCACAAAACTCGTACATTCGTAAATTCATACATTCGTAAATTAGACAATTCATATTCGTAAATTCGTACATTCGTAAATTAGAAAATTCATATTCGTACATTCGTAAATTAGAAAATTCGTAAATTTGGAAATTAGAAAATCCGAAAATCTGAAAAAGTAACTAACTATTAAATTAAGTATAGATATTGTAATTTCCTTTCAAATTTGGCTGTTAGTGAACGTAACAAATACAAATTTATCCAAAGTTATGACTTATCCGAAATAACGAATGCCACATCTAAACAAATGGAAGGGAACAAATTAATAACAAATAATAATAAAAAGTTCTTATTATTATTATTGATATTTATTATTATTAATTCATTACGTTCCATTTGTTTAGATACGGCATTCGTTATTTCAGATAATTCGTAACTTGGGATAAATTTGTATTTGTTACGTTCACTAACAGACAAATTTGAAAGGTAATTACAATACCTATAATTTAATAGTTAAGTTATTATTAGATAATTATTATTTCAGATTTCCGAATTTCCGAATTAATGAATGTACAAATTTACTAATTTTTTTATATTCGAATTTACGAATATTCGGACAAATTCGTTAAACAGGTTTTCGTTAATTCGGATATTTCCAAATTAACGAATTTGTCGAAATTCGTTAAAAAACTAATTCGGAACAAAACAAATTGCGCATGTCTAGTGAGCTAAACTAGACAATAAACTGGCAGAAAATTGTGTTTAGTGATAATTCCTGGTTCCATTTTAATCAGTTCCCTCACAAATACCATAAAACACAGAATTTCTATCAATATATTGCCCAAATCCATGAGCCAACTATCATTAGATAAACACAGGACACATTTGTAAAAATGGACTAGGTTAGGTTACGCGTGGCAAAGCCATCAATGCAACTGAACGCCAGGCTTACAATATTTCTAAGTCATCAAATGTAATTTCAGGTCAATACCTGACAGAATACGTTAATGGTAGCTGTAATTCTTATGGATTTAATTTGATCTGATTATTTGCAATTATTGAAAATCTATAGGGAGATGTCAGGCTTGCAGTGCATGCAAGACAACTGAAGAATGTTTCTGAACTGCGAGCATCGTGCAATGAAGAGTGGGAAAATTGATTAAAGCAATAACAGAAACAGCATTACCTAATGGAGCAGATATTTGTAAGTTGTAATATTTTGCATTAAGTGTTATGAACTACTGACTCACAAGGTGGCCAAGCTATTACAGATGTTCAATGTTTTATTTTATTTTTATACAGTATACTAAATTTAAATTTGCATTCTTTTCTTAGTGGTGAATGTGTTAATATACAGTGCCTTGAAAAAGTATTCACACCCCTAGAAATGTTCCACATTTTGTCATGTTACAACCAAAAACGTAAATGTATTTTATTGGGATTTTATGTGATAGACCAACACAAAGTGGCACATAATTGTGAAGTGGAAGAAAAATGATAAATGGTTTTCAAAATCTTTTACAAATAAATATCTGAAAATATTTCAGATGCATTTGTATTTAGCCCCCTTTACTCTGATACCCCTAACTATAAAATCTAGTGGAACCAATTGCCTTCAGAGGTCACCTAATTAGTAAATAGAGTCCACCTGTGTGTCATTTAATCTCAGTATAAATACAGCTGTTCTGTGACTCCCTCAGAGGTTTGTTAGAGAACCTTAGTGAACAAACAGCAACTTGAAGGCCAAGGAACACACCAGACAGGTCAGGGATAAAGTTGTGGAGACGTTTAAAGCAGGGTTAGGTTATAAAAAAAATATCCCAAGCTTTGAACATCTCACGAAGCACTGTTCAATCCATTATCCGAAAATGGAGAGTATGGCACAACTGCAAACCTACCAAGACATGGCCGTCCACCTAAACTGACAGGCCGGGCAAGGAGAGCATTAATCAGAGAAGCAGCCCATGGTAACTCTGGAGGAGCTGCAGAGATCCACAGCTCAGGTGGGAGAATCTGTCCACAGGACAACTATTAGTTGTGCTCTCCACAAATCTGACCTTTATGGAAGAGTGGCAAGAAGAAAGTCATTGTTGAAAGAAATCCATACATAGTTCCGTTTGCAGTTTGTGAGAAGCCATGTGGGGGACACAGCAAACATGTGGAAGAAGGTGCTCTGGTCAGATGAGACAAAAATGTAAGTTTTTGGCCTAAAAGCAAAACGCTATGGGTGGCGGAATACTTACAGTGCGCATCACCCTAAACACACCATCCCCACCATCAAACATGGTGGTGGCAGCATCATGTTGTGGGGATGCTTTTCTTCAGCAGGGACAGGGAAGCTGGTCGGAGTTGATGGGAAGATGGATGGAGCCAAATACAGGGCAATCTTAGAAGAAAACCTGTAAGAGATTGCAAAAGACTTGAGACTGGGGCGGAGGTTAACCTTTCAGCAGGACAACGTCCCTAAACATACAGCCAGAGCTACAATGGAATGGTTTAGATCAAAGCATATTCATGTGTTAGAATGGCCCAGTCAAAGTCACGACCTAAATCCAATTGAGAATATGTGGAAAGACTTGAAAATTGCTGTATACAGACGTTCTCCATCCAGTCTGACAGAGCTTGAGCTATTTTGCAAAGAAGAATGGGCAAAGATGTCACTCTCTAGATTTGCAAAGCTGGTAGAGACATCCCCAAAAAAGACTTGCAGCTGTAATTGCAGTGAAAGGTTTCTCTACAAAGTATTGACTCTATTCATTGGCTGAATACAAATGCACGACACACTTTTCACATATTTATTTGTAAAAAAAAAAGGAAAACCATTTATCATTTTCCTTCCACTCCACAATTGTGTGCCACTTTGTGTTGGTCTATCGCATAAAATCCCAATAAAATATATTTACGTTTTTGGTTGTACCATGATGAAATGTGGAAAATTTCAAGGGGTGTGAATACCTTTTCAAGGCACTGTAAGCTTCCAATTGGTTACTTCAAAGTTTGCAGTTGGAGCAGTTATCTTTAGCTGACTGCCAACAACCAGCCCTATGTCTTTGATCTGCTTCCTCACTGAAAATTCAAACTTGGATGTGTACACAATGGGGGGGGGGGGGGTACAGGAAACATACATGAACACTACCCCTATACCACCACAACTCTTTCCTGTGATATTTGACATTGCTCATCCCCACCCCCTTTCCTGACCGGCTGGGCTGCATGCTCGGATAAGGACTTTGGGGGGACCCCCACACTGTTTTTTTCTGCGTAAGGGTTCCCCTTTAAATCCATACCAGGCGACGGGGCTCGCGAGGTGTTAATCTCGCCGATGGAGGCGGCGACATCCACTTCTTTCGCTAGTCCCGTCTACCTGGTCCCAGGCGGTAGATGTAATTGCGATAACGCCGCCCAAGTAATGGGAATGGCGTTACCATGAGGGGAAGAGTAATCAGTTAGGTTACTCATTACCCTCTAAAGTAACTGCGTTAAGTAACTCTGTTTATTTTAACTGAGTTACTTACATCACTGGTCTTCAACAATACAGTAAAAGTCCAGTTGAACGTGACTAACCACTGGTAGCTATATCTAAATCAACCCTCTAGAACAGTGATGGCAAACCTTGGCACCCCAGATGTTTTGGAACTACATTTCCCATGATGCTCATGCACTCTGCAGTGTAGTTGATCATCATGGGAAATGTAGTTCCAAAACATCTGGGGTGCCAAGGTTCGCCATCACTGCTCTAGAAGACATCTTACATTATTTAGTGGGCTCAGCCCTCAAGGCAGAGTACTGAGAAACTGCCAAGGATTTTGCTGCTGCTGAGGCCTTCCTCAGAACTGTCTGGGATAACAGAGCTGATGGTATAAAAGCTAAAGACACTGGAACCCCTCTTGAACATCCAATGTCTTTTTGCTACAATCACATATTTGGTGCTGAGAAAACACCCACTGTTGTAAGAGAGCATTGGCATAGAGAAGTCTTAATAGATAGAGAAGACATTAAGGTGTCAAAGCTACTTTGGGTACCCTACCTACTCCATGTTCCTATTTCAAATTTATCTTTAATAGAGAAATACATCCAAGGATTGGTCTACATTTGAAGGAAGTGTATTTATTCTACATTTGAAGGAAGTAAATAAAACTGTACTTGCATTCCATGGTCCTGAGTGGAGGAACTGCCAGAGAGGTCCATAGAGACTAATTTCATACTTCCAAATGAACAGATGCTCAGCAATACTATACTAAACAGGTACACAATAATATGTAGCCATGTAGACATATCTAATAATAAGAGGGCTACATGACCATATGATCAAAAATGTTAGATCTAGTCAAAATTGCATGCCAAAATGGAGCAAAATTCCAACACACAGAGGCAGCTAAAGATTTTTGCAAAATGAAAAGTATTACGCCTTCAAATGGAGACACTTGTTCTGAAGAAAAATGTCAAAGATGGGAAATCCCCTCTTTTCGGTAAGATTTTTACTTGCATCCAGTTGTGTATCATGGAATAGGATGTGCAGAGAGATCTCAATGATGTTGCAATCACTTACTACCATAGCCCAAAAAATGTTTTGTCTGGAATTACGCTTTAACTTTTCCTACAAAAATCATGCGTGTCATTGTCCTTCCCAGACCTTGCTAGCCCTACCATTGGTTAGTGAGACCATTGATTGCATCAGTGGAACAACAAGTAGATTAGAGAATCATTAGCCAGCAGGGTCTTTGCAGTGCCATGGCCTACTGCAATGTTACCTCATATATTGGTAAGCATGGCATGGTGTGAGGAAAAGCCCTTTCATGCTTCTCCTTGACCATATGGTATATATTATGATGTAGAGCTAAGGAGAGGCATGGCAGGACTTCCCCTAGATGACAAGGAGCTCTCCACTCAGATAGCACTAATTGGGGTCCCTGTATAGTGACCTGGATGCTCTGTATTTTGGCAATGTTGAACATTTAGACAACAACACTAAACAATAACATTGGTTTGCACCAAAGCGTAGGCCGCATACCAATGACTTCCCTTTTGGATAAAACTTTTATTCAGCCACAGACAGCTGTGATTAAGCCCATTGGGGTGAAATGCATCAACAGGGGCTGGTTCCTGGTTGGGGACTTGCTGCTAGCTGCCTGTGGCTAAATAAAAGTTTTTTCCAGAAGTGACATCATTGGTGTGCGGTCTTCTCTTTGTTGCAGTTACCGTACTAGGAACAAGGATGGGCTCTCATTCCGGGACACCATATCTCTGTGGAGGACAAGGAGCACTTAGCACCTGGAGCTGTGCTGCTTTTTCAAAACATCCACCAACGTTATTGTGTGTCATAGGCCTAATGCCATGTACACACGAGCGGATTTTCCGTCGGAAAAATCTTGGATGTTTTTACCGACGAAATTCCGCTCAAGCTTGGCTTGCATACACACGGTCACACAAAATTTCACTGAACTTTCGAACGTCAAGAGGGCAGTGACATACAACACTACGACGAGCCTAGAAAATGAAGTTCAATGCTTCCGAGCATGCGTCAAATTGTTTCCAAGCATGCGTAGGAATTATGTGCGTCGGAATTGGTACAGACGATTGCAATTTCCGATCAAAACTTTTTACGTCCGAAAAATTGAGAACCTGCTCTCAATGTTTTGCTGGCTGGAATTCCGCCAGTAAAAGTCCGATGGAGCATACACACGGTCGCATTTTCCAACCAAAAGCTCTCATCTGACTTTTGCTGGCGGAATTTCCGATCGTGTGTACGCGGCATAAGGCTCCAGTTGTCTCTGCTTATTAATACGGTTAGTTTTCTTGTTTCATACTAGTTCTTATGTACTTTTTACCATTTTAAGCACCATCTTGAATTTAAACGCATTGGTGAGTGCTTCCCAAATATGTTTTTGTTTTTTATAATCACACAGAATTCAGAGAACAAAGATATTGTTTTTAGTTTTTGGAAACCAAATGTTTTTAGTTTTTGGAAACCAAATGCCTAGAAACTGAGAAAAGCCACTGGGAGAACTGTTCATTAATGAAGGAAAATCTAGCACTAGTTGACAACCAGCTGTCTGTTTTGTCCCTGTACAGTTTAGGTAATCCTGTGGTATTTCTGCCATCTGATAATTACCTGTAGAACAAAGGCAGTGTGGAGACACCTGTACCCCTGGATGCATGGGTTAGCACAGTCCTCATTAAAATGTTATGGTCTGTGCCCTCATTTTCCATAGACTGTGCACTTCATAAATGCTGCAGTGTTTGAAATGTATAAACATATATCTATGGCAGCCATAAAATTATTGGATATTTTAAAGTGTTATACATAAGACATTCTAGGTAAAATGTTAGAATATGCCAGATTTCTTTCTTAAAGGCTCTATCTCAGATCACTGTGTAGTTACTCATATCAGCCAGTTAAATATCATCTTTAATCAATTTAGATCAGGAATAACAATTAATAAAGTATTCCATATTGGTAAGTATAGATTAGTACACTTTTCACATTGTTCTTTGTCCTAAGTAAAGACCCAGGTTTTAGGTTGTAATTAAAGAACAGAAAAGTTTATTTCATTGACATATGAGGAGGTTTTGGTTTAATATATATACCGGTACATGCTAACTGCATTTAATGATGCATAACAAAACATTGCATAAATGATAGTAAATATATGCTTAAAGTGGTATTAAACCCAAAAAACAAAAATGTACTATATTGCAGTTGAGGGCATATTGCCTCCCATCCACACCCTTTTCTACTCCGCTACAAAAATGGGAATTTAGTTTTTTTGTCCTTTTTTTTGTAAAAAACACCTACCCCCAGTCCCATCCCATCTTTAGTCTAGGCCAGGGGTCTCCAAACTTTCCAAAGAAAAGGCCAGTTTATTGTCTTCCAGACATTAGGGGGGCTGGACTGTGGTCCCCCGGGAGTAGAAAATTCCCCAGCGTCAGTGGTAGTAAACAATGATAAATGGTTTTCAAAATATTTTACAAATAAGGCCTCTGTTACACGGGGTGGATCAGTGATGATCCGCCCCGTGGATATCCGCTTGCACAGCGGGGATCGCCGGATCGATCTCCGCTGAGCAGGAAGATGACAGGTCCGTCTCTGCACACTGCGCAGGGACGGACCTGTCAGAGCGGCGCTCTCCCTTATGGGAGATCGGGTGACAACGGACCGTAGAGTCCGTCGTCACCGATCTGATGACGGATGGAAAAATAGGTTTTTCCTCCGTCACACTTTTTCGGTTCGGAGCGGGTCAGATGTCAGCGGACATGTCACCGCTGACAACCGACGCTCCATAGACCTCTATGGGGCATCCGTTTAGGTCCGCCTGAAAAACTGACAGGCGGATCTGAATGCCATACTATTTCCATTTTCAGATATTGGATTGAACAGTGCTCTGTGAGATGTTCAAAGATTGGGAAAATGTTTTATAACCTAACCCTGTTTTAAACTTCTCCACAACTTTATCCCTGACCTGTCTGGAGTGTTCCTTGGCCTTTATGATGCTCTTTGTTCACTAAGGTTCTCAAACCTCTGAGGGCTTCACAGAACAGCTGTATTGACTTCTGAATTGGAGCCACTAGATTTCAGTTAGGGGTATCAGAGTAAAGGGGGCTGAATACAAATACTCTTTTCAGATAATTATTTTTAAATTAGAAGACCATTTATCATTTTATTTCCTTTTCACAATTATGTGCCACTTTGTGTTGGTCTATCACATAAAATCCCAATAAACCACATTGATGTTTTTGGCTGTAACATGACAAAATGTTGAAAATGCTAAGGGGTATGAATACTTTTTCAAGGCATTGTATGCTGCTTACGCAGTACACAGCTCATAGTAGCAGACTATCTGCCAATTTGCTATATAGAAATGGTGTACTAAGCACAAGAAATTCTCATTGGAAGGCAGCACTAGAGGCACAATTGCCTTCGCTACCTGCTGCTACCTCTTCTTGGAAAGCCCAGTCTCTACCAGCTTGCTGCTGGCTTCACACATGGTCCCACAACACATACAAGCAATTGTGAAACTTTGGGGATTTATGCATCTACATTGTGGTTATTTTATATATCAGTGACTAGTTGTAGGGTAGCCAATGAATCGGAAGATTTATTCTTGGAATCGTGATGTGAGGTTACACTTTGGCATTTTCACCTTGGGTACTAAAGATCCTTGGTCTGACATTTAATATACCAAATACACAGTACTTTTTAACAAAAATTTTCAACAAATCCTCTTTAATTTAATGAATAAAATTTTGATTTCACTGGTCAATAGCATTTTATTCAGGATACGATGTCACAACCGTTAAAATTGGATCCTGTGAAATGCCACGAGAGAATGTGGATTTCAGCTTGTCTGCATTTTTGAACTGAATAACATCAATATGGTCAGTGAACAATAGGTAAGTCAGTCTGTACACATCATACGGGTTTTCATTAGAAAGACTGATCCACCAAGCATATCACTGTCAGAGGAATCTTCCTTCTCCGAATGACAAGAAGATAATTAGGGTAGGGTTCGTTTTAGGAAAAAATGTCATGTAGAACAGCCTGTAGAGGAAAATAAAATTCTTCAGAGGGAAAGTGTGCCCAAAGTTCAAATTTTAATGAGAAATTTTGACATCTACAAAGACTGCTGTGCTTTCTTTACTGAGCAATATGACTGTTATGAAGAAGGAGGTGGATGAAGGATGGCAACATACACTGTTTTATCTTTAATTGCTCATTTACAAAGCCTCTATGCATCTATAGTATTCATTTATTTAATGTGATTCCATACATTTTTTGTTCCAAATTAAACAAACCAAACTAACCGTTAACACAAAAATAAAGAGCTTTAATGTGTAATGCTGTTGGGAAAACATTATTTTATTTCAAACACAATATAGTAAATTTTTCTGCTATTGATTAAACCATCCACATCTTGGAGAAGGCTGTATGTGCATTGACTTTATAAAGGAGAGGAACAACACGACACAGCATCTTAAAAAGGGACTGCTAGCTGGGCCGCTACATGAAATGGAAAGAAAGGGACACAGCAACCGGCATAGAACATAGAACAATCAGATATTAAATCAGCAAGTCCATCCTATTTGTGGTTTGAAGATCATTTTAGTTGATATTCATGATGCATATGTTCACAATGCAGCATGTTCTATCTTTAAAAAAAATGTAAATATGTATGCATTCATTTCCACAGGCATCTGACTATGGTCCAACATCTTAGATACAGTACATTAACACAGAACAGGAAGTAGGATAGATTTTCAGTAGTTCTTAATCAAACAGTGCATGTAGGTCAGCTTGATAGACACATCTCATGTAGACTGAATTTGAGATGCCCATGCACACCAAGATTTAAAGTAGTTTCCTAATCAAACAGTGCAAGTAGGTCAGCTTGTTAGATACATCTCATATGGACTTTACACATATTATCCCAGCAACCAAAAAAGCCCAGTTGGGTATCCATTTAATATATATATATATTTATGATTGGATTCCCTTAAACTGAGACAAACAGCGAACCACTTAAAGACCCCACAAGACTCACAACGAAACACAGACCTGTGGTGTGCCCTGGTCAGTATGCCAAAAAGGTGGCATACTCAAAGATAAGTAATGGATGATTGTAGAAGAAGGATGTGCAAGAAAAGTGCCCTGAAATGGGGAATGGGTGGGAGGGTATCGCGCACCGTAACCGACAGGGAAGCAGGGGAGTGGGCTGAAAATATACCCCCCCGGACTCCTCCCATAAATTCAGGCCACTATACTGGCCTTCTTATTTATGATCGGAGTCCCTTGAACCAAGACAAACAACGAACCACATAAAGATGCCACAAGACTCACAGCGAAACACAGACCTGACTGAGCCTGACTTTCCACTTTATGCTCTGAAATGGGTACGTTCAGGTTGCCAAATACTACCCTTAATTTATCCAAATTTGTGGGGGACTCGCCAGGCCGTTTGATCAACAGGAAGTCATCTAGGTAGTGAATGACTTTCTGGCATTGTGCTTTGTGGGACAAAATCCAGGTGAGGGATTGTGTGCATGTGACGAAAAGCCATGGACTGCTCTTAGAGCCGAATGTTAGTTTGGTGGCAAAATAATATGAGCCTTTCCACTTGATGCCATGCCATTGCCACAAAGACAGCTCATTAAAGGCGTCCAAAATGTCTGTCTTGGACAGCCATGCACCCGCTCCTATGCTGATGATGCACTGTATGACTAAATCCACAGAAGCGTACTTGAGGGAGAACTCTTCAGACAGAATTACTGAATTAAAACTGGGAATGTGAGTGGAATGAGGCATGGAAAAATCATAAATTAAGCAGAGTATTAGAAAACTTGCCCTTAACTGACTCTCCAAGAGCTAAATGACGGCACAGAAAAAGATCCAAGTATAAAGCCTCGGTTCAGTTCTGTCTGCAGTAAAGCCTCTATGGCTTCCACGTCAGTAGAGGCTGACAGGAGATTTCTGCATTCGTGGGTGGTTTGAGGCAAGGTGATGAGACCGGTATTAAACCCGAAAGTGAATTCCTGTACCAGGAAGAGTGCGAGTGAGGGAGATGGGTTAGAGGAGAGGTAATAACCCAACTATTGTATAAAAATTATATATACTAAAGCGCTGATGTGAATGATTGTATCAAATTGTGAACCAAAAAAAAATATATTAAGATGAACAAATGATGGTGACTGCTGTGTTATGTGCTGATATCCCAAAAAATTTAATATATAAAAAGTTAATAAAGCGCTACCATCAACTTTAATATAGCACAGTGATCCAATAAATAATGTGATCCAATAAAAGATGTGATCCTATAAAAGATAAATAAACTAATCATATATATATGTCCAGTAAACCACACTAAATATAAATTAATTGCTGTTCTTCCAAAATGCTTGTAGATTTCTGGAGATACTGAGAAAAAGTCAGATTCCACTCATATGTAAGATAAAACACAGAAGGACAACGATACCCAAATGATCAGTGTGCAGTCTCTTATGATGTTCACATGTGGTGGATTGCTTTCCTTCATAGATCGATATTGCTCAAACAAAAGAAAAGACATACCTCACTGCACAAATAAATAAACTAAAAACAACATGTGTGTAATAAAACACAATTGCACTCACACATGCCCGACAATAAGATCGCATTTAAGAAGGTCATTTGCCTATATTCAGAGACAATCTCCTCACTTAGCTGTTCCTGCACACACAGCACTGGGGTTACTAGCTCCTCCTACGCGTTACATCACTGGCACGTGACTTTTTCAAGGTGATGGTCATGAAGGGGGTTGAATCTTTCGGAGGGCAAGTGTATATTTACCTATTCTGAAGCCACTCGGACTTCTAGCAATAGCTTCGGTGTAGAGGAGGGACAGCCAACAATGACTGCCCCATAATAAGACTATGGGTGATGTTATCACCCAGGCTATGCAGCTATTGCTGCTGTCTCTCCTCTACACTGAAGCTGGACTTGATCATGTGACCGGACTGGCGTGGCTTCAGAAGTATAGACATCTTTTCTTTTACAGGGTGAATAGAATAGGCTTAGAACAAGGATAGGAACAGATTTGGGCTTTGTTAGATTTTGACTGGAATAATCTTTTAACTTACATAGGTCGTTCAAATTTCACATGTTGGTGGAATTATTCTTCCTCTATGTTAGCTCTTCTTTATTTAATTGCAGGTAAATAGTGGTTTCAAAGCAGAAACAATGTGCCATCATTGAGTTCTATTCACTGATCATTCACTCCGTCTTCAAGCTCACAAGGAGCGATGGCGTCACTGGTATGCGACAGGTTTCTTGAGCGTACAGGCTGCGAGTTACGTGGCAGCCGCGCTCCTTCTTCAAGCTCCTCACCTGCACAACAACTGCGCCCCAAGCCTCGTTCCAAGTCTACCTCCACTGCGGCTGGCTTCTCCACTACACAGCAGTGTTTGTATCGAGCATTGAGCGCCCCGACAAGCAGGAACGGAATGGCAAAACTGATGACCATCCCTATGTTGGGATTTTAAATCAAATGCTTACTGATGACTT
>CM053029.1:550067345-550104745 GCA_028564925.1 Lithobates sylvaticus
AAAGGTATAAGAGGTTTGTTGGAGATGTGGGCTGGAAAAAGTCATGTCTTTTGGTAATGCTCCCTGATCCAACCCTTCTGGACCCTTGTCATGCAGCTTTTACCCAAATTCTAGATATCCCCCTGCCCCTGGACCCTGCTTACTTAGATTGTTATTTCCAGATATTCCCAAACATTCTAAAAATGTAACCAAACATATTGTAATGGCCACCAGGAAAGTCATAACTCTACATTGGTGGACTAATAAGACCCCATCCATGACTCAGCTATTATCTGTTATCGCAGATATAAGACAGATGGAGCACAAGACACTTTGGAATTGTTCTACACAAATGCTACTTTCTCATCTGTAATTCTGTTTGTAAAACAAATAATACTAAAACTAATAAAAAATAGGAGGACTAGAGAGCCAACCCTAACTCTCTCTGGCCAGGCTCCAGAGCCCAAAACAGGAAGAATACAGATTCCTGCTGCAAGACTCATCTTTTTCTGGAGTCTTTTAAAACAGAAACAGCCATAACCTAAATAGTAGATACACCTCCAGACCAATCAACAGGGCATCTATGGTTATCTCTTAAATCTACCAAATGATCAATTCTTCTGAAACAGATCAGTCTCCCAGTTGAATATTAGCTTGTGACCTGCCAGATAACTTTTTCTCTCAGACACTCCATGAGAGTTTATACCTAGACACAGTCACTTGGCTGAAGATAAAGGACATGCAAATGACAACAGAAAGGGATGAGCTTAAGGTTTTGGTCAATAGAGGGTTCAACCCAATCTCTAGCTTTTTCAGGATTCACCTGTATGTTTCCCCCCAGAACCTCCTGTCCTGTTACTGCAGCCAAAAGTGATTCATTTACTGGTTGTATCACTACAGCAAAAAATTGTAATGACTTTCCGACCCACCTGTCAGTTTGTTTCACATAGTAAGCGAGCTAGCAGGTCTTCCAGGTAATACCATTGTCAAAAATAACTGCTGCTTTTATTGCTATTAAAATACTGATGTTATAAAATTAAAGTGAATGTTGTGACCAAAGAACTCCTTTAAGTTCATCTAAATCTACCAGTCCATCTAACACTACCCTCTCCAGACAGTGCTGCTGTCCAAGGGAGTCTCTGTTGCTCCACCATAGATAGAGGAGCCAATCAAAGACAGGAAGTCCTGTTATGTCTCCAAGACATACAGTGAAGGAAAAAAATCTACCCAACAAGACACAGACAATAAAAAACAAAACAAAACCAAAAATGTAACTTGGATTTTAACCATTCCCTACTCTATATAGACAAAAATAAATGCTTGCGTTAACTTTATTAAATATCCTAAACTTTCTAACTTTCAAATTCTAAACGTTTATATAGAATTATGTGAAAAAATTGGGAAGGGGGGATTTTGAGGTGCCTGAATAAAGATAATGAACTATTGCATTTTATAAAATATAACAAATTTTTATTTCAAACATTTAAAAAAGATATAGCAATCTTTTAAAACCTGGTATTCTAGACATAAAAATAGGCAAATACGTTCAAATCTACATTACAACAATATTTTCTCAAAAAAAAAAAAATATCTATAAGTTTATATATGTTTGATTTATTTGTTAATTATATCATTTTTTTTTGTTTCACAAATAAACATACATGACAAACCCATGACAAAGGATTCACAGAGCATTATAGGCTGACTAAGGAGAGAAAATGTTTCCTTCTACAGCCTCTGTCTCTCATTAATTCATAAAGAACACCTGAAAAGTCATATTAAGTGTTTAGTGATTGTGTGGAGTCTACTAGATAAATTGATTATTGTTTCATACTTAGTACTTGTGCAGCATATTCATTTTTTGCATATTTCGGATTACCTCCATCACAGTGCAGGGGATTGCATTTGAACAGGCAATTCCAATTAGTTTTTTAGACACTTGGAAATTTCTTTGATTGTATATCTGACTGTTCTTGCACAGCATTGCAGCATTTTGGGTAGTACGGCATTGCTGAAAGTGTAGCGGCTGCCCCCTCATTCCTGGCATATGTTTGTAAGTAAATACTCTTTAAAAACTAGCCATTTCCACCTACTAATCACTGCCTCTTCCAGCCTACATCTATGCAGCCACAATTTACTATCACAAATGACTGTAATGAGTAATTCTCAGTTATGCTTAATTAGCAATGAGCAAACAAAATTATTGGTGAGATTAATTAGTTAAGAATTGAACATAAATGTGTTTTAGGTGGTATTCTTCTTTGCAAATTCCTAAATGGTGAAATAACATTAGGGAACTTGTCAAGAAGCAAAAAGATATTATTGTTTGCTTGGTCTCCCCGCTGAAGCAGAATTAAACCCAAAACCAAAAATGTATTATATTGCAGTTTAGCAATTCTTAAATGTGGCGTCTGCATCAGTTTTCTTTTTTTCGATTTTTTTCCATTCATGTTCACCTAGTGATCCTGCCGGTAAAGCTGGTCATACATGGGTCAAATTTCAAAAGGATTTTCTTTCGAAAATCTTCTCTAATGCCCCGTACACACGATCGGAAATTCCGCCAACAAAAGTCCGATGAGAGCTTTTGGTCAGAAATTCCGACCATGTGTATGCTCCATCAGACTTTTGCAGATGGAATAAAGGAAAAAAGGAAAAAAGTTCCGATCCGAAATTCCGATCGTCTGTACAAATTCCAACGCGCAAAATTCCTACGCATGCTCGGAAACAATTTGACGCATGCTCGAAAGCACTGAACTTAATTTTCTTGGCTCGTTGTAGTGTTGTACGTCACCACGTTCTTGACGGTCGAAAGTTCATAGAACTTTTGTGTGACCGTGTGTATGCAAGCCAAGCTTGAGTGGAATTCCGTTGTTTAAACCATCAAAGTTTTTTCCGATGGAAAATCAGCTCGTGTGTATGGGGCATTCAAATTTTCGTTCTAATATTGCACCATTACTGGGCCACAGCAATGGCCAATTTTCGTGTGACCATCAAATCTGAGTAATCGAGCATGTTGGAAATTTTTTTAAAGACAAGCAATTTTCTAATAAATGATGGGAGAATTGTGTGAGAAATATAATGAAAAAAAAATAATTCCTGGAAAGAAAAGAAAAATCCTGGCCACAAAAATTATTTTCTGTAGCAGCATGAGGTGAAATTAAAGGCTTGGCTGGTTGAATCTCGAAACAAATGGTGGCATCATGCAATCGTTAAACGCATAAAAATTCAGATTTTCAAAAGAAAATTAATTCGGAATCCGAGCCATGTTTGGCCTGCATTAGTCTGTTATTTTTTAACAATTAAGCTGTCCAGCAAAAGTGGCAATTAAAAAGTTGAGACAAACCTGTCCCTGTAAGCATCACTGACAGGGATGCTTACAATGGTCAACTTTTATTTATTCATGTAAAACCCTTATCCCAAAATGAAAAAAAAAAAAAAGGAAAAGCATAAGGCACCACCTTGTGACCTTATTCTCATGGGCAGCAAGGGGGCAGTTAAGTCAAAGTTTTATTGCCCCTGACCGTCTGCCTGAACACTGGCAACCATCTGCTCACTGCTGTTTATGGGCAATGGCCATGATGCAGTGGTTTGGATTTGCTAAACGTAACCAATGCAAGTCTATGTGACCCTGGCAGAACCCCCCTACAACCTCATACAGTTCATGCAAACGTGGAGTGGTAATGTGGCATTTACAGGGTTTAATCAGATAGTGAGGAGCAGACATAATGCCTCCTCAACCCTTATCAGATGCCTTTTGAAATGCGTTCTATAGGCAGATCACTCTTAACCTCCCTGACGGTATTCCCAAGTGTGGCTCGGGGAGGATTTTCAGCACCAAAAGCGGTAACCCCGAGCCACACTTGGGATCGTATCGCAGGATCCAGGTACAGCAAATTTACCTTGTCCCCAGGATCCTGCGATGTCCTCCCCGCTCTGTGTGTGAGCCGTCCTCCGCTCAATTCATCACAGCGTCGAGCCCTCCGTTCCCTGCGAGCATTGCGATGCACGAGGACGGAGAACGGCACCAAATTCAAAAAGTAAAAAACACAATACAGATTACATTACTGTATCAATTAATTTCACATCCTTTTTGTCCCTAGCGGTTTGTCCAGTGCCCTGCATGTAGTTTTATATTATATATACTGTTCTTTTTGCCTGCAAACTGGAGATTGTCCATAGCAACCAAAAACTGTCCCTTTACATCAAAAGCGGTTTTAGACCAGCTAGAAAATGGTGATAATAAATTAGAATCACTTGCAGAATTGAGTGATAGTGATTTGTGGGAAAATCCGTCATCAAACACTGAAAGTGACGACACACAATTCTGCAACTGAGCAAATTTCTGTGTTTTTGATTTGATTACATTATTAAATAATTTTTTTTATTATTATATTATTAATTTATATAATTATTTATAGTTATTTATTATATTATAATGTATGATTTCATGTTTCAAACTTTATCATACCCGGGATGTCTACTAGACTCTTGTTTGGACAGATTTAAGTGAGTTATTCCTAAGAATTACAGGCCTACAATATAAAACGCCAAATTTTCATGCAAAATAATAAAAAAAATCTGAAATAATCCCCATACACACGGTCGGATTTTCGCATGGATTCTGTCCGATCGGACAATGTTGTTGAAAAATCAGACCGTGTGTATGCACCATCGGACAGTGTACGTCGGATTGTCCGACGGACAAAGTCCTATCTCCTGCTGGATAGATTTTCCGACAACACGGTCCGATCACACCAAATCCGATCGTGTGTACCGTTGTCCGACGGACAAAGTGCTACGCATGCTCAGAAGAAATTCTGTGACGGAAGCGCTCGGTCAGGTAAAACTACCTTTCCTAATCGACACAGCACATTCGTCACGCTGCAATGTTAAAATTTCTTTAATGCAGCGCATTCTCTTTTTCTTTACAATGCAACAAGAATGACATGTTTTAGCTGCTCCTATTCACCCGCACTTTTCACAAACTTAGTTCTTTATTACTTTTTAGGATTTATACACTACATGTTTATTTTTACTCAGATCGTAAAAGAATCTTTGTTATATTTTTAGCATGATTTGTCTTTTTTTTTTTTTTTATTTTTGGGAATACATATTTGAAGGAGATTTTTTTTTTTTTTTTTTTTGGAGGGGGGTTGTGTGTCTAAACTTAGCAAAACCACATTATTAACATTTGTATTTGTTGCTTAAATTTACTAGGAGTTTGTTGGTTGTTGGTGCCCCTTGTTAATTATACTTTATGATTAGTGAAATGTACCTGCCTACTCAAAGAAAAACTGTCATTGTAGAAAAGTAAAACACAATAGTCAATGATTATTTCATATCCAAAAAACATTTATTTAGGTCTCAGCAACAAACCAAAGAGGAACGCAGCCATGGTGAAACTTGGGGAATTTGCAAAGCCTTGGACACCCACGGCAACCATCATTTTTCAAGCTTAGAAAATTGTGGGCCTGAGGAGTACCTATCTAAATAATAAGGGAGTGCAATCTGGTCCTGAAGTCCAAAACATCCGGAACTGCAGCAGATGCCATCTAGGTCCCCAGGCTCTGGTACTACGAGAGGCTCCATCTTCTCTCAGACCAGACTGAATTCAGGTCGTCACTCTCTTGTCTTCCTTGTACTCTTCCTTCCACGATGTGGCTGTCGTGCTGGTGGGGTGGCAGAAGGAGGAGGAGGAGGCGGAGCAAGGTCACTATCGCAAACATGTGTGAGGGGAGTCATCTCCCCAACCATCCCCTCATTTAGGATTTTGAGGATGACATCCTCACACATGCTGCGTTGCCCCGCCTCCATACCCGTCATTTTATTGGCAACCAAGGAGGCAAAGGCCTCCTCGTAGGTGGGTGTGGCATATAGGGAGGCTGAAGCATCTCGTATCAGCTGGAGCGCTGACTCTCCCACCTCCCCCATGCTTTTCGCCCTTCTGTAGGGAAGGCGGAGGGGAGGGACTTGGGAGACAGTCAGGCTCCTACGCCTACCCCCCTGTTGGCTGCCACTACCCACCTCTTGGCTGCCACTAACCCCTGCCTCCTCCTGACTGCCACATTCCACAGCCACCTCCTGGCTGAGGTCTTCCTGTGTATGAAAAAGGGACATAGTTTCAGTTATTTGTTCATCAAACACACACAATTTTCATCTAGTGACTGTTGCAAAATGTTTACAAATAGAAAACCATACAATTCTCAGCCCAGCAGTTTAGATTATTCCCAAAAATGTCTCCAACACTACTGTCTGTTGATATGTCAATCACGTTAGGAACTAAGCAATTGGGGATCCTGAATTAACTGAACATCATTCATTATTCCCAAAAATGGTTACAAAACTACTATACCTGGAACAAGCTGGGCTCCTGCACATCTTCCATACTGGAAGGCCCAGGTTGGTCCTCGGAAGCCTCATCAGGGGTGACGTGCGCGTAAGGACGCGTGCAAGGAAGAGTCGAGAGTGACTTCCTGACATTAGCCTGGTCTTTGAGAAAGTGGAGCCTGTCATAGTACCACAGCGTGGGGACATAGACATCAGCTGCTGCAGCTCCAGATGCTAGGGACTTCCGGACCTTATTGCGCTCCCGGAAATAGGTACTCCTCATGTTATTAATTTTTACTTTTAAGTTCGCCACGGTTGCCGTGGGCATGTTTGGCTTTACAAATGCCACAAGTTTCAGCAGGGCTGCGTACCTCTTTGGTCTGTTGCTGTAGTCGCGGTGCTTTGCTTTCCATAATAGGGGAAATTCCCTGTATTTATCAATGAAGAGGGGGAGAAAACTCACGTCGTAGAAGCCCTCCATCACCTCTGCAAGACACAACAGCATACAAAACAATATAAATAATGTCAGGCTAAACTCTCCTAATCTTCTCCATAAAGAAGCCTCAAGTTCGAATCAGTCTAGGCTAGTTATGTACCAACGTCAAATTGTACCTTCGTTTCTAGCGATCGTCTCGTGCGTGAGCTTTCTCTCCCCTCGTCTCCCAGATCGTGGCTACAACACAGGCGTGTGACGTTTTATATACAGTGTGCATGCGTCAAACTCCGCCCGCCCCTGATGATCTTTCTCGTCTATTCCCCACCCCTTCTCTTTACGGCGCAGTGGGGAGAGCACATGGCGGGGACACAGCAGGTGCGCCCCAAATATCCCACCAACGAGGAGGAGGACGAGGAAAGTCCGGAGGCAGAAACGTCCCGATCCCGGAGCCTGAAATTCAAGGCCTCCAATATGTCATTTGGAGAAATGTTGGAGATGGTGGACATATTAAAGAGGAGCGACTATGATGGGAAGTATGGGCCTTACCTCAACCCCAATGTCCGCAAGGCCAAGATCATGTCTAAAGTTGTGAGAAGGCTGTACAATCATTTTGGGGTACAACAATCCAAGGAGCAACTGAGGAAACGCTGGTCAGACCTGAAACTGAGGGAGGCCGATCAGTACAGAAAGATCAAGCGAATTCTTCAAAAAAGTAAGTAGTTGTGTTTTGTGTTTGATTTCTTGCTTGCATACTGCTCCATGTGGTTTGATTTTTACAAAGTTGTACATTCCAAAATGGCCACTTTCAGGTTCGTCTGTGCATTCGATCGTACTCAGCCTCGATCTTTCTGCCACTGTCATGATCGTGTGTGTGTCCATTCGATCGTACGCAACCTCGATCGTTCGGCCACTTATAATACGAGGTTTGGTGAAGTTTTTATTGAAAGGAAGTTTGTTCTCACTAGAGATGTCATCAAGAACGTAAACCAAATTTATTCAATGTAAAGGAGAGGTCACTCAGTAGCTGTTTACCCATCTGGACTCTAGAGCACTAGTGCTGGGACACCCAAACCCCCTTTTTATTATGCTTTTCCACACATGTGCTCCAGTGGATACTAGAGGGGGGTCTCCATCAGACAAACTTCTACCAAAAAGCTAGTAAGTTTAGCACCTTTACAAAGTGACTACATTCATGTTGTTGGCATTTGTAACTGGCCAAACAAAAATATTGTCCCTCACTTTCAAGCAATGTTTGTCATTTCCTATTTCTGCCCTCAATAGATTGTGTTGCTAAATCTTCCTTTTGTACATTTTCATAGGGGAGCGAAAACTTGGGCCGTCTGAGGAAACCCCAAAACCAACACCTCCCAAAAAAGGGGAAAGAGCAGAAGCAGAGGAGGAGGAGGAGGAAGGAGAGATCATCGAACTTGGAGAACTTGTCACCACAACAGGTGA
Organism: Lithobates sylvaticus; assembly: GCA_028564925.1. Lineage (NCBI taxonomy): Eukaryota > Metazoa > Chordata > Amphibia > Anura > Ranidae > Lithobates > Lithobates sylvaticus. Next base: position 550,075,543 of record CM053029.1, read on the forward strand.
GTGTGGGAGAACACAGCTACTGGTAAGCTAATCAATGTATGGCTGCCTCATTTCCAACACCCGATTTTTGTTTGTTTGTGGTTTTTAGGTGACGTGGATGTTGTGGAAGAAAAATCGCACTTTACCACAGAGAGTGCCCACGTACTCATCGGGGAGATAATGGTCTGCAATAGAGATCTAGATTACATAAAGCAAAACATCAATGATGTTCAACAAAAATTGAAGAACATCATTGATGTTTTAGGAAAAATATGAAAACGCACCAAGTAATTAACACACATTTGTGCCTGCTTCTGAACACATTTGCAACTTAAGAACTGTGTGAAATTTGGAACATGCACACATTGTGTCCACATGTGCTAGCTCCCATCATGGTGGATGAATGACAACGTTTTTTTGGGGGTGCAACCACTTTACGAACTACGAAAGTGGTTGTGGTGAAGGGGTTGCACCCCCAAAAAACGTCCATTCATCCCCATGATGGAAAATGGCACTTTTGAAGCTTCTAGGCATGTGTTTTACCATCTAATGACCATTTTCAGACCCAAATTGTGTGCATGTTCTAAATTTCCACTTTCCAGGGGTGACCCCCCATGTGATGAAGGCAAGATCAAACACACTTTGAACATATAGTCATGTCTGATCTTGTCTTCACTTTACAAAGTTGAACTTTCCTAGTTCCTAGGTTCTGTTTTGCTCCATGCCTGGTTTTACCAATTGCGGAATGTTTGTAAACAATGTTGTAAATAACCAAGATGTTGTCAGTTTGGGCAAGAAGATTGTAAACGCACTTGTGAATGTTTTCCAAGTAAACTTTTTAACTTTTCAAAATGTGTGGCTTCCTTATTTAAAAAACACAATGCATTATGTATCTCAAATGTAAAGGATATGGGGGGCAATGGGTGTTATTTACTAAAGGCAAGTCCAGTTTGCACTGCAAGTTTCTTTTCCAGGGCACTTTTTCACTGCACTTGTAGAGCATAGTGGATTTGACTTATGTAAATGACACCCACAGTGCTTTGTACGAAAACACGGAGCACAGCATTTTTGAGAATACACACATGTCTGACCTGGTGATGAAAAGGAGTATTTTGGGTGTCAGTTATGCAGTACAAACCTTCTCTAGACCAAAGATTAGGTATCAAACACACAACATGAGAATAATCTTTTTGGGAAGAAGAGACTGTTACCTCCTTTTGCCCAGAAAGTGCATTCCCACTGTCGAAGGCAAAGGGAAAAAATTTCAAGGTAAAATAAGCTAAAAAGAATACGGAAATGACAAGAAATCATGGGTTGGTTGAAAAATAAGATTTATTAAAAAATGCCTCTCACACATCGTCAGGCAGAGCAATGGCCCCCCTACCCACAAAGTACTCCATATATTGCTCGCGGACCGCGCGGGCATTTAGAGGGGGCAAGCCTGGACGTGCCACTTGAAGGGCTGTGAGGTCAGCATTTGGAGGGCCCTCCACATCTGGGCCAACGGGCACCACATAGTTCCTGTTATGTCTTTTGAGGAAGTTGTGCAATATGCAACAGGCAAGAACTATGTGGTTCAGTTTGTATTCCGCCAAGTTAATAGCCATCAAGAACAGGCGGAAGCGGCTGGCCAGGATGCCAAAAGTGTTCTCAACAACTCTTCGGGCTCTGGACAGCCTGTAGTTGAAGACCCTCTGGTCTGGGGTGAGGGTCCTCATCGGGAACGGCCTCATCAGATGGGGAGTCAACGCAAACGCTTCATCTGCGACAAAGACGAAGGGGAGTCCTTCTGCATTCTCCTCTGGAGGTGGCAAGCACAGACTGCCACTTTGGAGATGCCAGTAGAACTCCGTGTGCGCAATGGCACCACCATCCGAGATCCGGCCGTTCATCCCCACGTCCACATACATAAATTCATATGTCGCCGACACCACCGCCAACATCACTACACTATTAAACCCTTTATAATTATAATAGTAGGACCCCGAGTTGGGCGGTGGGACGATGCGGACGTGTTTCCCATCAATTGCCCCTCCGCAGTTAGGAAAGTCCCAACGGCTGGCAAAGTGGGAGGCCACAGTCTGCCATTCCTGTGGCGTGGAAGGGAACTGTGGAGTGAAACAAGAAAAAAAAATTAGTCACTTTGCACATAAACATTGCAAGCAGATGAGACAATCAACATCTTGGAACAAGAGCATTGTTTAAAATTGGAGGCTGGAAAGTATTTGCACAGAAAATTAGAGGCTCCCCTTCACAGATTAATCACCCCCCATCAATCCCCCCACTTCTGATGGGCCATTGGCAATAACTAGGGTTTTGGGGGGGGGGGGGTTGGACAGGTAACCCTCTGCACTTCATTGATTGCCAAATGGCTCAATAATGTGTGCTAGTTTGGCCAGACCCTCCTTACTTAACACTATTGGCAGCCCACAGGAAAGATAAAATAACATTTCCCCCCCCCCCCCCCCCCCCCCCCAAAAAAAAGGAAAGCACATTGTGACATTCTGAAATTACCAAGCAAGCTAATAGGAGGGAAAGAACACAAAAAAATAGGAAATGGAAAGTATGGAGGCAGCCCCTTGCACTACATGCTTTGCAGAATTCATCCCTAAAGATGCCCACTATAAAGAGGTAGGTATATAGTGTGTATTGACCTTGGGAAAGCCAGCAGATAGAGGATTGGTACCATCTGACAGAGCAGTTGGGGGAGGGGGTTCCTAATGAGTTTGCCCCCCCCCCCCACACAAAAAAAAAAAAAAAAAAAGGGGCTCTACATGAAGTAAACCACACAGCAAACATTTGTGCATATTTTAGGGGGTGTTTGGGGGCAAACAATACTATGCAGCAGACAAAAGACATTGCTTAAGTGACTAGGCCATAGGTGTCTATTGGGGCAGAAGAGCATGCTGGGGAGGTAAGTGAAGGGAAAAATGCATGAAGGAGAAAAGGGGCACAGCATATTAGAGCATATTGCAATCATGGTAATTAGGGAAGGAGGTCAAAAATAGAAGACATTAGCAAACAGAGCATACATAGAAGGGAATAGTAAAGTAGAAATGTTACCTTAATATAGTCCTCCTGCAGGACCTCGATGATGGCAGAACAGGTCTCTGGAATAATGATTCCCAGGGCCTGGGGAGAGATACCTGAAGAGAACTTCAAATCCTGAAGACTTCTCCCTGTCGCCAAGTACCTCAACGTGGCAACAAGCCTCTGCTCCGGAGTAATGGCTTGTCTCATGCAGGTATCCTGCCGGCTGATAAAGGGGGTCAGCAAAGCCAAAAGACGGTGAAAATCGGGGTCCGTCATCCGGAGAAAGTTCCTGAAATCATCAGGATTATTCTCCCGGATCTCACGAAGCAAAGGCATGTGCGAGAATTGGTCACGCTGAAGCAACCAATTCTTGGTCCACATACTCCTCGTCACTCTGTTCATGGACGGGTCTTGGGTCAAAGCTAAAAGCCCGACACCAATTCCGTGTACAGCACGAACTCGGCGACGAGTATGCACGGGAAACATCGCTCACAAGGTCACAAAAGGTCGGCTGGTCAGAACGGACAAACAGAAAGCACCGATAAACAGCAAGGCCTGAAAGAACGAAATGAATACCAGAAACGAGCAGACAATAAGCAGTGCAAATCAAAGCGTCCTATATCAAGATATAGGCCGCAATGACCAACAAATGCGAACTGACTACACGCACTAATAAACAGATACGCACGACAAGCACAAACTGAAGAGCAGTAACGATCTGAGTCAGAAAACTGAGAAGCGCGAATCTTAAGTCACCAAACTTCGACTAACTCGCGATAAACACGGGATCAGCAGAAGGAGCCCAACGGGTGCCTGACGTGGTGCTGAACTTCCCTTTTCTAGTCTCGTGGAAGACGACCTACGTCACAACGTTCTTGCAGACCGGATATTCCGACAACGTAGTCCGACCGTGTGTACGCAACACCAACATCGGACAAAGTACGACGGACAGGATCCGACCGACCTGGTCCGCGGATAATCCGACCGTGTGTATGGGGCTTTACTCGAGGGCCACTCCAGCTTTCCCCTGACTGCCCCCGACTGCCCCCTGCTGGCCTGACCCAGAGTATTTAAGAGGTGCCCACCCCCTGCCAACCCACTTGCTGGGGATTGGCTGGGGCCCTCCACAATCCTCTTGGCAGCTCCTCCTAACCTCCCTCCTATTCTTCTGGAAGCTTCTCCAAGAATCCAGCAAGTAGGGGGAAGTACCAGAGGTGCTACCCGATGAGTCATCCAGCCTCCCTGAGTCACTCACCCTGACCCAGATTCAACCCAGACTGGCTCTTAGCCAGGCCAAATTTTCCTACACTACAAAACGAACTATGTACAATCTAGCACTCTACACTAGAGGGTGCTATATTTAGAAGGCACTCTACATGTGATCAAGCCCTTAAAGATCGGAAAGCTGCAATATATTACAATTTTGTTTTTGTTTTTATTACCTTTTTCAGTTCCCTTATATGTGACAATGTTTAATGGACGCATGCATCCCATACATCTGGTATTAGCACTATAGAAAATAGTTCCTTAATATCATAATAAAACGAGCCACATGTCATTTTTAATGGGTTATTCTTGTCTTTTGTCCTGAGAATTCCATGATATTTTGTGGCCTCTGCTGCCAAGCTGTTATCTGCAGACATTAATAAATGTTGGCATAAACATTGATCTGGTGGTGAGGGGGATTTCCTCTACTCCTTCATATCTTTAGTTAATACAGAAAAATATTGCTTTAACCCTGCTGCAAGAATAAATCCTAAGAAAAGCCCTAAACCTTTCTGAGCTTTAACCGCCTGACAATCTTTCCTCCCACTTTCTAAAAATCCAGAAATATTCGCAATATGTACACATACAAAATATAGTTTACTCTCTTAAACCTAATGCACGTTTCTTTTTCAGCAAATGTCCGTTAAAATGAGCCCACTATTTAAAATGATCCTTTACGTGAAAAGTCTTCTATGATAAATTTACAGGAATACATGATATTATTGAAAACAACCGAATCATACAATAATTGATGTACATGGTCACCATTTTGCTTCGATTGGATACTAGAATGAAGGTGTACTCATAAATGTAACACATTTTTTATTTTATTTAATTATGCCCTTGAATTAACTCTATCTTTGCTGCATGTCTCCAAAATTACAATGTGTATGTGTTTATATATGTGTTGGGAGGAGAAAGTCCCTTTGAAAAAGTCACACATTAACTGCTTCAGCCCCGGACCATTTGGCTGGCCAAAGACCAGAGCGTTTTTTTAACTGACAATTGCGCGGTCGCGTTACGTGGCTCCCAAACAAAATGTATGTCCTTTTTTTTCCCACAAATAGAGCTTTCTTTTGGTGGTATTTGATCACCTCTGTGGTTTTCATTTTTTGCGCTATAAACAAAAAAAGAGCGACAATTTTGAAAAAGCACATTATTTTTTACTTTTTGCTATAATAAATATCCCCAAAAAATATATAAAAAACATTTTTTTTCCTCAGTTTAGGCTGATATATATTCTTCTACATATTTTTGGTAAAAATCGCAATAAGCGTATATTGATTGGTTTGCGCAAAAGTTATAGCGTCTACAAAATAGGGGATAGTTTTATGGCATTTTTATGAATAACTTTTTTTTTTACTAGTAATGGCGGCAATCAGCGATTTTTATCATGACTGCGGCGACATTATGGTGGACACGTCAAACAATTTTGACACATTTTTGGAACCATTGGCATTAATACAGCGATCAGTGCGATTAAAAATGCACTGATTACTGTAAAAATGTCACTGGCAGTGAAGGGGTTAAAACTAGGGGGCAGTGAAGGGGTTAATGTGTGTCCTAGTGTGTGCTCTAACTGAAGGGGGGATGGGACTGTGCAGAGAAACTAACAGATCGCTATTCATACTCTGTATGAATGGACGATCTATCAGTTCTTCCCTTTAGAGAACCGGAAACTGTGTGTTTACACACACAGTTCCGGGTTCTCCGTGTGCCCCGAGCGATCACCGCCGGGCACTCGCATCGGCTTGGGGAGCGAGCGGGAGGCGCACACACCCCCCTAGTGGCCGCCTATGTTACCAACGTAACATAACGATGATTCGCACAGCCGAGCCATGTTGTCGCAGTACAAAAACAGTAAATAACAAAACAGAAAATTCGCCCTGGGACTTTTGAATGAGGTGGGCACAGTTTGGCCAATAGACGTAGCAACAGTAAATACAGTATAAAATATATTCAAGTAGAAATAGTACATGCATTGATCTCATCAACAAATGCCAATTCATACGGGATACATAAAAATAAAATGATGGTACATATATGTATAAACAATCATATAACACACAGGCATCAAGTGTACACAACGCGTTTCGTGAGACCCAGCTCACTCTTCAGGGGTAGATGCGTCTAAAATGTACCTAGGATGAAGAGATACAAATTGGGTGTATAGCGTGATATTGATACTATAGGTACCGGGTAAGAGGGGCCTTGGTAAATAAATCCCATACTCCCCACTAGACATCACCAAAACAGCAGATGTATAGTCCCAGACGGCGGCAGCAGGTGTCTTGTCAGGGAGCTAAGGAGGCGGAGCCAGACATGACCCCACCCAGGGCCAAACAGAGGAAAAACACGGCACAGATAGAAATTGTGTGTCCCTAATGGTCTCACTGTGTCCATGGAAAGTATTGGCTGTAAACATAAGTATATATGTCAGACAATCTAAAGTCACTGAGTAAAGTAAATACATGGTACTGTATATGTATCTATGTAAAAATGAAAGACCTGAGCCAAGGATGGTAGGGACATGGAGACTGCAGGGGGAAGTGGTAAAGAGATACCAAAAGCTGATAAGAGTGACAGTGAGGAAATAGCAAAAGAACAAAGGAAGAAAAAGAAGTAGAAGATAAAATGAAGTGCAGATTTATAATGGAACCTGTGATGTCAAAGATAAGCTCAGAGTGAGCCATGTGAAAACATGTGAGTATACCTGAGTAGAGTGAATGTATATATGTATGGGTGGTAAGTCACAGCAGTGCACCCCTCAACTCTGCACTCTGCATGTAGTGAACCCCTCAACCCTGCACTCTGCTTATAGCGCACTACTCAACCATTCACTCTGTACATAGCGCACCCCTGCACTCTGTACCTAGCGTACCCCTGAACCCTGCACTCTGTACATAGTACACCCTCAATCCTGCACTCTGTATGTAGCGCACCTTTCAACTATGCACTCTTTATATAATGCGCCCCTCAACTCTGTACTCTGTAAATAGGGCACCCCTCAATGTTAGTGCAGTTTGGCCACACCCACAATTTGATGCAGAGGTAATGATGTACAGTAACCTCTAGCAACCAATCAGTAAGCAATAATGGTTTGCAGTAACCTCTAGAAACCAGTCAGTGAGCAGTAAAGATGTGCTGTAACCTCTAGCAACTAATCAGTGAGTGGTAATCATATACTGTAACCTCTGACAACCAATCGCAATTGCTGCCTAAGCTGCTGCAGTAAACTCATTATTAGTCTAGCTGCTAATTACTGTATGTCTCAGAGTGGGGGGGGGGGGGGGGGTGGGTAGGATAAAATGTTTGCCCAGGGTCCAATTAATATTGAACTTCCTCTCTGATCGCCTAGGTGAGCCAAGCAGAAGTGGAAGCGGGCACCTGACAAAAAGAGAGACCCTCTCACATAACAGAAAAAAAAACTTAACTAGGGATTTTTAATGATAGTTTTGTTGTGATTAATAGTGAATCTTTGTAGATGCATTCATTGGCATAATGTTTGTCTATAACTTAGTATAACCAACATAAAGACCTGAAGGGCATATTGTACACCTGATCATGTATACCAAAATAAAGGATTTATAGGAGAAGGTGCCTTTTATCTATATTGGTCCTGCAAATCTGATATTTGTACCCAGTCAGTGGCATATATACAGGATGTGTGCAGGTTTCACACCTTCTCTGCCTGTGTGGATGTGATGTTTTGTTCTGATGTGTCCAGTGAGCTTAGCACACTAAGTTGTTTGAGGTTTGGCGGCTGTTGGTATGCCATTGATGTGGGTCAAGTTTATAACAGTTATACTTTTTCATGTATGTATCGGTACCCCCATGGGGGCTGCTGAGTTTGTTCATTACCTTTTGCCAGACTGCTCCGCATCCGATCCCCCATGCAATTACATGGCACCAAACAGTCAAGACTTCGGATTTTTATACTTCTTTATTTTGGGTATAAATCGGTGGGCTATTCAGTAGGGTATATGAGATGCCCCATTCGACCCCATTTTCAGGTTAAAGGGTATTAATCTGTAGCCGTGGCTCTGTTAATTAAGTCCCTTATAGCGATCCTTTCCTGGTTCCATTTCTCTCTCTCTGACGCAACACTTCCAATTTGGACAGATTACTCTGAATAACACTGTGGGTGTTGAACTCAAAGTCACAGGCCATGCTGCCTATTTCCATGACTTGTGTTGTCAAACTCCCCTCAGTCCTGGAAAGTGCTTGATACTGTGGTCCTTGGATACACAGTATGAAGTTCCTGAGTAGCTCTACTGGGTTTGCACTCCCGTTGCTCTCTCCCAATCAACAGTCCATGTTCTACTCACAGAAAGTTGATTACCCAGTCCTCTTCCTCCGCTTAGCTCCTACTTTCTCCTCCTCTGCTGCCCTGGTATTCCTCCAGCGCTACATGCTGACTTCGTCTCCAGGAGCCAGACTTTCGGCCTCCCTGCACTCGCCTCCGGCTATCCGGCTCCGGGATCTCTGAACTCCCAGGCCTCTAGCCTCTGAACCTCCGAACCTCTGAACCCGTCCGGAGCATGTGTCCTCCCCTTTTAAGAGAGACCTCCCTATTGACCATATGAAACCACCATCGGTTAGTTTTCTCACATGGGGTTTCCTGCCACTCAGGTCTCAGCCCATTCTCTCTCTCCAGCACACTCCACTGTTAGGTGTAGGCGGCCACACCCCCCTCTATTCTGACACTCCCAACCCTGAATCCACAACCAGGCCTAGCAAAAGGACACGGCCCTGGTTAAATTTGTGTGTCCATATCCTACACTGTCAAAATCACCACTAAGCACCTACCTAAAAGTAGAGGGCGCTACATGTATAAAACACGTTTCTTACTGTCAGTTCCGAAGACCTGAAGAAGGGTCCAGCATGCTTCTAAGGCCTGCACTACAATCTGTTTAGTTGGCCAATAAATAGAATCAACTGAAATCCAAGATTTGACTTTGTAGAATACCTATTTCCAAATCAACGGGCAAGCATCTAACAGGGGAAGTTGTAAGCAAACATTATTTTATGCCAAGATTTCTCTAAATAAAGCTTCTTTAAATATCACTAATTGAAAGCATAATTGCTTTAATTAAAAACAGGTTTATTGCAAGTGAAATAGAGCCTATTGTGCACCATTTGGAGATTACAAGCTATTACTCCTTAGTAATAAAGAAATGCAATCATAACATGAGACAGATTGTGCACCTATTGTTCTAATATTGCTTGATTTTTTTATAGTGAACCATGTACTGCCAAGGTGTTCAAATCATCGGACAGAGAAATAAACATATGCTGCCATTGAGTACCTAGGGCTTGGAATGTTTACTTAATATTGAAAACATGCAATATTTAGGGTCACGCAGTATTTCCTAAGGGGGAATAAAATACAATATAGAGAGTTGTATGTAAAGTATTTAGAGAACAATAATGATGAAAGAATTTAGTTTGTCAAATTGATTATTGGAAAGCATCATAGAGGCATTAGAACCCAAATAGGAAAGTTAAGTAAGAAAATTACAGTTTTAAAAATGAAAATCAGTAAAATCCTATCATCCTGTCATCAAATTCATAAAGGCCATCCTATTGGAAATGTAAGATCATACATAACAGAAGTAAAACTTGCTAAACTTTATATAATTAATAAATTCTCAGGATAGCTAAAGTAGTTTGGGCTCAGATTCACACCATGAAGCAGTCTTCTATGCTAATAGTCCTCTATGCTACTAAAGGAAAGGTAGACTTTGTAAGGGAATTTCCCTTTAGCTTAGTGATTGTGGTGAAAATTCTCTTTGCAGTTGTCTAACCCTGGGGTTTAGTGAGGGAGCTTCTCACAAATTTACTTGCCAACAGTAGTTATCTTCCATCATCCAATCATGTGCAAACAAAAATACTGTTTTTTTTTTTTTTCTTGCCCATGATTGAGTATTTTTTGTGTTGCAAAGTCTCTGGCCTTGTCCAGTCCCTGGCGGTGATCGATTGATAGAGATATATACATTTTTTCCTAAGTTTGGCCTTGTTACACTTTTCTCTTCTACGACTAGGTGGCCGGGTACTTGGTGGTACTAGAAGTGAGAAGGGCAACCCAAGGTCAGGTTATGAGTATATGGGGTATCTCAGCCAATGGGCAGGGGTTTTCTTGAATCCCTTGGCCTGCTGGGAGAGCCTATATATTTGGGTGAAGTCAGGTGATCTATGTTCTGTGCCACCTGGACGGCTGTCTGGGTGGACTTGTGTCGTACGCCCCGGGCTGCTGGGTCGGAGATTGGGACTATCCTGGGGGCATCAGGCTGCTGGGCTGTGTGAGGGCATATCCAGAAGTAGGAGGGCAGAGCAGCATTGGGACTACGGCTTGCAGTCCAACCAGAAGTGACGGTTCTGCTGGCTGGAGAACCTGCCAGTAGTTGGAGGTAGAAGGGTAGCTGTCATCACAAAGGGACCAACCACCTTTACCAGGCAACACAGTGAGTAACTGAAGCAAGTACCGGAGCCATTTTCTTACCGAAGGGGCACAGGGGAGAATCTGTAAACTTAAGGCGGTGATCGAGTCAGGGACCCAACCCATGGAGGAAACGCGTGCAGAGCAGCCTTGTGAGTCAAGGCAGGTACCTCGCTGGTTAGCAGGGGTGAAGCTTTAGAAGTATCTGAAGTGCCAAGCTAGGGACCCAGCAGGGAAGCGTGGGTGACGCTTGAGGGGATACTACCATCAACCTTGGAGGAGCTCAAGGGATATAGAGTCAGTGAATCAGAGGGTCTAGTGAGAGACCAGGAGCTCAGTGTTGAAGAACTACAAGAAGCAGTTGAAGTGGAGCTGAAGGAACTGTTATGTTTGAGTTAGGAATTGTTAAAAACTGTTACCATAGGAGACAGCATTCCTGCAAGTGCAGATGTGGCTTCTTGCTGGGGCCTTTCCCTGTTCAGCTGTCCTCCTATTGAAGTCTCTGAGTCTGCCAATTGAATTAGCAATTTCTAAGGATGTCCTGGCCCTAACCCTCTTTTCCCCAAAAGTACAAAAGAATTGTTAAGAGAAATAAAAACCTCTTTTACATCCAAGAAGTGTCTGGCGCCCAATAACGTTGCCCACCTTGCACCCACTATGCCTCACAACCCACCACATACAGAAGGATGTCAACTATCTTTGGCTTGGAAAGTTCTCATTGGACTGGACAAGGCCAGAGACTTTGCTACACAAAAAATACCCAATCATGGGCAAGAAAAAAAAAATGTATTTTTGTTTGCACATGATTGGATGATGGAAGTCAGCAGAGCTTTACTTAATTTGCTAAGCAAAGTGAACAGACGATTTGCCTTTAGGAATTAAACTCTAGTGTGTCTATTTGATAAACACTGTATAGGACTTCCTTTGGGGCATGATTGGTACGTCCCTAGATTTTTCTTATCCTAGACTTGTTCTGATAATTCCATGATCTTAAAGCTGAAATAAAGGGGGAAAGGGAATTTGGGACTTTGAGTGAAATTACGGCCTGGTAGGGTCGTGTATTTCCATCCCTATCAAAGTGATATGCAATTGAGCACGCCGGCAGGAGCCAGCGGGCAACAGAGAAGGGGTTTTGGGACTTTAAATGAAGCTCATGGTTTGCAACACAGCAGTAGGTGGATTAATAAGTTGTTTAATAATTCATATACAACAATGATAACAAAGATATTCATGATAGCGCTTGACAAAACACATGGGCCAAGTAGTGACACTGGGTACAGTAATCAACATACTTAATACCAGTGTCATGTGACAAGACAAGTAAATGAGTAATAACATTGATAAAAACAGCATTTGCTAGATAAATACAGGGGACCACCACTTGCTGAATGAGTAAACAATTATTGCACAGTAATGCCTGCATGATCTCTGGCCTAAAAGTTCCTGAAATAAGGAATAATCCATGTATAAAGATTGAAGTATGTGGTTGGGGGGTCATTCAAGTAGCTCGACGCGTTTCGTGGTTCAGGACCACTCATCAGGAGCAGACACGCCATATTTCTAAAATTGAATAGATATATATGTATAAGTCAACATAGTAAAGGTGGGTGTAACAGGGACAGTTAAATCCCCAAAACGGTCTTGGTACTCACTAGGTATATAATTGGCAGTAAGGGCTGGTGGAGATAGGCCATCATGGAACATTGCAAACCGGGAGCTGGGGCGGGCAACCCACCGCGGCGACCATACACAGGCGTAAACTGGGGAAATAACAGGAACACGAGGCACTCAGGAGAGATGAATGGCAAATATATGTAAAAATAGAATGTCATAAGAGGGAGTGACAAGATGTGAAGAAAAGAAATTGAAAAAAAAGAAGGAGGGATTGGACCAAAGTCCAAATGGGTGTAGAAGTGACCAGAGTAAGATGACTGTGAAGTAAAGAGGTGGTGAGTGATAAAATAAAATAATTGAAATAAAGCATACGTGTGAAAATAAATTCACCATAACCAGGCAAGTGTGAGAAACCGAAGTGAGAATGAAGGTGGCTGGTGTAGTGCAAAACTACCTGATGTGGCGTCACAGGGAATGTAGTGCAGTGGAGCAATCCATCTCCCACAATAGAGTGTCCCGAGTGCCGCATCCCCCCAGCATGACAGGGACGCCCGTAAATAGGCGCCGCCGCGGGTAAGCCAGCCCACGTCACGAGCGCTAAGGCCGAGAGCGGGGGAGGAGCCCTAAGCCGGTTACCGGCATCGCACCAGCGACGGCCTGAGCCACCCCGCCATGCCCGCGAGCATGGAAACAGCAAACGCAGCGGGCGCAACCGCGCCACACAAGGCGCAGCACGTCCGCCGCGGGTGTCGTGACGTCGATGCGCAGTAGCGGAGCCCCGCCCCCCCAATTCCTCATTCACCACAGAGGAGGGGGGGAAGGAGCCCGCCAGTGCACATCGCAGCTCCCGGAAATGCAAGGACCGGATGAGCCCAAAAGTAGACCAGACCTAAAGGGATAAATAATGGGATAAACCATTAAAATGAGATGGTATGTGGGTGAACAGGGATAGAGACAGGGGATTATAGCGGTACTTGATAAAGAGAGAGACACTCGTAACTTTTTGTAAAAAATTACATCATTATTTATTTAACAAGAAAAAAATATTTAGACACACAGAAAGAAAAAAATACTACATATAATTAAAATTAGTCCATCAACCGGACTGAGGTCCACTTAAAAATGGGGAAGGAGGCCTCAGAAGCGATTGAAAAACCATGCACATACAATATTTTATGGAAAGTTGGTTAAAAAGGTCTATACTACTGTATAGATCATAGGTACAGTGAAGCTGTTATGTGGAGATGACCGACATGTTTCGCCAAACAATGGCTTCTTCAGGGTCACTGGGTCAGTCTGTACCAACAAAGATGGGTCTAATAGAGTACAGAGAAACAGAAATTATTATACATATTCAGAAAAATCATCATCATGGCCAAACAGCGTTCATAATACATGTCAATTCTAGGCTATACACATGCCTATAAATTCCACAAAGGCTTGGACCCTCCCAGTCTTGGCAAGAAAGAGCGATACGTACCACAGAGCTAATGTCAGTACCAGGTCTAAGTCGCAAAAATGGTCATGTGCATATACCTATACGCGAGGGACTGCCGAGGACATATAGGGAACCTGGTAGGGAACAGTAGGTGAAATAGATACAAATTAAAAATGGCTTCAAACTCAGTTGATTGCCATACATGGCTGACATAGCCTATGGTTTACAAAACTTACCAATATATAAAAAAAAGTTTTTTAAATAGGGAGCGCCAGGTGATAGGGACTGCGATGAGGTCTAGATGGAATAAATTATGGACCTCTGTTAAGAGAAAAGAAGAGAGGATGAAGAATTTGAAGAAGGTCCAAACAAGGGACCAAAATGCTAATACTGAATACAGAAGGTGGGAGCTTACCTGAGAGTGACACACCTGCATTGCTTAAGCTAGGCAGGAAAAGCCCATAGAAGGTTTTAGAATAACATTAAGTTTATGGGAGGTAAAACCCATCCAAGGGTAGATGTATGCCCGTAGCTGAGAAGAGAAATATATAAGCCAGTTCAGGACTAGGCATTATGAGTTCAAAGGTTATAGTGAAAAGAGGGAAAGAGGTTTTTACAAACCTAATGCAACAAACGTCCGGATAAACTGGCGCTCCTGTGTCCATCACCTTGAATGGTGTGGACAAGCAGGCTATATAGGTCCTCCACACCTGATCACGGTTGTCTGTGATTAGGCGGCGGGCAAACGAGCCTCCCGCGCATGCGCATTAGCGAAAGCGCGCTAGCCTACAACTACCACAATGCTCATGGGTGAGGGGGTGCGCGCGCAGCTCACAGCGCGCGCAGCACTGGCAAAACTAGACTCACGAGCCACCCTGAGGACAGATTATGTACTGAGGGTGGGAAGCAACATCGATCACTAAGGCCCGATGCGCTTGATACATTGAAAAAAAGGGAAATAACCAATTAGTTCAAGGAAGGAGAGATGGAAGGAGAGCTAGCTGATCCAAGATTGAAAAATGAACAGGGGGAAAGATGGGGCATGGAGGCAAAGCGGGCTACCAATACATGATCGCAGCCCTGGGGTGCCCAAACAGAACCCAATGCGGTCAGATGAGGACATGACTAGTAGTGGTGACACGAAAGACGTGGAAACTGGCAGCAAAGCCGCACCAGTCGCCAAATTAATGCCAAGGAAGAGGACATGGGAGGGCAACACATGTGGAAAATTAGGCAGAGGGAGCCGGGATCCGAACTTCCCCAGTAATAGTAGGGTCCCTATTGTAATGACATGTAGGAGAACTGCGCCGGCCATAAAACTGGCAGTCAATTATCTAAATAAGAATGTATAATCGAAAAAATATAATTATTGAAAAAATTGAAACCAAGAAGAATAAGTTATGCATGGCAAGGTGATAAATCAATTAAAGTCAAATTTTAATTGCATAATAATTATAATGCTGAATATATGTATATGTAAATATAACGTTTAATACATGTATTCAAAATAGACACAGAAAAAAACAAAAAAAACATAAATCGAGGCTGCACAGGTGCCCGGGCGCCCCCAGAGGGCCAACCACACAAATGGTTTGGACCAGAGGCGCGACATGGGAGGAGCCCATGCATATAGAGAAGTATCAATAGACTAGAGCAAGAGAGAAATATATATATGTCATAATAGGCAATTTGAAGGGGTATATTAGTGAGAATAACCAATTAGAAAATTCATACTGAGAAAAGGATGTAAGATAAAACACTGTACAGTCACCAGTTATAGAAATGATTTGAAACTAATATATTCGTTCAGACCAGGGAATTGAACAGCATTGAGATTGTGTATCCATCTGGTCTCAAGCTGTAAAAGCTTTTCATCAATCCCCCCTCCTCTAATGTGCGTCTCGACATGCTCAAGTGCCGAGAAGCGTATATGTTGGGGGTCAAAATTATGTACTTGGCCAAGATGCCTATTAATGGCCGTGGTGATGGTGCGTTTAAGGGTGGGTTTAATGTGATCACGGATACGGACTTGAAAGGGCCGTTTGGTTTTACCGATATAGAAGCATCCACAAGTGCATGTGGCAAAACTCAACTGACGCTCAACCAGTAAGATTGATCACCCGCTTTTCCTCCATGCACACCCACATTCGTGAGGTAGTGAACAATTTTTGGCCCTTACTTCTAGCCGATTCTACAGTCAGTAAATTTATAGGTACGCGCCCTGATATCACCTATAAAAGGTGTCCCTCACACCGAGATCGTCTCACTAGAAGCCACCATGCCCCGCTTGTGACCCAGACACGTCGTGAGAATGGCACATACCCTTGCGGGTCATGCGGCATATGCCAATTTATTGTAAACTCCAAGGTCACTCATTTACCTGACGGATCCTTCCATCAAATTTCACACCATGTAAACTGTAGAACAATAGGTGTTGTGTATCTTGCCACATGCACTTGTGGATGCTTCTATATCGGTAAAACCAAACGGCCCTTTCAAGTCCGTATCCGTGATCACATTAAACCCACCCTTAAACGCACCATCACCACGGCCATTAATAGGCATCTTGGCCAAGTACATAATTTTGACCCCCAACATATACGCTTCTCGGCACTTGAGCATGTCGAGACACACATTAGAGGAGGGGGGATTGATGAAAAGCTTTTACAGCTTGAGACCAGATGGATACACAATCTCAATGCTGTTCAATTCCCTGGTCTGAACGAATATATTAGTTTCAAATCATTTCTATAACTGGTGACTGTACAGTGTTTTATCTTACATCCTTTTCTCAGTATGAATTTTCTAATTGGTTATTCTCACTAATATACCCCTTCAAATTGCCTATTATGACATATATATATTTCTCTCTTGCTCTAGTCTATTGATACTTCTCTATATGCATGGGCTCCTCCCATGTCGCGCCTCTGGTCCAAACCATTTGTGTGGTTGGCCCTCTGGGGGCGCCCGGGCACCTGTGCAGCCTCGATTTATGTTTTTTTTGTTTTTTTCTGTGTCTATTTTGAATACATGTATTAAACTTTATATTTACATATACATATATTCAGCATTATAATTATTATGCAATTAAAATTTGACTTTAAGGTTCTTATTGATTTATCACCTTGCTATGCATAACTTATTCTTCTTGGTTTAAATTTTTTCAATAATTATATTTTTTCGATTATACATTCTTATTTAGATAATTGACTGCCAGTTTTATGGCCGGCGCAGTTCTCCTACATGTCATTCCAATAGGGACCCTACTATTACTGGGGAAGTTCGAATCTCGGCTCCCTCTGCCTAATTTTCCACATGTGTTGCCCTCCCATGTCCTCTTCCTTGGCATTAATTTGGCGACTGGTGCGGCTTTGCTGCCAGTTTCCACGTCTTTCGTGTCACCACTACTAGTCATGTCCTCATCCGACCGCATTGGGTTCTGTTTGGGCACCCCAGGGCTGCGATCATGTATTGGTAGCCCGCTTTGCCTCCATGCCCCATCTTTCCCCCTGTTCATTTTTCAATCTGGGATCAGCTAGCTCTCCTTCCATCTCTCCTTCCTTGAACTAATTGGTTATTTCCCTTTTTTTCAATGTATCAAGCGCATCGGGCCTTAGTGATCAATGTTGCTTCCCACCCTCAGTACATAATCTGTCCTCAGGGTGGCTCGTGAGTCTAGTTTTGCCAGTGCTGCGCGCGCTGTGAGCTGCGCGCGCACCCCCTCACCCATGAGCATTGTGGTAGTTGTAGGCTAGCGCGATTTCGCTAATGCGCATGCGCGGGAGGCTCGTTTGCCCGCCGCCTAATCACGGACAACCGTGATCAGGTGTGGGAGGACCTATATAGCCTGCTTGTCCACACCATTCAAGGTGATGGACACAGGAGCGCCAGTTTATCCAGACGTTTGTTGCATTAGGTTTGTAAAAACCTCTTTCCCTCTTTTCACTATAACCTTGGAACTCATAATGCCTAGTCCTGAACTGGCTTATATATTTCTCTTCTCAGCTACGGGCATACATCTACCCTTGGATGGGTTTTACCTCCCATAAACTTAATGTTATTCTAAAACCTTCTATGGGCTTTTCCTGCCTAGCTTAAGCAATGCAGGTGTGTCACTCTCAGGTAAGCTCCCACCTTCTGTATTTAGTATTAGCATTTTGGTCCCTTGTTTGGACCTTCTTCAAATTCTTCATCCTCTCTTCTTTTCTCTTAACAGAGGTCCATAATTTATTCCATCTATACCTCATCGCGGTCCCTATCACCTGGCACTCCCTATTTAAAAAACTTTTTTTTATATATTGGTAAGTTTTGTAAACCATAGGCTATGTCAGCCATGTATGGCAATCAACTGAGTTTGAAGCCATTTTTAATCTGTATCTATTTCACCTACTGTTCCCTACCAGGTTCCCTATATGCCCTCGGCAGTCCCTCGCGTATAGGTATATGCACATGACCATTTTTGCGACTTGACCTGACCTGGTACTGACATTAGCTCTGTGGTACGTATTGCTCTTTCTTGCCAAGACTGGGAGGGTCCAAGCCTTTGTGGAATTTATAGGCATGTGTATAGCCTAGAAATGACATGTATTATGAACGCTGTTTGGCCATGATGATGATTTTTCTGAATATGTATAATAATTTCTGTTTCTCTGCACTCTATTAGACCCATCTTTGTTGGTACAGACTGACCCAGTGACCCTGAAGAAGCCATTGTTTGGTGAAACATGTTGGTCATCTCCACATAACAGCTTCACTGTACCTATGATCTATACAGTAGTATAGACCTTTTTAACCATCTTTCCATAAAATATTGTATGTGCATGGTTTTTCAATCGCTTCTGAGGCCTCCTTCCCCATTTTTAAGTGGGCCTCAGTCCGGTTGATGGACTAATTTTAATTATATGTAGTATTTTTTTCTTTCTGTGTGTCTAAATATTTTTCTTGTTAAATAAATAATGATGTAATTTTTTACAAAAAGTTACGAGTGTCTCTCTCTTTATCAAGTACCGCTATAATCCCCTGTCTCTATCCCTGTTCACCCACATACCATTTAAATTGAGATGAGGTACATGTTTAAATTGAGTATCCCAGGCCTCCCTCTCCACATTAAAATGAGATCATATTGACCAGAAACATAGCGTGTCAACAAAGGTAACCGGCTTAGGGCTCCTCCCCCGCTCTCGGCCTTAGCGCTCGTGACGTGGGCGGGCTTACCCGCGGCGGCACCTATTTACGGGCGTCCCTGTCATGCTGGGGGGATGCGGCACTCGGGACACTCTATTGTGGGAGATGGATTGCTCCACTGCACTACATTCCCTGTGACGCCACATCAGGTAGTTTTGCACTACACCAGCCACCTTCATTCTCACTTCGGTTTCTCACACTTGCCTGGTTATGGTGAATTTATTTTCACACGTATGCTTTATTTCAATTATTTTATTTTATCACTCACCACCCCTTTACTTCACAGTCATCTTACTCTGGTCACTTCTACACCCATTTGGACTTTGGTCCAATCCCTCCTTCTTTTTTCAATTTATTTTCTTCACATCTTGTCACTCCCTCTTATGACATTCTATTTTTACATATATTTGCCATTCATCTCTCCTGAGTGCCTCGTGTTCCTGTTATTTCCCCAGTTTACGCCTGTGTTTGGTCGCCGCGGTGGGTTGCCCGCCCCAGCTCCCGGTTTGCAATGTTCCATGATGGCCTATCTCCACCAGCCCTTACTGCCAATTATATACCTAGTGAGTACCAAGACCGTTTTGGGGGTTTAACTGTCCCCGTTACACCCACCTTTACTATGTTGACTTATACATATATATCTATTCAATTTTAGAAATATGGCGTGTCTGCTCCTGATGAGTGGTCCTGAACCACGAAACGCATCGAGATACTTGAATGACCCCCCAACCACATACTTCAATCTTTATACATGGATTATTCCTTATTTCAGGAACTTTTAGGCCAGAGATCATGCAGGCATTACTGTGCAATAATTGTTTACTCATTCAGCAAGTGGTGGTCCCCTGTATTTATCTAGCAAATGCTGTTTTTATCAATGTTATTACTCATTTACTTGTCTTGTCACATGACACTGGTATTAAGTATGTTGATTACTGTACCCAGTGTCACTACTTGGCCCATGTGTCTTGTCAAGCGCTATCATGAATATCTTTGTTATCATTGTTGTATATGAATTATTAAACAACTTATTAATCCACCTACTGCTGTGTTGCAAACCATGAGCTTCATTTAAAGTCCCAAAACCCCTTCTCTGTTGCCCGCTGGCTCCTGCCGGCGTGCTCAGTTGCATGATCTTAAAGCTATCACCATCAAGGGGGGAGTTAGGACAGTTCCAGCAGTGAACCTCCTTTCTCACTATCAGCTGCTGAAACCCCCCAAGACCCCCTGTAGATGCCAAAACCATAATGCCAAACAGCACAGATCAACTACGGCTGTGCTTTTTGTAAACTGGACAGCCTGCCCACTGAAATGGATTAGCAAAACTTTTTCATTCTGAATACACTGCAGATCTAAATGCCCACAGCCTCATTCAGAAGCCTTGTGAGAACTTTCTTGTATATCAAGTTAACAGTTCAGTATTTCTTGCATAGCATAAATCCCTATTTGTAGTCATAGTCTTCACTTGGAAATGCGATAATACTAACTACCAAGGCCTGAGGTGTGCCATGGCCTGCTGGTCGGTATGCCTAAAAGAGGGCATACCCTGAATGAATATAAATTAAATAATGAAAGTATGGGGGAACGGGTGGGTGGGAACCCGGAAATGATCCGACGACAGATTGATGGAGGAGGAGGAGGGATATATAGCCCTCAGACTCCTCCTACAAATCCAGGCTAGCATGCGGCCAGCCTTCAAACTTGTAGTCAGAGTCTTCACTTGGATATGCGATAATACTATCTACCAAGGCCTGAGGTGTGCCATGGCCTGCTGGTCGGTATGCCTAAAAGAGGGCAAAAATTAGACCCAAGTAGGTGTGATGTGAAAGCAACAATGAAGGGCCAGCAACAGCCATCCGCCCAGAAAGGAGTGAAAGCCCAGATGCCTTCAAAAGTGGATTATGTATGAAACATGGAGGAACTCCAGTGCCCCATGTACCTGACGATGAAAGAAGGGACCCCCTGTTCGGGACCCACAAAGTTGCCTCCTCCCCTGACGAATAACCAGAAAAGGGGGTTTGGATATGAGCCTAATATGGAAGGTAAACCAGGACATGAGAACGAACTGCTCGTGGTGAGAGGATGCATGGGGAAGCAAGAAAGAGCTGACCAGAGGAATATTACATAAAATGACGTATCCTTGAATCCGTTACCGTTCCAGCGGAACAGTAATGTCCACGAACCCCTAGCTTGTCCCTCTATGCTAACATGGAGAAGTTGCGAGTGTAACAAAGGGAATTGCCTAGAGCACGAACTGGTAACTGAGCCAAGGGTAGGAGACAGGAAGTCTGAAACGCCATGAAAACCTGTCCGGTAACTGGTAGCCGGGACTAGAGAACATCCCTGACTACCTTAACATGGCTTAGAGAAGGTGAGTTGCAAAAATTGACAGACAGACAGGAGTTTGTAGGGGCTTGAAATGCTGGTCACTTGATAGTGTTGGCAGATAGCCAAAAAGCAGAGGCAATATGCAGCGAAAGCCAGAGACATGAACCTGTGCAATCTACCCATCCTTGTAGAAGCCCTCAAAATTCTCTGGAATAAGAACCATGGGCCAGATTGATCGCATGTGACCAGGCTGACCCCTAGTTCCATGCCACTGAAGAAATGCCAACATCGGCTGCAGGTGCCCGGAGAAGAGCAGGAGCCGGGATTGCCGCTGACACCTCTGCTGAGCGGGCTGAGATCACCTCCATGCTGCCTAACAATTATAGCATGGACATGAGAGCGTATTAAGTACCGCATGAACCTGGGTTAAGAATCATGCATAGAAACCTGTGCTGTGCTGGTGGATGGAAGAGGTTGGGAATAACCACCTAAAATACTGCACCCTCCAACTGAGGCCGAGAAAGGGGTATACTAGTGATGAAACTCAGCTATGAGTTTGGTATGGCCCCCATCCCAAATGATGGGGTGCTAACATGCGCTGAACCCCCATGCGGCGGTGGAGGGATGAATGCGAACTGGCCGCTTCCGAAACGCACGACAAGCCCTGATCTGCTGAAGCACAACTGGAGAAATGAGAACAGACAGACAGACAATCTACCCACGAAACAACAATACCCCTATGTACCCGACAAGTATGAGGATGTGGGTGCAGAAATTACAAGACCAACAGCGCGTGAATGTGAACCTAATGCTGACACAAACCTAGTGTATGTAGTGAGCGAGCCCGAGCAACCTGCAGCGCCAAGACAGGTAATTAAAAACGAACACTCAGGGCTAAGGTACCCACAGACCGTAGTGGGTAGTAGTAAAGGTATGGTGAACGTGCACGTATGACGTATGTTATACGGGCGAGAAGATTGTGGGACGACAATCAATTAAAAACGAAACCTCAGCCCGTATGGGTCCGTAGACGTGACAGACCCTGGATGTGAGCCCTAGCTAACAGAAATGCTAAGAACAACAAGAATGCTACGAACGAAAAAACTATGACAGAACAACAGAGGCAGATAGCAAACAAACCCTCAGGGCTAGTGTGCCCACAGACCGTGGTGGATAGACGTACAAGTGCGATGAAATGAGCATGCAACGTATGACGTATGGTATACAGGTGAGAAGATTGTGAGACGACAATCAATTAAAGACGAAACCTCAGCCCGTATGGGTCCGTAGGCGTGACAGACCTGGATGTGAGCCCTACCTAACAGAAATGCTACGAACAAAATGCAATGGCAAAAACAGACAGGTAGCAAAACAACACTCAGGGCTACTCTAAGGAAACACAAACTAGAGAAAAGAAAACAGACAGCCAACCCGTGAATAAAAACAACCGGTGCAAAATGACAAGACCACCAGCCCGTGAATGTGACCCTTAACAACCACCCTTGTGTATGCAATATGCGAGCCCGAGCAACCTGCAGCGCCAAGACAGGTAATTAAAAATGAACACTCAGGGCTGATGTACCCACAGACTGAGGTGGGTAGTAGTAAAGGTGTAATGGTGAACGTGCATGTATGAATTATGGTATACTGGCGAGAAGATTGTGGGACAACAATCAATTAATGAAACCTCAGCTCATGATTCACCGTATGGATCCGTAGACGTGACAGACCCTGGATATGAGAACTAGCTAACAGAGATGCTACGAAATGAAAAGCTAAGACAGAAACAGACAGATAGCAAGCTGAAACCCTCAGGGCTAGTTTATCCACAGACCGTGGTGGGTAGTCGAGATGTTGTAATAAAATGAACGTGCATCGTATGACGTATGTTATATGGCGAGAAGATTGTCGTCAAACATTTAAAACGAACCCTTAACTCGTATGGATCCGTAGACGTGACAGACCCTGGATGTGAGCACTAGCTGACAGGAAAACTATGAACAAAATGCTACGGCAGGACAATGCTACGAATGAAAGCTACACAGGAAAAGCTACGACAGGAAAAGCGCTACGACAGGAAAGCTACGCAGGAAACTGCTGCGACAGCAAAATCGCTACAAATGAAAGCTACACAGGAAAATCGCTGACAGGAAATCGCTATGAATGGAAGCTGCACAGGAAAATCGCTACGAAAATCATTCATGACTGAAAAGCTATGACAGGACAATGCAATGAATGAAAGCTACATGGGAAAATGCTGCGACAAAAATATCGCTACGACAGGAATGCTACGTCAGGACATATTACGAATGAAACTACACGGGGCAAGCTATGACAGAAAAATGCTATCGACGAAAACTACATAGGAAAGAACTATGACAGAAAAACGCTACGACAGAAAAGCTCCAAATGAAATGCTGCGAACAAAATGCCATGACAAAAATGCTATGATCAAACTGCGACAGGAACGCTGTGAACAACAAATGATGCTGACAGATTGTAGAAACCCAGCTACGACAGGCAAAACGCTATGACAGAAGAAACGCTATGACGAACCCACTGTGACAGGATCGCAGACCATGCTGACAAAAACTGCTGTGACTGATCTGCTATGACAGAAAAAGCCATGACCTAACCACTTTGACTGACTCACTGCGTCTGGAACCTGCTCACGACAGCACCAGTTATGACTGAATGTGCAGTGACAGGAACACTATGACTGAACGCCTGCTGCCAGCACCTGAGACGCCAGTACCTGCTGTGACTGACATGCTAACAGCCCCCCCCCCTTTAGCCAGAACCCACCGGACTTGAACGCTATGACTGGACATGCTATGACCAAGGCGCTGAGACCGGATGCGCTGACCGATCCAAGCTAGGACGCACCCGCTAGACTGAACCCGCCAGACTGGACCGTGCCAAGGGGGGTGCACTTGCCAGGCACTGTATACGCAGTATGAAGCAACAGCCTGCAGGGTGGACAGTTTGTATGGTAAATCTGTTAATCCTCTGTCAATCATGTTCACATGCTTCAATCCCATTCCCAGCTGCATGCATGAGGTACAATGTGTTGAGCATGAATATGGATATGAAATGTAATATGTTCCGCCTGTATATTGTACAGTTTACAATTGTAAAAACTTTGAAAATAACTGGAAGCGGTCGACTGGAGGGAGGAAGCTCCGTCCCCATCCGACAGCCAGAATACACAGGCCCCCCCTGCACCCGACCACTGCAAACACTGGGGGAAGTGAATGGCCGGACGAAACCCCCCCCCATGCTGGCGTGACTTAGGGGGGGGGGGGGGTAGGGTGGACACCCCCCGGTGGGAGCAACTGAGAGACAGGCGGCACCCCCTCGAAGATGCCACATAAGAGCCTGTAACGAGGTCCTCCATGTCACCGGGTAACGGGCGGCCGGACATTGCCCCCCGGTGGGAGCATGGGCGGGCGGCCATCCCGTGAAGCCGGATCGGTATGGGGAGAGAGGAGCTAGCGGGGCAGGCGGGCGGCCGATCACCCCCCCCCCCGGCGTGAAACACCGGGAGAAGCGGGCGGGCGGCCCCCTCGGATGACGGATCTGTGTGGGGAGAGAGCACGAGAGCGGGACGGGAGGCATCCGGAGCAGACCTCCATTGATTCCCCCCTGCCCGCACCTACCATGACTGCGAGCACCGAGATGAGACCCCCTGCAGCCTCCCGTGCTGCCGCTCTTCTAGCCGAAACCGGAAGTGACGTCTCAGCTGACCCGGAAATGATCCGACGACAGATTGATGGAGGAGGAGGAGGGATATATAGCCCTCAGACTCCTCCTACAAATCCATTCAAACTTGTTACTTGTTACTTTTAAATGACTTATGCCATACACTTGCTGTCCCTTCAAACAGTATTATGTATAGAGGCTGTTTTAATCTCTTCATTGTTCCCTCACTTCCATCACAGCTCCCATAATCCCTAGATAGCAGTTGTGGAACTCTAGGTAAAAATCGAGTTTACCTACTTTCACTTCACTTCCTTCAGACATTCCTTCCTCATTGACTGGAATTCATTGTTTTTTTTTTCTGTTGGCTGACCTCAATAGAAAAATAGTAATTATTCCAGTCAATAAAAAACAAAATAATAATTTCAGCCAGTTGGCAAAGGAGAAATGATGTCTCTAGAACCAAACAGACTTAACAAAGATAATTTTTAAGATAATGTTGATTTTTAGAAAGATTTTTCACTGCTGCTATCTAGGGACTGCTAGGGAGGTATGACATAAGAAATAGACATGTGCATGAGGAAAAAAATGTGTTTCCTTTTGTTTCCTTTAGATTTGTTAATCTAGTTATTTCGTTTTGTTAAATTTGGTTGATTCGTTCAATTCCTAATCGGGATTCATATTCAGCATTCGTATTCGGAATTTGTATTTGGAATTTTTCTAATTTTATTTGAATTCTTTTTTTTCAATTAGAATGCGGCAAAGTGAACAAACAAAAGAAAAATCTTCATCAAATGATTACAATGACTCTTTAAATGACCTTTGGCTTAACAAAAGCTGCATTATTTTGAAATGGTACTCTAATAACACACACAGTCTTTGATTTCAGAAATATGTCTACAGTTCGAATCCGAATGAAATTCGATGTAAAATTCGATTTGAATTTCAATTGGAATTTTGGAAATTCGTACAAATTTAGTTTAGTTATTCAGAGCCTTCGGTAAACTTTGTTTATACTGTATTTTGGATATTTGGAGATATCTGAATCTCCGAATAGCGAAAAAATTTGTCCGAATATTAATTTGAAATGAAACGGACCGCACATGTCTAATAAGAAAAAGAGCAATAAAGGGATTACAGCGGCCTTACCTTACAGGTACTTTTAGATGAGATAGCAAGTGGAATGGCATAAGTGATAACAATGGTCACCAGGGGAATATTTGCTGCATTATAAATATAGTGAATTATCTTGAAGTTGCGCAGGAAATGTGATCGAATGTAAATCTGGTGAATGGACTAGCTGGTAAATGTTCATAATTATACCTGTATTTTTTAAAGGCTCGTTACCATCAATCATATGGAATTGATTTTAAAACCCATTCCTTACACCTTTATACACCGAAATAGAATAGTATGATAATTAATATGATAATAAAGATATTTATAATTGGAAATAAGATTTGAAATTATTAAAATGTTATACCTTCTCTATAGCTTGGTAGGTGAGAATGACCTATTTCTCAATGATTGTGCTACATAAGCTTTTGATTTATTCTAAACAAAGTCTGTGTACCGTCTGAGCTAATAACTGACACAGTATCTAGGCTGCTGGAGTAGGGTAATACTGTCAATTAACAAAATGTTATATTTTTTATTCATGTAATCCCTACAGGACCTTTGTTAAAAAATAAAAATAAATACTCACTGATGTGTTCATACAAGAGGTAGGGAAGTATTACAGCCCACCAATTCTGCCCTGACAGGGAGAATAGAATTAGAAATAAGGTTAAGGTTTTCTGTTGCTAATTCTTCTGGATTTGCTGGATTTGTATGATTTGTACATCACAAGGGTAGCACATTTGCTAAGTGGTTAGCACTTTTGCTAGTAGCACTAGGGTTGTTGGTTTAAATCCCAACCACGACACTACCTGCTAGAAGTCTGCATGTTCTCCATGTGCCTGCATGGGTTTTCTCCAGGTCCTCAAAGACATGTAGGTTAATTGGCCCCAGGACTGTTTTTAAAGGCAGGGCAAAGGGTGCAGCTGCCCTGGGCCCCATCATTGTTGTGGGGCCCAAAGCAGCTGCCTCATACTTGCCAACTATCCTAGTTTAAATTCCCTTATCCCTTGAAGTTTTAGTCCTGTACTGTGTACCGATATCTCAGTTTAAACTTCTGTTGCTGCTGCCCAGCTCTGCCCTTTTGCCATGTACAGATGACTCACCTGCAGACCCTGTGGTCACATGTAAATAACCTGCATTGATATGTAAATAGCGGCTGCAACAATATGTAAATAGTCACGTACCGCGGCATTGATATGTAAATAGATAAATTGGATCAGTTCTCCCAACAGTAATGCATAGAAACATTATTGGGGTTGATTTACTTAAAATATAGCTAAAGGAAAAACTTTTTTTAGTTTTGGATAGTGAAGGTGGACTAAAACACCTGTTGAGTTTTTTTTTGTTGTTGTTTGTGCCCCCATTAGGTAGATTCACCCTCTCTATTTGTCCTGTTTACCATTATCATTGAAAGTAAAAGTGAAAGAAAAATCTCAAATTTGTCCCCAGAAAAGTTATAGAGGGGAAATCTTTCAATGGGGACACAGATGGCAAAACAAAAACTGATAAGGGCTATAACCCCCCCTTAAGCCTCGTACACACAATCAAATTTTCCATAGGGAATTGTGTGATGACAGACTGTTGGCCTAAAATCCGACCGTTAGTACTCTCCATCAGACAATTGTTGTCCAACTTTCCACTAACAAATGTTGGATGGCAGGCTAGTAAATTTTCGGCGGACAACGATCTGTTGTCAGATTTTTCTATTGTCTGTACACAAGTCCACAAGAAACAAGTTGAAAGTACAAACACGCATGCTCTGAATCAATGCTCACCAAACACGACATTAGCAGAAGGTGCCCAAACGGTGGCGCTCAAGAACTGAAATTCCTCGTAGTATATCACTATGTTCGTGTTTGTTGGCCGACAATTGTGTACCGTTTGTATGCAAGACAAGTTCCTGGCACACGCCCTTCGGACAAAAGTCTGATGTTTTGTTGGCCAACAATCTGATTGTGTGTACGAGGCTTTACTCTATCCAAAATTAAAAAAAAATTGATAAAAGGTGATAAATAAAGATATATATAAAAGAATCAGGACCTCCTTACTCCTGCTGGGGATCCTTCTAGAGATTTATATAGTAGAATGAAGACCTATTTTTTCCTGTTGGGGATCCCTCTAGTAATAGCTAATGATTCATTTAGGGGATTAGGACCTTTTTTTTCCTGCTGGTGATCCCTCAAGTGATAACTAAAGATGGGCTCAGGCGTGTTCCCAACTCTACATGCCCGTGACGCCAGGAAGCTGACACTGTGCATCGCTAATCACAGGTGGTGAGACATTTCCCTATCTGTGCAGCCGGGGATCCGGAAATGTCTCACTGCCTGTGATTAGCAATGCGCAGTGTCAGCTTCTTGGTGGGCGCGAGCACGTGGAGTTGCGAACACGCCTGAGCCCATCCTTAATTAGGACCTCCTTCCTCCTGCTAGTGATTTCTGCAGGGATGCACCCATGTTTTTCTGATTGCCTGGCCACACTGTGTACTTATTTTGCAATCTGAAATAAGCCCCCATGACGGATGGTTGTGCAGATTGATGAGGCTACGGTTACCTAAAACAGTCACAATTGACCACTTCCTTCCCCTCCCAAATTAACCAGCCAACACAGAGTCTGGAGTCAAAATGGCCAAAGCAACCTTTGTTTTATTATTTCAAACAATTGAAATACAGAAATTCCATAAACAAGGAATGCATAACTACATACCATACATAACCCCTTAACAAAAAAACCTCAGTATAATCTTACCCGGTCTAAAGATCTTTGAAGGCCTATTTTCTTTTTACCAACCGGTTGTATCTATCACCCATGAAAAGCCCCCAGCCACAACTTACACAGGCTCGGGGACAAGTACCACTTACTTACTACACAATACAACCAACTTAAAAACCCCTGATGTTACCATTGTATTATTATTAGAGGAAGGGACACCCATACCTCCAGATGGGCCCAACCCCCCTAATTCTCCAGTATTTTCTCCAGCACCGCCTTCAAAGATCCAATAGACCACCCGCCGCTGCAATGACAAGTAACAAAAGAACCCACAAATTGAACAGTGAGGAAAATCTAAAACCCCCTACAGATCCCACCATAGAATCAACCACACC
>CM053029.1:550105205-550123699 GCA_028564925.1 Lithobates sylvaticus
CGGTGAGCGTAGTAAGTTCAGGACTTTTCGCAGTGCATGTGAACTGTTTTTTGCACTACAGCCCCGAACATTTTCTTTGGAGTCCACCAAAGTGGGCTTTGTGATCTCCCTGCTCCAGAACGACCCCCAACTCTGGGCCCACCGTCTGCTTAAACAGGAGGCCGCGGAACTTGCTCATCTAAATACCTTCTTTGATGAAATGGCCCGAATGTATGAGGACCCGCAACTCTGTGCCACGGCTGAGACTGCCCTCCATGCTCTACTCCAAGGGCGTAGGCCCGCCGAGGACTATGTTGCTGAATTCAGGAGATGGAGTGCTGATACCAGCTGGAATGATGCGGCCCTCCGCTACCAGTTTCGGTTGGGGTTGTCAGATCCCCTCAAGGATGAACTTGCTAGGGTTGGGGTTCCTCCAACTCTTGAGGAGCTCATCAACCAGGCTATACAGATCGACAGGCGCCTACGCGAACGACGGTCTGAGAGGGCCTCTGTTCCACCTCGTCCCTCTTGGATGCTGCCAAAGGTACCCTACTTTCCTAGGGGTCCACCGCCGGGTCGAACCTCTGCCTCCACCGAAGGAACTAAGCCCATGCAGTTGGGTGTGCTTCGCCCTGCTCTCACTCCTGAAGAACGGCTGAGACGCCGTCGGGACAATTTGTGTCTATACTGCGGGGAGCCAGGGCACTATGTGCGAACCTGTCCAGCCAAGACCCGCAAGTGGCGCCCTCCTTCAGTTGACCAGATAATGGCCGTTACCGATGCCTCTTCTCACCTTGCTCTCTCTATTTTGTTACAGCTTCCCGGAAAGAACATTATGGTCCCCGCCATTATTGACTCTGGAGCCTGCAGTTGCTTCATGGACTCAGACTTTGCTACTGCCCATAGCATCCCCTTACGGAATAAGGCCCAGGGACTACAGATACACCTGGCCGATGGTTCAGCCATTAGATCCGGGCCTGTCACCCTAGAAACGCAACCTCTGCCGGCATGCATAAATCATCTCCATCAGGAGTTACTGAGTCTGGACATTATTTCTTCCCCACTGTTCCCGGTCATCTTGGGCATGCCTTGGCTCCGCGCCCATAACCCCTGCATTGACTGGTCCACCAAGGAGATTACCTTCTCCTCTCCTTACTGCTCCCAACACTGCCTTCCACGGACCGACGCTCAGTCAACTACCTTGATGTGTTTGGACAACGAGACCCATCAGCTGGTCCCCAAGGCCTACCACTCTTTTTTGGATGTCTTCAGCAAAAAAGGGGCAGAGACCCTTCCTCCTCATCGGGTCTACGATTGTCCCATTGAGCTTCTCCCTGGAGCTGAAGTTCCCTTTGGGAGGATCTTCCCACTATCCGAGCTGGAGCTCTCCGCCCTTAAAGACTATATTGATGATAACTTACGAAAGGGCTTTATCCGTTCCTCCACGTCACCTGCCGGAGCCGGCATCTTCTTCGTCGAGAAAAAGGATCATTCCCTTCGGCCATGTGTCGATTACAGAGAATTGAACAAGGTGACCATCAAGAATCGTTACCCCTTGCCGTTAGTCCCAGAGTTGTTCCAGAGGCTGGGGGCAGCGGTCATCTTCACCAAGTTGGACCTCCGCGGGGCATATAATCTGGTACGCATCCGAAAGGGCGATGAATGGAAGACCGCCTTCCGTACACGATTCGGGCACTTTGAATACCTTGTGATGCCCTTCGGACTCTGTAACGCCCCTGCCACGTTCCAACATTTCATTAATGACATTTTTCGAGACTACTTAGACCTGTTTGTAATCATCTACTTAGATGACATCTTAATCTTTTCTTCTTCCCTGGACAGTCACCAACAACACGTCAGATGCGTGTTGGGGCGACTGCGGCAACATGGTCTGTATGCTAAACCCGAGAAGTGCGAGTTTGAACAACAGAGCATACAGTTCCTGGGACTCATCATCTCCATCGAAGGCA
This sequence comes from Lithobates sylvaticus, assembly GCA_028564925.1. NCBI lineage: Eukaryota > Metazoa > Chordata > Amphibia > Anura > Ranidae > Lithobates > Lithobates sylvaticus. The sequence goes on from CM053029.1 coordinate 550,107,155, forward strand.
TTAAGATGGACCCCCAGAAGATCTCCGCTATTCTAGACTGGCCTGCACCGGTGGATAAAAAAGGGGTACAGCGGTTTGTGGGTTTCTCTAACTTTTACCGAAAATTTATTAAAGGTTTCTCGGCCATCATCTCCCCCATCACACAATTAACCCGACAAGGGGTTCGGTTCCAATGGACAACCGAGGCCCAGGCCGCCTTTGTCGCCCTCAAGAAACTCTTTACTTCCGCCTCCATCCTAAAGCACCCCGACCCGGCTCTCCCATTTGTCTTGGAGGTGGACGCATCGGAAATCGCAGTCGGGGCGATACTATCCCAGAGACAAGGCCCCAAGGCCCTCCTGTTCCCCGTTGGGTTCTTCTCCCGTAAGTTGACGCCCCCTGAGCGGAACTACGACGTGGGCGACCGAGAACTGTTGGCAATCAAGGCGGCATTGGAGGAATGGCGGTACCTGTTGGAAGGGGCGGCCCACCCGATTCTCATATATACAGACCACAAGAACCTGGAGTATCTGAAGGCCGCCAAGAGACTAAAGCCACGACAAGCCAGGTGGGCACTGTTCTTCTCCCGGTTCGCCTTTCATGTTACCTACAGGCCGGGCTCCAAAAACACCAAACCTGATGCCTTATCACGGATGTTCATCGATCCTAAGGAGCCCAATCCACCTGACACCATCCTAACCGCTGAGAACTTCCTACTTCTCCATGAAGATCTGTTAAGCCGGATCAAGCAGGCGTCCAGGGAGGACCCGCCGCCTGCTAGGCCAGAAGTCTCCGCCAAGGATGGCCTATTCTGGTCCGGTGGTAAGATCTTCGTTCCAGAAAGTCTCCGGGTCACTATACTTGGGCTATGTCATGACCATGTACTGGCCGGACATTTCGGCATAGCCAAGACCACGGACCTGGTCCAGCGCACTTTCTGGTGGCCCCAACTGGCAAAAGACTGCCAAAGGTATGTGGAATCATGCACTCGCAACAAGAGCTGCAGGACCAAATCTTGGGGGCTACTCAAACCCCTACCTGCTCCGGAAAGGCCGTGGAAGCTAATAACCATGGACTTCATTGTGGAACTTCCCCCCTCCGAAGGCCATACGGCCATCTTTGTGGTAGTGGACCGGCTGTCCAAAATGGCCCACTTTATCCCCATGAAGGGGACTCCTTCGGCACCAGAGACGGCTCAGGCCTTCATTGCAGGCATTGTCAGACTTCACGGGATTCCAGCAAATATCATCTCGGACAGGGGCGTCCAATTCACGTCTCGATTCTGGAAGGCCCTCTGCAACTCCCTTGGCATTGAACTATCTTTATCCTCTGCTTACCACCCACAGACGAACGGGCAGACAGAAAGAACAAACCAGACTCTTGAGCAGTATCTGCGTTGCTTTTCATCCTTTTCTCAACAGGACTGGCTCTCTCTGTTGCCATTGGCGGAATTCGCCTACAACAACTCCACCCACTCCACTACCAAACAGACTCCGTTCTTTGCCAACTATGGTTACCACCCATCATTCCTGCCAAATTCTGTACCAGAATGTGCCGTTCCTGCTGTGTTTGAGACCGTGGACTTCTTTTCAACCAACAATAAAGTGTTGCAGGAAACTATGACTCGGGCACAGAATCTTAATAAAGAGGTCTTTGACAGGGGCAGACGGGGGCAATTGGTCCTGGAGCCTGGAGACAAAGTATGGCTGTCCACAGTGAATCTCCGACTTACTTGTCCTTCCAGGAAGTTAGGCCCCAAATTCTTGGGCCCCTTCGCTGTGAAGCGGAAAATCAACGAGGTAGCATACGAGCTGGAATTGCCAGAGTCACTTCGAGTACACCCGGTCTTCCATGTTTCACTCCTGAAGCCAGCAGTCCCCAATTCTTTCCCTGGGCGATCTACGGATCCCCCAGCCCCGATAATGGTCAATGGGGAAGAGGAATTCGAGGTGGAGACAATTGTGGACTGTCGAAAGAGAAATAACCAGATACAATACCTCATCAAGTGGAAGGGGTACGGTTCTGAAGAGAATTCCTGGGAACCTGAAACCAACTTGCATGCCGAGCATTTGATCCAAGCCTTCAAGAAAGCTCACCCAGAGAAGTGTTCCCAGTTGGGCATCCGGAGGCTGCCCCTTGGGGGGGGGCAATGTAAGGAAAGCTCTGCTGGGCCTAGTGGTTCTCCACCGCTGCGATTGCGTGTGCGGGCTCGAACGGGTGCGCGGGCTACTGCGCATGCGCGGAATCGAACGGGTGCGCGCGCGCGGTCTCGGACGGGCGCGCGCACGGTTACTGGCGCCAGGCGGGCTATTTAAACCAGCCATCTCCATGCAATCCTTGCTGCCTGATCTACAGCGTTCCGTGTGTTAATCCTGTACTTCTCTGTATCTGCACCAGTGACCCGGCTTGTCTACCTACCTGCTCTGCTTCCTGCCTGCCCCGATCCCGGCTTACCCACGACTATTCTCTGGCTTATCCCTGGCTTATCCGCAGTGTGTCCTCTGTTACCAAACCCGGCTTGTCTGACCTACCTGTGCACCTGTCCTGTAGTCCGCTGCATACCTGCCAGTTCCTGTTGTCTGCTGGTTCCTGTAGTCCGCTGCATACCTGCCAGTTCCTGTTGCCTGCTGGTTCCTGTGGTCCGCTGCATACCTGCCAGTTCCTGTTGTCTGCTGGTTCCTGTAGTCCGCTGCATACCTGCCAGTTCCTGTTGCCTGCTGGTTCCTGTAGTCCGCTGCATACCTGCCAGTTCCTGTTGCCTGCTGGTTCCTGTGGTCCGCTGCATACCTGCCAGTTCCTGTTGTCTGCTGGTTCCTGTAGTCCGCTGCATACCTGCCAGTTCCTGTTGTCTGCTGGTTCCTGTAGTCCGCTGCATACCTGCCAGTTCCTGTTGCCTGCTGGTTCCTGTGGTCCGCTGCATACCTGCCAGTTCCTGTTGTCTGCTGGTTCCTGTAGTCCGCTGCATACCTGCCAGTTCCTGTTGCCTGCTGGTTCCTGTAGTCCGCTGCATACCTGCCAGTTCCTGTTGCCTGCTGGTTCCTGTGGTCCGCTGCATACCTGCCAGTTCCTGTTGTCTGCTGGTTCCTGTAGTCCGCTGCATACCTGCCAGTTCCTGTTGTCTGCTGGTTCCTGTAGTCCACTGCATACCTGCCAGTTCCTGTTGTCTGCTGGTTCCTGTAGTCCGCTGCATACCTGCCAGTTCCTGTTGTCTGCTGGTTCCTGTAGTCCGCTGCATACCTGCCAGTTCCTGTTGCCTGCTGGTTCCTGTAGTCCGCTGCATACCTGCCAGTTCCTGTTGTCTGCTGGTTCCTGTAGTCCGCTGCATACCTGCCAGTTCCTGTTGTCTGCTGGTTCCTGTAGTCCGCTGCATACCTGCCAGTTCCTGTTGTCTGCTGGTTCCTGTCACCTGCTGTCTGCTGGTTCCTGTCACCTGTTGTCTGCTGGTTCCTGTCACCTGCTGTCTGCTGGTTCCTGTCACCTGTTGTCTGCTGGTTCCTGTCACCTGCTGTCTGCTGGTTCCTGTCACCTGCTGTCTGCTGGTTCCTGTCACCTGCTGTCTGCTGGTTCCTGTCACCTGTTGTCTGCTGGTTCCTATCTTCGCTGGTCTAGTCCGGAGGTCCGCCTACAGCTGCTGTTCCTTCCAGACACTCGTGCCTCCTCTGACTTCTGCGCCCCCTGTCCCCATCTCCAGGGGCCGCAAGTCTGGGACGTAAGAGAGGTCTCCCACTGCAATCCAGACTCGCCACTAGGTACGTGACAGTCTACTTCTGGTTGACATCCAGCAGTGAATATCCCTCTTTTTTGATACCAGGTTATATTTATTATTATTATTTTTTTATTTTTGATGGTTGAACGATACATGCGTGGGTGGTGGGTGATTTTGATTGCTGTTCCGCCCTTAATGATGCTTACCATTTACACCTTGTTTCTATGTGTCCCAATGTTAATGTATGTTTTTATCATAGATGCACACTGTTCTCCACAAGTGAATGCCCCTGAAGAAAGGACACAATCCTGAAACGCGTCAGTCCTAAGCTCTTATCTGGAGATAATATCAGTGTCATTTTGTATCTATCTATGTTTTGATATTGTTCTTAATCAGTCAATTGTATTGTTTAATCTACATTGACTTCTTATCATAAGATTTAATAAATTACGTTACTATACAATTGTTTTTTGTACCTATGTTTAGTTGCCTTCAAAGTCGCAATCCTCTTTGGGGGACCTCTTTCTACATATCCATGCATGGGATGGTGGCAACGCTCCAGTCCACTTTTGGTGAAACCTCTTCATTAGTAACTATGGGGAGGATTTACTATAACTGGAGAGTGCCAAATCTGGTGCAGCTCTGCACAGAAACCAATCAGCTTCCAGATTTTGTCAAAGATTAACCACTTCAGCCCCGGAAGGTTTACCCTCCTTCATGATCAGGCCATTTTTTGCAATATGGCACTGCGTTGATTTAGCTGACAATTGCGCAGTCATGCGACGTTGTACCCAAAAAAATTTGATGTCCTTTTTTTCCCACAAATAGAGCTTTCTTTTGGCGGTATTTGATCACCTCAGTCGTTTTTATGTTTTGCGCTAGAAACAAAAAACGACTGACAATTTTGAAAAAAGAAAAAAAAAAAGTTAACTTTCTGCTATAAAACACATCCAATCGAAAATGTAAAAAATCTAATTTCTTCAGTAATTTATTCCAATATGTATTCTGCTACATATTTTTGGTAAAAAAAATCCCAATAAGCGTATATTGAATGGTTTGCGCAAAATTTATAGCGTCTACAAACTATGCGTCCAACCACAGCGGGAGCAGGTCGCTGGTGGAGCACGTGCACGCCCCAGACCCAGTGCATGAAATCACGTACAGGTACGGGATTTCCTGCAGGAGGGCCAACCTGACACAATATATCTGCGTTTGGCGGTCCAGAAGTGGTTAATAGAAGTTGAAGTTAGAGGCTGATTGGTTACTATGCACAGCTGCCCCAGATTCTGAGTGCCCCAGTTTTAGTAAATCTCCCCCTATATTTTTTTGAGCCCACAAAAGTGTTGCTTGAGAGAGGTCGAACTTGTGTACACACGCTCGGAAAATCTGATAACAGACATTTCTTGGCGGAAAATTTGAAAACCTGCTAGCCATCATTTGTCCACGGAAAATCTGACAACAATTGTCCGATGGAGCATACACACGGTCGGATTTTCCACCAACAGCCTGACATCGAACATTTCCCGTCGGAAAATCCAATTGTGTGTACACAGCTTTTCTCTCATCTCCGCTCTCCAGAAAAGGAAGTTAAAGCAAATCTATTCAGGGGGCACAAGGAAACACAAAATAACCTAAAACGGTTTCAAACCTTCTCTACTCTATCAAAATTGTTTTTTAAAAATTGGCTATATATACACTTTGTGGACTATGTATAAAATATAATGTTTTCAGAACCACAATGAGAAAATATACTGCATTTTAGCCATTTTCCATCACAGGAATTCATTTATAATAGAAAATACAGGAAAAATTCATCCAACCTGCAGGAATGTGTGTGACATCTATCCAATGAATGATTTAAAAATGGCACATGTGTTATAGGGTATCTTTGTTGCAGTTTTTGTAGTGCCGGTATTTTTCAAATTAATATAGTTCCACTTTTCCATTTATTTTATTTTTTTATAAAGTACATCTACCAAGCTAGCTACACTCACCAGACACTTTATTAGGTACACCTTGCTAGTACCAGGTTGGACCTGCTTTTGCCTTCAGAACTGCCATAATTCTTTGTGGCATATATTCAACTAGGTGTTGGAAACATTCCTCAGAGATTTTGGTCCATAGTGACATGATAGCATCACGCAGTTGCTGCAGATTTGTCGGCTGCATATCCATGATTCAAATCTCCCATTTCACCACATCCCAAAGGTGTTCTATTAGATTGAGATCTGGTGAGTGTGGAGGCCATTGGAGTACAGTGACCTCATTGTCCAGTGGTGAGATGATTTGATCTTTGTGACATGGTGCATTATCCTGCTGGAAGGAGCCATCAGAAGATGGGTACACTGTAGTCATAAAGGGATGGACATGGTCATCAACAATACTCAGGTAGGAAGTTTTTTCCTTATGCTCACTGCAAAGTGATATCTCTGGCATCATACACAATGCCAATGTGAGAGTCATATTGCCTTCTGGTAAGTGCACTACCATTAGGCTGGTGATGTAATGCTATGTTTTAATACAATTGTATATACGGTATACGTATTCTTAGCTAATGTTATATATAGATAGTTATACACTAATAATCACGTTATATGATAGGTACAGTATATAATAGGTCACTTAGAAAGCACTCAATACAGGATGTCTTTTTTTTTCTTCCTTCCATAAAGGTTTGTTTATAGTTTTACAATATGTATCGCTAATCCTCACAAGAGCCACTGGTTTGTGGCCCAGGTACTTTTCCCACTAGCGTAGTGGCGGCCAGGCCAACAGCAACATTCATTCCTTTGGTTCAGTAAACAGTCTAGGGGTTGCCTTTTTAAGGTTTATTGCAAAATAATTTGGGTGGGGCTTAGGGAAGCTGTGGGATACTCCAGAACACTGAACAACATTGAGAGGACACTCTTCACTTTGCAACTTCGTCTTAAAACAGTAGGACAAATTGGACAACACTGGAAGGCCATAAGTAATGCTCCAGGCTAGGCTAACCTTAGGCCCCTTTCACACTGGGGCGTCGTCGGTAAAGCAGCGCTATATTATATTTAGCGATGCTTTACCGTCGTTTTAGCGACGGTTTTCGGGCGCTAGCGGTGCGGTTTTAACCCCCGCTAATGGCCGAAAAAGGGTTAAAACTGCGCTGTCCTTCACCGCTTCAGAGACTTTTTTGACCATCCTGCTAGAGCACCGCTCCAGTGTGAAAGCCCTCCGGTCTGTCCTCACAGTTAACCACTTTAAGACCGGGCCTCGTTTTGAGATTTTGGTGTTTATATGTTTAAAACAGTTTTTTTTTGCTTCAAAATTACTTAGAAAAAGAAACAATATATAGTGTTTGGGGGTTCTAACACCCTAGAGAATAAAATGGCAGTCATTGCAATACTTTTTTTCACACCATATTTGCGCAGCGTTCTTACAAGCGCACATTGGAAAAAAAATCACTTTTTTGAATAAAAAAATAAGACAACAGTAAAGTTAGCCCATTTTTTTTTATATTGTGAAAGATAATGTTACGACGAGTAAATTGATACCCAACATGACACACTTCAAAATTGCTCCCGCTCGTGGAATGGCGTCAAACTTTTACCCTCAAAAATCTTCATAGGTGACTTTTAAAAAAGTCTACAGGTTGCATGTTTTGCGTTACAGAGGAGTTCTAGGGCGCCGTTTCATATGCGGGCGCTACTCAGGTATGCGTTCGCTTCTGCACGCGAGCTCGGCGGGACAGGGCATTTAAAAAAAAAAAATTTTTTTTCTTATTTATTTTACTTGATTTTATTTATTTTTACACAGTTTTTTTTTTTTTTTATTTGGGTCACATTTATTCCTATTACAAGGAATGTAAACATCCCTTGTAATAGAAAAAAGCACGACAGGTCCTCTTAAATATGAGATCTGGGGTCAAAAAGTCCTCAGATCTCATATTTGGACTTAAATGCAATAAAAGAAAAAAATTGTCATTTGAAAAAATTACATTGAAAAAATGTGGCTTTAAGAGGTATGGGTAGAAGTGATCTTTTGACGTTGCTTCCCCACCCTGCAGTGTCATGGAGACTGGTGGGGGCCATCTTCCCATCACTCGTCTCCATACCCAGACAGGGGACAGACGCGATCGCCTCCACCGATGCCGACGGCTCCGGTAAGCGGCGGAGGGCATCGGAACGCTGCGGGAGGGGGGCCCTCTCCCGCCACCGATAAAAGTGATCTTGTGGCGAATCCGCCGCAGAGACCAATTTTTTCTTTTAGCCGACCGCTGGCCGAACACGAGGATACCGGGGTTATGGCAGCTAACTGCTGCCATAACAATGATATCTGCCCCCAAAAAAGGGACGTATATGTACATGTGGCGGTCGGCAAGTGGTTAAACTCATATAGGATAAATTTAGTACAGCGCAATCATCAGTAAAGTAGTAATATAACATACATAAAACACAATATAAGTGTACCAAAAAGAAAAAGTCTCTTAATATACAAGTATATCAACATAATTCACTTCTTCCCAGAAATGTGAAAAAGACAAAACATTTCAAAACTAGGAAAAATTAATAAAACCTTAGATCGAATATTCGATCACAATAAATCAAAAACAGGTGCTTGTGCAATCCACTACCATTGCTCTGTAGCAGCTCACCTCCAGCTTTGCCTCCTGTTCTCCATATATCCCTCAATGCATGCCATTCCCCTTGAGGGATATATGGAGATCTGTGCGGATGAATAGATATCCTTATAGCTTTCATAGCTTAGGTCTCTCCTTCATGGAATGTTCACATGTAATATCGGCCATATCATACCATCTAGTGCTCTCTGTAAAAAAATATTTATTGCCATAAAATCTTATAGTGGTTCACTCACATAAAAAGGCACTAAAAGCCATGTCAACTGAAAATTGCACAAAAATCCACCGGCTTACCGCCGTCTGTTTAGGAATAGTCGTGGTATAGCGTCAGCAGCTGACTTCTTACTCCATACGCGTTGCGTCCTCATGTGGACTTCTTCAGAAGTTTCCAAACTGATGCAACTGAATGCTCTGACAAAAATTTTTCAGAATTTCTGTACAAAATTCTACTGGTGTATGTCCTGCTTTTCTTTACTTCTCCCTAGATATGGGACTAGCTGGACCTTTAAAGTGGAAGTAAACTTCTGTTGATTGTTTGTACCTATAGGTAAGCCTATAGGCTCCATGACAGGATCATGGGACCCGTGGGCATGAGCATGGTCACGCTGTACGCGGCGGGCTCTCACGCGCCCACTAGCCCCACCGATTAAAGGGGACGTACAGGTATGCCCATTTGCCCACTGCTGCCATTGTACCGACGTATATCGGCGTGCATCGGTCGGCAAGTGGTTAAGAGTAGTTTCCTATTCACCATTACTCCAGCTGCCCTCATTAATCCAAAATGTCTCATAGTTCTTGGTACTGAATCTGATAGTTCCTTACGTTACATTTTGTATCTGAATTCATTGTCGATCAAACTATTAAGAAGATTGAGTGCAAGAGAATGGCTCTGACAATAAAAACACTATAATGATAAACTGCCTACGAATGACAGACCTGTACAAACAATTTAGGATTGGCATTGCCACTGGTTCATGACATGTCGGTGAGAATACTCCGCACCTGTCTAAATTCTGACAATGTTCCTTTCCAGCTGCCAGAATGAGCTGTTACATGGGTACAGAGGTTTGTTATAACGTGTCATAGGTTGTGATGTCAATTCCTTTTCAGAATGCTAGATGAATCATCCTCATCCAATGCCAGCATGAAAATGTCTGTTATATTAATTATATGGCATGCTTATTTGAATAAATGTGCACACTTCTATATTCTTTATAGATAAGTTAAACAGTCATACCTTTCAATGAACAATCACAGAGTCTGAGATGCCCTGGGCTAAATGTCACTTTTAAACTGATAGGTGCATTTATAGCTCCAGACTGTAACTATTGCATGGTCTCAGAAATTGGACACATTGATTGTGATTGATTCACAGACATGACTAGGCATGATGGGAATTGTAGTTCCTGAACAACTGGAGGGCCGTAGTTTGAAGACCCCTGCTCTAGATACATATGATATAGCGGTAGCGAATGCAGTTACACTATATTACCAAAAGTATTGGGACACCTGCCTTTACACCAGCCTTTCTCAACCAGTGTGCCGTCAGAGGTTCTCAGGTGTGCCGCGGGATCAGGGGAGAGAAGGGCTGTCAGGTGAGCCCGATCTCTCGGTCCCCTGGCTGAACTGTACATCGCCACTGTGAGAAGCTCAACCTCAGCAAAGTGAAAGTAACGTGCAGGGGAGTGTGCTGCACTCTCTCCTTCCCCCTACAGTGCAGTACCTGGCTGAATGAGGAAACTGGAAAGGTACTGTGCTAGAAGCTAGATTTCTTTTAAAAGGGCTTTATACATGTGTGTGTGCATGTGAGTGTCTGTATGTGTGTGTGTGTGTGTCTGTATGTGTGTTTGTACATGTGTCTGTATGTGTGTTGTACATGTGTGCGTGTGTCTGTATGTGTGTGTGTGTGTGTGCATGTGTGTGCATGTGTCTGTATGTGTCTGCATGTGTGTGTGCATGTGTCTGTATGTGTGTGTGTGCATGTGTGTGTATGTTTGTGTGTATGTGTGTGTCTGTATGTGTGTGTGCATGTGTCTGTATGTGTGTGTGCATGTGTGTGTATTTTTGTGTTCATGTGTGTGTGTGTGTGTGTATGTATGTGTGTGCATGTGTATGTATGTCCGTGTGCATGTGTCTGTATGTGTGTATGTGTGTGTGCATGTGTGTGCATGTGTATGTATGTGTGTGTGCATGTGTCTGTATGTGTGTGTGCACATGGCTGTATGTGTGTATGTGCCTGTATGTGTGTGTGCATGTGTCTGTATGTGTGTGTGCATGTGTGTGTATGTTTGCATGCATGGGTCTGTATGTGTGTGTGTGTGTGCATGTGTGTGTATGTTTGTGTGCATGTGTGTAAATGTGTATGTATGTGTGTGTGCATGCGTCTGTATATGTGTGTGTGCACACGTGTCTATATGTGTGTGTGCACACGTGTCTGTATTTGTGTGTGCACATGGCTGTATATGTGTATGTGCCTGTATGTGTGTGTGCATGTGTCTGTATGTGTGTGTGCATGTGTCTGTATGTTTGCATGCATGGGTCTGTATGTGTGTGTGTGTGTGTGCATGTGTGTGTATGTTTGTGTGCATGTGTGTGCATGTGTATGTATGTGTGTGTGCATGTGTCTATATGTGTGTGTGCACACGTGTCTATATGTGTGTGTGCACACGTGTCTGTATTTGTGTGTGCACATGGCTGTATGTGTGTATGTGTCTGTATATGTGTATGCATGTGTCTGTATGTGTGTATGTTACTTTTAATCCTGACACCCCCACTCCCATTCCTTTACCATCAGAACTGCTTTTGTAGGGCTTGTTTGTGATAGCAGCAGGAACTGCTGTGCCTCTGAAAAGCAATCCATGCACAGCTCGCTTTTCAGAGGCATTTGACAGGCGGTAAAGAGGCATTATGCATTATGTTGCCTCATCACCACCTGTTTTAATGCAGAGTCACTACACGGCAACCGTGCAATGCACACAGTTGCGGGGTAGTTGCACTGCAGCCCCATTCACCCTGGATGTACCTCCAGCTGCTGCCACAGCATGTGTACACCCCCAGCTGCTGCCTCTGTAGCTAAAGGGGGAGAAGTTGGGGGTGGTAAAAATAGCTCAACCATGTGGTTTTACCGCCCCTCCAACCTGACAAGCCCTTGGTTCACATCTGTGTGGCTGCGTGTAGGGCAGCCCATTCACACAGGTGCCTATATATATATATATATATATATATATATATATATATATATATATATATATATATATATATATATATATATATAGGCTTACTAATCATGATCAAGGAGCAAACAAAGAAGAAAGGAGATGCTGTAAGCAATACCACCAAATATAAAGGACCTACCTTTCAAAAACAAAGTCACAGACTGTTCTCTGAATCTAGAGTGCCTGTGAAAATGCAAAGTGCCTGGCTGTGCAGGGTGGGGGTTCCCAATTAATCTGCTGCTCCTAAGCGGGTGTGCTACATTACGTACTTCCTTCCCATTAAGGGTTAAACCACCGAACATTACCAATTACCTTACTTTTCTGACAGCACAAAGGACCTGGTAATGCTGTGATGAAACTACAGCATGCCCCAAAAGTCCCACATCCTCTACCCATACTTCAAAAAACTCCACCCACCTCGGTTCGGTCGGTACATCAGTCAAAATCTCTCCGCCTGCCCCCTCCCCCCCTCCCCTCCGTCACTCAGTCCATCAGCAAACCACCCACCCCATCACTCGCTCGTCCACCCACCAGACCCGCACTTACCCCATCTAGGTCACAGGCAGCTTCGGTGGCTTTCTCCTGCATCTTCTCCTCAGCAGCCAATACGGTCACTTCTCCTCTCGGGAGGAGAAGCAGGAAGACAATAGCGAGTATTGTCACCAGTGATGTAAGTAACTCAGTTAAAATAAACTGAGTTACCTAACGCAGTTACTTTAGAGGGTAACGAGTAATCTAACTGATTACTTTTCCCCTCATGGTAACTCAGTTCCCATTACTTTGGCTTACTTACCCCAATTACATCTACCGCCACTAGATGGCAGTAATGTAATTCCAGTGTCCTGCCGAAAAAGTCCCCCCCGGATAAGGACCCCCTGTACTGAGCAGGTGCAGCGCTTGCGCAGTACGAAGGACTACAGAGCTTCCGAAAATTGCCGAACCTAAACAGCTCTGAGTGAAGTCTACACCGCGCAGGTGCAGTTAACATGTAATTGTACGAGGCGATGTCGCACGCTTCTGATGCTCGTGCTACTCTGCAAGGGGCATCTATCGTGTAAGTAAGGGGCGGGTCTAGTATTACTGTAACCAAGGGGCACATTTATTATTATTGTTATATATCGAGCTCTGCCCATTAATTTAACATTCGCCCTCTTCTGTAGCCATCTGCCCCTTACGCGATATAATAATAATAGACCCGCCCCTTGCTTACACGCTATAACAGATCTGCCCCTTGGTAAGAGTAATAATAGAGCAGCCCCTTGGTTACACGATATATAACAATAATAATAAATGCCCCCCTTGGATACAGTAATACTAGACCCACCCCTTAGTTACACATATAGAATATTTAAAAAAAAAGTCAGTTACTTTGCTGCGTAACTAATTACTTTTCCAATGTAGTAACTGAGTTACTAACGCAATTACTTTTTGGGAGAAGTAATTTGTAACTTAACTAATTACTTTTTTAAAGTAAGATGACCAACACTGATTCTCACACAATTAGACATGGGCGCCGTCAAAAAATGTGTTCTGTTCCGTTCCGCTTCGTATAAGAAAAAAATCGGATTTCGTAATTCGTGTACGGAATTCAATTCGGATTCGTACGAAATACACATTTTCATTAGATTCGTAAACTTTTCGTTAAAATTACGAAAGTTCGTTATGATGAATTTATCATTATGAGGGGTTCCCACCATCCCTGTGCTGTGCTGTGAACAAAACACCAGTCACATTTCTGTTAATTTGGATCCCAAATTCGTAAACGAAATTTCGTATTCCGTACAGAATCCGTATGTATAAAAATTCGTATTTTGGATTCTTTACAAATGGAAATTCGTACAAATTTTTGATTCATACGAAACTAATCGCACATGTCTACACACAACTGGGTAAGCTCAGGGCGCAATTCTCTGCACCCCAAGCCCACCCTTTTTTTAAGCCAATTAGAGCCTCAGGTTCTAATCATCTGCTTCAAAAGAAAAAAAACCCCATTGAAATCCATGCGTCCGGTGCCCTGCATGTAGATTAGGGGCCAGGTGCATGGATTAGGGGGCGGCGCCCCTGCAACCTTTATGGAGTGGCCACCACTGCTATTGTCTATATGCTGTTTTTACTAGTCAAGTACTGTACTGATAGTAAATACAGCCACTAGACAGCTTTTGGAACTGGTCCGATGCCATGGGCAGTTACAAGGTTTTTCTTTCTTTACCATACACTGCCAGTGTGTATTTGAATTCACAGTATGACAATAAGGACAAAATAATGGTGTAATCAAATTGTATAAACAAATTCATGTTTCACGGAGACATTTTGCTAATTCAAAGCTTGTGTTTTGCAATGCTTTTATGTTGTTGTTATTGCTGTTGCATTGATTATTCTGAAACAGATGCATTCTGGAAACAAAGCAAAATAATAACTTATTCCCGTATTCCAGGCCAAGATTAATAGCGCCTGAAAATGTTATTCATTGAACGCCTGCGTAGACTAAAAATAACCTGCTATTATAGTCTGTCCATAATTTAAAGCGGTGTGCAAGACTATTATCAGAACTTGCAGAGCGGACGGGGAGTACAGAAACCACACCTGTGGAGAACAAAACAGCATGGGGCCTAACTATTGGATCAGGCAGCACTTCAAATGGACTCCCCTGCTGTTCGGCTAAACCAGGAAGAATCTCTGTTCTGTAATAGATTAATGTGACGATACACAGCACTGCTGCTATAGTAATGACTTACCATGAGGCAGTTATGAAAATGTGGTTAATGGCCTTTCCATGGAAAAGGCAAGGGGTGTAGCTGAGCCAGCTACAAAAACTAAAAACAGCATTGCCTCCATAACACTTTCTAAGAAAAACAAAGGTTTGTGCTAATAATTGTAGGGTATAATGAAGGCCTAAATCACAGACTGACTACTGGAATATGTCAAACTGATTATTAATTGATATTCTTTGTTTTGTTTCTTTAACTCTTTCAAGACCGGAGGTCGTTAATGTCTAGGTCCATGGTCAAACCTAGCAGTGTCAGCAAACGTCTATTAACACTATGATTATTCTGCATACATAAATCATTTTTATACATGTATTTAAAAATGTAAAAGGTTTTCGTTTGGTAAACTGTTTTAATATTAAAATGGATTCTATTTTTCTTGTTGGCTGACAAATGTGCAAAAATCAAAACAAAAATCAATATGTTTTTAATATTTTTTTTTAAAGTAATGTATTCTCATTTTTTTAATAGTGCAACTGTATGTGACAGTTATAGAAAAAAATACATAGCGTTGCACAATTAAGCCTGAAGGTGGCAGTGTTCATCTGCAGTCTGAAGGCTTTAGGCTTTCATAGTTACATATAGTTACATAGTTGGTAAGGTTGAATAACAATACCAGTCAAGCCTTTGTGGGTGTGTGTATGTATTATGCCTCTACAATTTCCCATATCTCAGTATATTGTGTTTGCTAAGATGCTCATCTAAAGTTTTTTTTTTTTAAATTATCAACACTTTCCACTGACACCACTGATTGCGGAAGAGAGTTCTACATCCTTGCACGTCCACATTCCACGTGTAGCGCTGGCTCCTGACGAGCATGCGCTATGTATTCTTCAAAAGTTAATATTCCTGAAACCACAGTTTTGGGGCTAATTATGCCAAATTATGGTTTCAGTGCCAGTCTAGCTGGAATTGCACTGGGTTCTCCTTGACCATAGGTGTCGCTGTCACCGTCGGCAGGTATGAGAACACAGTTTGGCTGGGCATATTGGGTACCATTCATTCTCGGAACCAGCCCAATGGGAGTGTCATCCTGCTGTGCTTTCTGGGAAGGGGTACTTAAGGTACTGAGGTCACGTGCTTTGGGGTTCCGGTCCAGTCCAGAAGATATCTTCTGTCTGTTTGGCCATGGTCCTCCTGACCAGCCTCCATGGCCCTCCTGGCCAGGGGTGTGGATCCATGCAATTCAGAGTCTCTGGGCTGGATAGCCCGAGGCGAAGCAACTGCAGGCACAGGCCCGAATGGATATCGGGGCCTAATGATTCAAGAGTGGTCCGGTGCTGTCTCATCTAAGGAGAGACCCAGCAACTGGAGAAGCATCCAGGGGAGTGTATGCTGGACTGCAGCTCCTCTCTGTGTCTCAGCCACATGTGGAACATGTGGAAGACTAAGGGCTGTTGTACAAGTGAGGGGGTAGGCTGTGTGTGTGTACATGTCTGTGTGTGTGTATACATGTCTCTGTGTGTGTGTATACATGCCTGTGTGTGTGTGGGGGGGGGGGGGGTGTGTACATGCCTGTGTATGTGTGGGTGTACATAGCTGTGTGTGTGGGTGTACATGTCTTTGTGTGTGTACATGCCCGTGTGTGTGTGTGTACATGCCTGTGTGTGTACATGCCTGCGTGTGTGTTTGTGTGTACATGCCTGTGTGTGTGTGTGTGTGTGTACATGTCTGTGTGTGTGTACATGCCTGTGTGTGTACATGCCTGTGTGTGTGTGTGTGTGTGTGTGTGTGTACATGCCTGTGTGTGTACATGCCTGTGTGTGTGTACATGTCTGTGTGTACATGCCTGTGTGTTAGTACATGCCTGTGTGTGTGTGCATGTCTCTGTGTGTGTACATGCGCATGTGTGTACATGTGTAATCGGTGCATGCGCTGTGAAAAACGGACCTCTGTGTCATTTCTTCCCCCAGTGTATGCCGTTACTGACGGCTCCCGCGCGCATGTGCGGGAGTGACGTCGCGCGGCTCCGGCCAGTCACAGAGCCAGAGTCCGCAGCCCCCGGAAGGAAGAGGGGCAAAGATGGACACAGCCTGCACAGGGGACAGCGATTGATTTGTTTGCAGGTAAGTGTCAATAATGGGCTAGTATGCAATGCTTTTAATTTGCAGGCCTTGCAGGGAGCAAAAGAGGAAGTAAATCCCATCAGGATTTACTTCCTCTTTAACAGATGTCCGTTTGTGGGCACACTCCGGTTAATTTTCTTTGCAAAATGGTCAGACCTCAAAACCATATTCGGTTAGTGTCTCAAATTAACATACATGTGTT